>JAPPVO010000032.1:7389407-7759977 GCA_030407325.1 Camellia japonica | reverse complement strand
CGCTCGATGTTCTCTCTGGTGAACAGTACGGTCCAGATGATCTCGTTGTTGCTCATTCTGTCTATTGCCAATCAACCAAGTGCGAAGGTCCTGAGGAGGGTATTCAGTTTGTTGACTACCCGTCTTCTGCCTCTTGGCCCTCCTTCGGTGTGACCCACGAGTGTGGCTACTCGCCGCTTCGCTCTGTGTTGGGATTGGTTGGCTTCGTTGCCCGGAGTCATTCCTGGGGAACTTCTTCACTGGTAATTCTCTAGATGAGCTCCTTCATTGCAAACGAGAGGGCTCTGCTTCGTCGTCCTCTTTTCCGTCGGATCACCCAACCCTTCTTAAGTTGAGCCTTCAATTCCTGTATCTTCATTCCCATGGAATCTATAATTCGATCTCTATAATCCTTTTCCAGAAGGAAATGATGAGAAGAACCTCCGGCGAAGGGCAATCGATGCTCGACAGATTCGGGGGTTCGATTATTGTTTCCAGTTTGCTCCTCCAGAACTGTCGGGAGTGCCAAACCTTTGTCCTTTGTCTTTTCCGTCTGCGGAGTATGTGATGAAGGCGGAACGTCCTCAATCCCCATTGCCGGAACTGAATGCAGAGCTCAGAGATGAAAATGATCCACGCTCACCGCACCAATTGTGCGTACCGGATTCCGCACTAGATGAAAATGGATCAGGGCTTCGCACTCAGTTGGACTATCCAGGGACCAGGACTCCTGCCACAAGAAGCACCATTAGAGCTGCCCGGCCGAGGTTAGCCGGATAACCCCTCCGGTGTGAGAATTAGCGATCGGTGAAGGAGTGTAGCGTTGAATCTGTATGTAAGTGTGGTTTAGATTGGAATTGTCCAGTTCAGTTCAGTTACCTTCAATGTGAAGTTCATGTTATCTATATATCGTCTTCCTTACTTGCTTCTTAAGGTGAGTTCATGGAGTATAGATGCTGCTAGGTGTCCTTTCAGCATTGCTCCAGGTGGGGGACCACTTGATAGTTGTCATTGATTGTATATTCTCATTGTAAGCATGCTGATAACAAACCACATTCCTTTGGCTCAACAACTTCCGTGATTTTAGGTGTGGGGGACCAGCTGAGGTGGCAACCTGCACATGCTTGCACTCACAGATCCCACGTTTCCTTGCGAGATTTCTCCAGCTCGGTACCTATGTTCTTCAGTTCGGTAATGGTATGCCTCGGCTCGGCCTTTTCCAGGCTCATTTACGGAGATGGGCTGGGTCATTATCTGTTCGGCCCACAAATTCCGTCCCGCAGCTCGGCCCAGACCAACACTACGGCTGGGCTAGCCTTTCCGCTACGGGTTGGGCCCAAGTGCTGGAGGACTTGGGTGGGCTATTGATCATGAAGTTGGGCTCGACTGATCTGTCCATATACTCATCTGACCCACTTGGATTTGGGCTTTGTCAGATTGGGCCGGCCCAAGGCTTGGACCTGACCCATTTCACATTTAGCCCCTTCAATGCCTAATAAAAAATTAAGAGGAAATCTGGGATTAAATTGCATGTGTATTGCATGATTTATGTGTTTCTATCTGTTTGACGTAGAAATATCTGTTCGCGTTTTGAACTTTAAACTGCGAATTGGAAGCCTTATCGGCGCCCGATTCCGAAATTGATTAGTGTTTTAGACTAGTTAGATTTTATGTGATTTTATGGTAGGTCCAATTGAAGTTCGATTTGGAATGTTTAAATCAGATTAAATAACGTTTTAATAATGAACCTAGCTTAATTACGAAATTGCCATTGAAGCCCACTACCTAAGGCAACCTTGGAACTTCATTTTAAAACATTTGTTTTCATCATCTTGTGAGACCCAACGTGGGAGAGAATTAGGGAGAGGAGAAAAACTTGATTTCAACAAGGTTTAGCTTGGAGACTTAAGGAAATTTGAAGATAACAACAATTTGTGGTGGCACACTTTGAATTCAAGGTTTGAGGTAGGAGATTATCCTTTTAATTGTAAGTTTGAGATCACTCCTTGCTTGGTTCATGATAAATTGGTGACTAGAGCTAGAAATTGGTTCATAAATGGTGGCTTGGGTAGAGATTCATGCATGCATGTTTACAATCTTGCCATTTGAGTTTGTTTTCATCAAAACTTCACATGCATGGTCATATTTTTGCTAAGGTCCTTGAATTCATCAAAATTCTGGGTTTAATGTTGCTTTGGATCATGTTTTGGAGCCTTGAAATTTATTTGAACTCATGCATGTTTGTTTAAACTTTGTTCTTGGTGATTTATGGAATTTGTGTTGAAATTGACTCACCTTTGGGCAATGATTTTACAAATCGAGCTTTGAAACTTGATATACTATGAGTTTGAAATGTTTTTCCAGAAAATAGGCCCAAGAGGGTCGAGTTTTGAGCTGTAGAATGCTTGGTTTGAGCTTAGGAGGCAAATCTGGAAATTCCAGAATTTGGCTTCTTCGCTCGAGCGAAGGATTCTACGCTCGAGCGACCACCGTTTACTCTGAGCACCGCTCGAGCGAAGGAATGGTGGCTCGAGTGTAAATTTCAAGCTCTCAGAATATTGGTGCACGCAGACGCATGCTCGAGCGAAGAGACCTACGCTCGAGCAAGGAGCTGTGTCTCACGCTCGAGCGAGCATCGAGCGGAAAAAATCAGCAACCAGTACTTTTTCATCTTTGCAGATCGCTCGAGCGAAGGAGTCCTCGCTCGAGCGAACCCTTTGATTTTGCAGGCTCGCTCGAGCGAGACCTCTGTTTTCAGCAATTTGTGAAAAATGTTTTCTAAGGCATTTTTGCATCCTCATTCCATCCTAGGCATTCATAGGCCATGTTTAAGGCTCCATAATAAGGATAAGAGGTTAGGTACACACTTAGGACCATTGATGTGAGTTTTGTACAATTGGATTGCGTGTTTCAAGTGTGTATCTATGATGTGCTATGTAGGTCGTGTGCCGCATTCTGTTTGACCGTTTGGCTCCATCTATCTGTTTCAACGCCCACTGTGAGTAATAACATTGTAAATATATGTTCAACTGTACTTACTTTCTGTGTGATAAAATGAGATCTGTTTTCTGAAATGATATGTTATGTACAATGAATGATTGTCCAAATTTTGACATGTATTCGTGACATCCTTAGTACCATGTGAGATTTACAGCCATGACCCGGTAGCGGAGGTTCCTTCGTGGAACTAGGTTATTGGTAACCTTACGCTTATGCGTCCTGTTATGTTACGCTTTATGCGTCCTGTTTGTGCACTGATGCCCGTACCGGAGGCCCGCCATGGGGGCATAGCTGTCTTGTTACCCGGATCCGAAGGTTCCTTCACGGGAACTATAGAGGTTATTCATAACCTTACGCATTGCGCGTCCTGTTCAGTTATGCTAATGGATGTATCACGTAAATGTACCATGACTTAAGATTTCTATCTATATATGATCTGATCAAGTATGAATTTGATAAAGCTGAATTATGATTTCGATCTGATCAAGCATGATTTTGATACAATATGAATTGATTTCTGAAATCTGTATGGACTCATTCATTGAAACCCCTTTACTCTGTTTATTATTCACTGGGCTTTCGCTCACAGTTTACTATATATATGTAGGTGAGCCAGCACATGACCAGGGCCAGAGTTGAGGGCCTTCTGTTCCTTTTTGTCAGCCAACTGTTGTGCCTCCCGAGGAGGTTCCGATCGAAGCCTATTGCCATGGCTGTTTTGTTTCATGCTAGTCAATGTTCATGTTTGTAATGTCGGATCTTGGGAATATAAGTTGTAAATATTTTGTACATATTGGTGTACTTGACTAGCATGCTTATGTATATAAATAAGTTTTGAATTTTCTGTCCCATGTACGTTATCACAGCTCATTGGACCTTGCTTATTTTACATTATTGCTTCCGCAGCCCCTTAATATTTGTTAATCTGTTAAGAGGCCGTAGGTAATCCTCGGATTACTGGCCGGTTACGGTGCCAAACCTATAGGGGCGGGTTTTGGGTCGTGACAGTATGCCATCAAATGTGGGGTTCAGTTTACGTATGTCAAGAACGAGACAACAAGAGTTACTGCTGTGTGTGTGATGCGTGAGGAGAGAGGCTGCTTGTGAGCTATACATTGTAGAGCACAACGAGCAAATGGTTTTTTCTACATCAAGAGGTTTAGTGATCGTAGTTGTGGTACGGATGTCCGAACATCGAAGAATCCGCGAGTTAGTTCGGATTTGGTGTCGAGTACCATATCTGAAATTGTGAGGGACAAGCCGTTGACTTGGCCGTGTGAGGTGGTGACTATTTTGAAGAGGGATTATGGGCTAGATGTGAGTTACCATGTCGTATGGTTGCGTGTGGAGAAAGCAAAGGCTGGTATTCATGGAGATCACTCATTATCGTTTGACCAGCTGTGGTGGTATTCAGATGTTGTGATGCGGTATAATCCGGGGAGTTATGTCAATATTGACTATGATGCGAGTAGTCAACAGTTTTGTTGTTTCTTTGTGTCATTCGCTGCGTGTATTTCTGGGTTCAATTCTTGTCAGCCTTTATTATTCCTAGATGGAACATTCCTCAAAGGAAAGTATAAAGGTCAGCTACTTGCGGCAACGGCGAAAGACGGAAACAATGGTTAGTATTTTTTGTAGCTGTCTATTCATGTCAATATTCACTTTGAGCAGCATAGTCTGGACAAATGAGTGATTGAGAAATTATAAGTAATGTGAACATTGACATTAGTATGCACTGATGTGAATGTTCACATCTGTGTCTGCTAATGACAGTAATGTGAACATTCACATTATTATACACTGATGTGAATGTTCACATCAGTGTATACTAATGTCAGTTGATCCATTAATGAACAGTACTGTGAAGGTTCACATTATCAATGACTCAACAATCAACAATGAATTATTAATGGTCGTCAATGTGAATGTTCACGCCGTTGATGTTTACGAACCCGAATCCAAAAATAACAATAGTAATAGGGCAATGTAGATATAAACATTCACATGACCTGTTTCGTTTATATTGTTTTCTATTCACTTTGGAATATTGTGAACAGTTGTGTATTGGTGTTGTGTTGTAAGTCTGTTTCCTGTTGCATTTGCGATTGTTGAGTCAGAGACCACGGCCAATTGGTCGTGGTTCTTGCATGAACTTGGGAAGGTTGTTGATGGTAAGCGCCAGATTACTTTTATTTCGGATCGTAATCTTGGTCTGTTAGAAGCTATGCCAAAGGTGTTCCCATCGGCTCATCACGGTTATTGTTTACAACACTTGAAGAGCAATTTAAGAGACCGGATGAAAGGAATTGATAATGGATTCAGGGATCACCTAGTAAGTAGTTTGGGTGACTATGCTTACGAGCCAACTGTGGTAGGGTTCCATGAAAAGCTTGCAAAATTAAAAGAGGAGGGTAAACAACGAGCTCATAATTTTTCAAGGACTTGGCACCTGAGCACTGGGCAAATTCATACTTCAGGTAATAATAGTTTCCTAAGGTGTTCCATTTGTCAAGTTTAGAATGGTAGCGATGTAAATTTTCAATTTAGAATGGTAGCAATCTTCCAATTGTGTTTCATGTTCAATGTAAATGATGTGAATGTTCACATCTGCTAATGATGACTGATGTGAATGATGTGAATGTTCACATCTGTTAATTTGTCAAACAGTCATGCAATGCATTACAGATTTGAATGTTGACACCTGTCATATTTTGTTGTTGTTAACATTCACATCTGTTTATCATTTAAGTTGACAACATAATAAGCATATAATGTTCACTGCGAATGATGTTAATGTTCACATTTGTCAACGTGAATGTTCAGACCTGTTAAATTCCGTATTGTACAATGTTTCTGATATTGTGCAGGGGTATGCATTATGGGGAGATGACATCTAATGCGGCGGAGTCATTTAATAACTGGATTAAAGAAGCACGTAATCTTCCTATCACTCAAATGGTGGACACAATTCGTACTCAGTTGATGCGGCAAATGTCTGCACGGCGTGACCAAGCAAACAAATGGAATGAGCTTCTTTGTCCTACATTCGAAACAAGGCTTATGGATTCATTCAATGACAGCAGGTCTTGGCAAGTTAGCAAAGCGAATGAGGATGTGTTTGAAGTTCATTCGATACCATCTATTACAGTTGATGTTGCGAGGCGTACATGTTCTTGCTTCAAATGGCAAATCAACGGATTCCGATGTGACCATACTGTTATTGCTATTCAAAATAGTCTCTACAATTTCAATGATTGTGTAGAATATTACTTTCATGTAGAGACATATCGTGCAGCCTATTCGGGTGCCATATTTCCTATACCATCAGTGGAGAAGCCGCCTTTTGATCCCACGGATTTCACTATATACCCGCCAACTGTGAAAAGACCACCCGGAAGGCCGAAAAAGAATAGGATCCCATAAAGGAGTAAGAAACTGAAGCAAATAAGGTGCGGAAGATGTGATAAGTTGGGGAGCCATAATCGGAAATCATGCAAGGAGCCGATATAGGATGGACATTTTTCATTTCAACATTGTGTTTTACATTGGATTCTTATATTCATTTTTGAAATAAGATTGTGTTGTGTTGGCAAATATTGTGTTGCAATAAGATTACATTGCGTTGGCAAACATAATAATGCATTAGTATTTGATTTATGTTTAATTTTTAATTTTTTAAGGTACCAATCTGACATTTATGTTGTTGTGTTTTGGATGAATACATGATGTTAACATTCACAGTTGTGTAATATAGTCACATTATGTGAATAATTGCACATGGGTTGAACTTTTAAACATTTTCTGTGGTGTGAATGTTCACATTCTTGTTACTGTTAACAGCATCAAAGTAGATGACATGAACGTTTACATCAATGTAACCATTCACATCATCAACTCATAAGATGTGAATATTCATGACATCGTTGCTGCCATTCAAATAATCAGAAGTTATGATGTAAATATTCACATCATCAAATTATTATATGTGAATATTGACTTGTGTTAAGAAATATGATATTCACACCTGTCATATTGTGTTACATTAACACTTTAAACAATATTCACATCCATGTAGTATGGTTTTAAAACATAAGAAAGTGTATGATCATTCTGTGATGTGAAAATTCACATCATGTCATGTGTCAAAAAAAAAAAAGAAAAGAAAATACAATCTCAATGTGCATGACCAACACAAAATAGGCCTCAAAATGCATATACATATATTGACTGAAAAATATCTGTATAAGCAGTGATATAGACTTGATTTACAATTAAGCTAGTCTGCTCCAGTATGTAAAATCTATTCACACTAAATTGTCTTAAATGTGGATAACAGATTTGGGTAACAGTGATAGGTGGATACCCCCCATCTATAGGTTTTCACATTGCACTGTCTTTCTGTGGTTCAGAAAAAATGTGTACTAATGAGTCTCTTATTTGACACCATTCAAAGCGATCTAGGCTGGCAGTAATGTCTTCACGGTATACATGCGCCCTCATGATGTAACAAACTGCAAGCCCGCAATCCACCCTGAAAATGCAAACTTCTTGTTAGATTTTGAAATTTAGGTGGGTAATGGTTGTGGAACATGTGTACAAATTGATTTTAGGCTTACGAATCTGATGCTTGCTGAGGACAGATGTCTACTGATATGATTGGTTGTGAAGTATTTTGGCTTGATAATTTGGTCCATAATGGTGATGATGGTCTGATGTTGTGCACCAAAGCCTCGATGTAGTCCCTCTGCCAACAATGAAATTTCATATTAGGCACCAACCAACATAGTGCATACGTCCAAGTTCAAATATTACACAGCATGACAAGTATTATATGTGTCAGCCACTTTCCACTATTTGTGCTTTGTCAATATGTGGGTCATGTATGCCTTCTCTTGGGCGTAGCGAGTTATAATGCCTCTATACATTCTCTTTCACGTCGTACACAATAATTGTCCAGTGAAAGTTGTCGTGTATTGGGAAGATTAAGAATCTCTGGCCTTGATACTCCTTGATATGTACATCAATCAATTTATTTCTCTTGTGGGAGGGGTACTCTTGCCTGATTTTTTGCACACAAAGGGCATACAATGATGTACCAAGTATTTACATCAATGTTCGATGTGAATGATGTGAATGTTCACATCTGCTAATGGTGAGTGATGTGAATGATGTGAATGTTCACATCTACTAATGGTGAGTGATGTGAATGTTCACATCTGTTAATGATTAGTGATGTGAATGATGTGAATGTTTACATCTATTAATTTGTGAAACAGTCATGCAATGTATTACAGATGTGAATGTTCACACCTGTTATATTATGTTGTTGTTAACATTCACATCTGTGTATCATTTAAGTTAACAACATAATAAGCATATAATGTTCACTGCGAATGATGTTAATGTTCATATCTGTCAATGTGAATCTTCTCATCTGTCATTTTATGTTATTGTTAACATTCACATCTGCCTATTATTTAAGTTAACAATATAAGCATATAATGCTGAGATGAACATTGACATCTATAAACATAAACAAACCAAAAGTCTAGTGGTTACCAAACATGTGCTTGTAAAGATGAATGCTGAATCCTCCAAACTTGGGTTGACTAGCCCTTGTAGTTCAAGTAGAATTTCACCATATGCATCTATCACCTGCAGAAACAGAGGGGTGGCAGTACATTATTTGCAATGTCTTTGCAGTGTGTGTGTGTGTGTGTGTGTTTTGTACACATTTACAATTGCCATACGTTGTTGGTTATTGATTCTTCCTTGATGATGTGTATGATTTCATCAAAATACACATCTTTAGTCTTTGAGTCCCCTCACCACACTAGCAACCTGTGCATTGTGATTACAGAAAACGTTAATGTCAACATTGCACATTTATGAAATGATCTAATTTATTAAGTATGTATGTGAACTGAACATGAGCAAAAAAAAAAATTCAGTTGGGGATATGTAAGATCACTTACTCATCACCGCCGTTCTTGTGCAAATTTTGGGCCTTCTGCTTGTTGAGTTTGCTCATGTTGGCCTAAACCTTCAGTTTGTTGTTTAAGGTTAACTTCTTATACTTTGTTGGGTGCTTTTTTGTGGATGCTTGTCTAAATCTTGTGCAATTTGGACTGCATGAGATTGCTCTTCAGCTCCCTCTTTCCCTTTCTTTTGACCAGGCAAGTTGGGGTATTCAAACTCATCCAACCGGTGCTCTTTCCTTACCTTCTGCTTGATGCGCTTTACCTTCGACGGTGGGCTGATAATGTGTTCCAATGCTATAGTGGGATGCTTCTTAAGGCTGTCATGAGCCTTTTGTGCTTCAACTTGAGTGATAATGTGGACGGACTGATCGTCAAAAAGGTCTTGAAGAATTTTTTTTTCACATTCCAAGTTGATGACCAACTTTGTCAGCCGCTGAATTTCTGTATCTTTCCACTCCATGCAATTCTTGATGTCCATGTCCATATTGGATGGGCCCGATTGGTCAAATAGTTTGGCTTCAAGGGCAGCAATCACCCTTGCCCTCAACTCCCATGATTCTTCCAACTGTTTGTATTTCGCTTCCCATTCTCGTACAAGACCCCAAGCTTTTTGGTTTTCTTTTATAAGTACATCCACAATGTCTGGCTCAGTTGGTTGTGCTATGATGATATCTCTCTCAGCATTGGGGGTGTTAAAGCTGGGGTTGATGTCATGTCCAACATCATTTAGGTCCATTGCATCAATAGAAAATCCATCCCTGTCGTCACTGCGTTGACTGTCTTTGCTTTCATCATCATTGCTTTCATCTTTCTTTGCTGGTGCACTTGACAAAACCTCAGGTTTGGGCTCCACATTCAATTTTGTATGATGGTACATCTTCGCTTCAGTTGGGGATGCCATTAGCTCGCCGCCATATACCTGCAGTTGGAGACATTATGTTAGTTAGATAGTTTCTTGTCTCACTATGTGAATGGGCACAATATTTTTGGTTATACTTGTACCTCATTTAAACCAAGCTTAGCCAAAGATATGGACTTCATGTTGGTATGTAAGGCTGTGAGGTCACACTTTACACATCACGGAATGGCATTGGGGTTACGGGGTTGTAAGATTGTTGTATGCTCACACAACCAATACTGAAACAAATAACAAATATCAGTAATGTGAATGCTCACATCAATTAACACTGATGCGAATGTTTACACCAGTGACCAGTAATGTGAATGTTTACATCAATTAACACTGATGTGAATGTTTACACTAGTGGCTAATAATGTGTGTTTATACATTACTGAACAGTAATGTAAATGTTGACATTATTGATGTCAACTTCCACACCATTGCCTAGTAATGTAAATGTTCACATTAGTAATGTGAATGTTCCAAATTTGTTTTGGTGCTACCATCACATCAATCTACACTAATGTGAATGTTTACACCAGTTCTACTAATGTGTGTTTGTACATTACTGAACAGTAATGTGAATGTTTACATCACTGATGTCAACTTCCACACCATTGCCCAGTAATGTGAATGTTCCACATTTGTTTTGGTGCTAACATCACATCAATCTACACTGATGTGAATGTTTACACCAGTGTCTACTAATGCGTGTTTGTATATTACTGAACAGTAATGTGAATGTTTACATCACTGATGTCAACTTCCACACCATTACCCAGTAATGTGAACATTCACATCAAAGTAGGTAGACCCCGTAAATGTTCATATTAAACATAGAATAAGTTTTATGAGATTTACCATTAACAACATCACACATCCAGTGACTCGTCCTGGTTTTCCACAGTTTTGGCCCAATGAACCCATCAGGGTTGCTCGGATGCTCTCAGCCCAGTCATACTCGATCATGTTGTCTAATGGGTCCATGTATGAGTAGAAAGCCCATCCAATTGTTTCTCCGGACGTAGAAAAAACAGCTTGACGCATGCATACATGCAAACTAATCTTGCGACCTCTTCATTGTCTTGTTTCTTTGTGCCCTTTAATGCGTCGCTCAGAATTTCTCGTATTTTGGCAGCACTTAACCGACTAACATCCTTCCACATTCGGTGTATGATGCCGGTTATTGGTTTTGCACCATAAGAGAGGTACATCGACTTGGTGCCGCAGTCCACCCCAAAAATCAGTGATACATTGCTTCTAAAAATCTGGATGTTCTTATCCCAAATGTAAAACCTCTCACTAGATGGCTTGAATGTCTACACTATACGTACAATGACATCATCATATTTCATGCAGTGGTTGAGGTCGACTTCATTACTGATCAAGCAATCAAATAAGGGCCAACATGGTATTTTTCTAAGGCACTTCAATTGACCACTTGTAAATTTTGTATCCTTTAACAGTTTGACCAATCCAGTTATATTTGACCGGTAGTTAACTTTTTTCATGTTCGTTTCTTCAGGAAGAGTTGTTTAATCAGGTTTGGCTTTGGCACGGGATTCCCCTCTCTTTTGCTTGCCATAAAATCTACGGGGAAGACCTGGGTGTTCAAATAAGAACATATAATTGGCTAAAAAACAGAGGATGGAACCAAAAGCACCAAACAACATTCAACAATCAACAGTGACAGTAATGTGAACATTCACATCATTATACACTGATATGAATGTTCACATCAGTGTATACTAATGTCAGTTTATCCAGTATTGTAATGTGAATGTTCACATCATCTATGTTTGCAAAATCAATTCCGAAAACAAGAACAGTTATAGGGAAATGTAAATGTTTACATGGGTGATCACGTTATGTTATAATTGGCTAAAAATCAAAGGGTGGAACCAACAGCACCAAACAACACCCAACAACACAAACAAGTTTGACATTGATGTCACAATGTGAATATTTACATCATATTCCATCACATTGTTGAGTGAAGATTGGGGGTTCTATGGACATCAACAATCAACAATAAACAATCAACAGTGATAGTAATGTGAACATTCACATCATTATACAGTGATGTTAATGTTCACATCAGTGTATACTAATGTCAGTTTACCCAGTATTGTAATGTGAATGTTCACATCATCTATGTTTGCAAAATCAATTCCGAAAACAACAACAGTTATAGGGCAATGTAAATGTTTACATGGGTGATCACATTATGTTATAATTGGCTAAAAATCAAAAGGGTGGAACCAACAGCACCAAACAATACCCAACAACACAAACAAGTCTGACATTGATGTCACAATGTGAATTTTTACATCATATTCCATCACATTGTTGAGTGAAGATTGGGGGTTCTATGGACATCAACAATCAACAATCAACAGTGACAGTAATGTGAACATTCACATCATTATACACTGATGTGAATGTTCACATCAGTGTCTACTAATGCAAGTTTACCCAGTATTGTAATGTGAATGTTCACATCATCTATGTTTGCAAAATCAATTCTGAAAACAACAACAGTTATAGGGCAATGTAAATGTTTACATGGGTGATCACATTATGTTATAATTGGCTAAAAATCAAAAGGGTGGAACCAATAGTACCAAACAATACCCAACAACACAAACAAGTCTAACATTGATGTCACAATGTGAATTTTTATATCATATTTCATCACATTGTTGAGTGAAGATTGGGGGTTCTATGGACATCAACAATCAACAATGTCAACAGTGACGGTAATGTGAACATTCACATCATTATACACTTATGTGAATATTCACATCAGTGTCTACTAATGCAAGTTTATCTAGTAATGAACAGCATTGTGAATGTTCACATCATCTACGTTTGCGAAATCAATTCCGAAAACATCTATGTTTACAAATTCAATTCCGAAAACAACAACAGTTATAGGGCAATGTAAATGTATACATCGATGATCACATTATGATTGAAAAGCAGAAGGTGGAATGGTATTGCTTACTTTTGTTCCTCATGGTGGGTGGGTATGGACCACACTCAGTGGAGGAAATAAACTCAATCCAATGACAGGAATTTTCGAACAACGAAGCACCCTCCTTCCGATGTGAACCTTCGCAGCGGTGAGATGAAGAGGAATCTGGGGTCGACGACGACGATAGTGAGGCGATGTGAACCTTCGCAGCGGTGAGATAAAGAGAAATCTGGGGTCGACGACGACGATGGTGAGGCGATGTGAATCTAGGGTTACGGTGAGGCGATGTGAATCTGGAGTCGACGTTCAGTTTTTGTTTTTGAAATTTTGTGGATTGAATAGTCGGAATGGGAATGGGTTTGGGTTTTGCAGAATCGATTACACGCGGGAAAGGCGGAGGAGGGTTATTTCGTCCTTTTACAATTAATGGACCTAATGGAATATTCAGAAATAGTTTGGGTTTTATGGAATAAAACAGTTACAAATAGGATTTATAAAAAAAAAAGCCCTATAAAGGTTTATATAAATTCAATTTTAATTATAATAACTAATTTTACATAGATTCTATTTGAGAAATGCTTATTTTTCATAAATTTTTCATCGTGTATTAAGGTTTATCATTGTCAAATTTTTTTTACATTGATATTTTAATTTAATTATTATAATATTTATAAAAAAAATATTTCCATAAATAAATAAATAATGTGTTTAATTATATGTATCGCATTGATCAAATTAATTCTTTTTATATTTTATATTTTTTATCTATCTTATTGATATCTTAATAGTAATTTATATTTAATTTTTTATTTAACATTAAATTATTTATTACAAAACGTTTATATTTAATTTAAAATTTATATACTTATATACAATATGTATGAATAATTCAAAAAAAAATATTAAAGAAAAAATCAATACTCTATCTAATTAATTTATGGGGGTGTTTGGGAAGAGGTTTTTTTTTAATTTTTTGGGCTCAAATAATACTAAAAAAAGAGAGGCTAAAATAGCCAATAAAACAAAATGTCACATCAAACCCTTACTCATTTTATTTTTTATTTCACAAACATCACATCCAACTATAAAAAAAATCTAACATTCTTTTTAAACACAACTATTTTAGTCAGGCTAAATTAGCCAACTTCCTAAACGGAGCCTACGTATTTTATTCTTAATTCAATCACAACATATTTATATTTAATCTTTTAAATAAATTGTGTATAGTTTTATTTCTACATATTTTTATTTTTCAAATCAATATAAAAATAAAAATAAAAATAAATAATTAGAATCACTTATTACTAATTCTCTTTCTAATTGAACTATTATTTTTAATATCAAAATGACTGTTTGTTTTACTATCTTTTAATTTAATATATATTATATAAAATCATTATATGATAATTACACTTTTATAACACAATAGAACTAAAATTATGAATTTAACTAAATTTATTATATATAAGTATTCAAATGATACTTTTATAGAACGATAAGGTTAAGATTATTAAAATAAATAATTTAAATTAAAATTAATATTATTTTTTTATAACATATATCATAATATAATGGGAATTTTTTTTAGGGTCTCTGGTATTAAGATTTTATAGCATAAAGGACATCTAATATTTTCACAATGTTTAAGGTCCTTCACACATCGATTCAGAGAAATTTCAATCAGATAAATTCTCTCCAAATTTCTCTGGACTTCCCACTCTCTCTCTCCAAATTTCTCTGGACTTCTCACTCTCCAGAGAAATTCTCTCCAAATTTTTCTGAACTTTCCACTCTCCATTGGCGTCGAACTTGAGCAATGGGCAAGTAAGTTCAAGTCTCAGCTTGGCCTAAACTCTCTCTTTCTCTGATATTTTTGTCTTTGGATGTATGGTTACAGAAGAAGAGCAAGAACCAAGGCAACCAAGGCGAGCAAAAAAATGATGATAAGCAGTAGAAGAGCGATGGAGGAAAGAAGGACGACGTTGTTCTCACTTAGGAGTGTAAAAATGGCTCACGACCCGTGGGTGGCCCGAAGCCCGCCGGCTGTCCATGATGGCTTGGCCCGTTTAGGCCCGTTTGGGCCTGGCCCGACCCCGGCTTAAGACCCTAGGCCAGGGCCTGGGCCATTATTTTGAAGCTCGGCCTAGCCCACCTAGCCTAGCCCATCAACCCGCTTAAGACCCACTTAAGGCCTGGCCAAAGACTGGGCCCGCCGGAGGCCCAGTATCTTTTTTAGTGGAAAATAATAAAATTTTGATAAAAAAATATAAAAAAACAAAAAAAAATTGTTCACGCCCACCCAAGGGCCGAATACCCTTAGCTCTGGGCCTAATTTTCTGGCTCGTGGGCTGACTCGGCCCGACCCAAATTTTAGCAGAAGCCTGAGAGACCCAACATGGGTCAGCTCGAGCCAGGGCCCAAGTGGGCAAGATTGGGCCAGGCCAAATTTACACCCCTATCTTTACTGTTGTTTTGAAGGTCAACGTGCATTGTGAGGGCTGTGCTACCAAAATTAAGAAGTCTATTCGAAACTTTGAAGGTGCATTTTCACTTCAAATTCGCCAAAATTCATGCTATGTTTCCTTCTATACTTTACTCTGCTCGTTTTCCATTTCATTCCTTTGATTTTCTCATTGTTTTCTCGCAGTTTCTCTGTAACTTGCTCAGTTCACAACTTGTATTTCCGATCTTTTTGAAATATATTCTGGTGAATTTGTCCGTATTGAGAATGATATCTTTGATTTTGTTGCTCATTTGATATAAATGCTTGTGATTTGTTTGCGAAGGTGTTGAATCCTTGAAAGGAGGCGATGAAAACAAGTTGATGGCGATGGACTTCCCATTGGCGTCGAACTTGAGCAAGAAGAATGCTTTGAAGCCTTCCTTATCAACTGTCGCGAAGCTACGCAGATCCTTTTCGCCTTCGAGACTCTACCGGTAACAAAATTTCTCTATGATATATGGGTGTGGCGTTGAGGGACTTTAAACATCATACAATAATATTGTGGACCTCTTTCATTACTAAAAATGGGAGAGGGACCTTAGACTAATTTTCCCTAATATAATACACCATGAGTTATAACTCATAACTTGTATATTATAGATTTTTTTTGTTGTTTTTATTTTTTTTCAGAAAAAATATTTGATACAAGTGAAATTCATGATTTCTAGTAAATTTGATTAACACAAATAAGGATTTGATTTAAGGTTGAGAATACACATTTTTTTTTTATATATAACTTTGAAAGAAATTGTTTGTATGAGTGTTTTACATAGAATCACACAATGACAAAAATTTTCCTCAGCCATTAGCAAATCTGTTTGTATTTAGCTTTCAATTATTAAAATTTTCTACACATAAAATATTACTACTCAAAATCATTTTTTCATTTTAAAAATAAATTCTCGAGCATCGCACGATCATTAATTACTTAAATTAAATTAAAATATCATGTTTTTCTTTTTTGCTTTTTTTTTTCTTCTCCCTATGATTTACTACCAGTTGGTTGTGCGATGTAAGATAAAATAAAGGGATAATTATAAATTTAAAAAAAAAAAAAAAACTCAAGAATTTAAATTCCAATATTTTAATTTATTTTTAATCTAAATCATTCTCATTAAAAGTTTAGGATTTAAAATGACAAAATTAAAAACTCAAGATTTACTTGTTATAAATGTCAAACTTTGAGGGTTTTTTTTTTTTTTTTTTTTAAAAAAAAATTCTGCTAAAATAATTATGTTTTGAATTAACATTTTATATATTTTAGTTCAATTATTTACCTGTATGTCTCTATACATTTATATGGCCTGTTCCATAATTATCTTCATCCCTTGCAATAAGCAAAATTAATCACAATTAAAATAAAGTTAGTTTACGTTTTTATAGCTCGTTTGAGTTTTGATTCACAAATTTCTTTTACTATTGGCCTAAATCTGCACGTCTGAATCAACGTTCATCCAGGAACTTGTGGGGATACTTTTTAGAAAGTTAAACCATACATATTCAAGCGTTTCTGAAGGCCTAGTTGGGATGGATTCTCATATGGAGGAAATGATTGAATTGCTAGGATTAGGGATGGATGATGCTCGTGTTGTGGGGATATGGGGGATGGGTGGAATAGGTAAGACAACTCTTGCAAGTGCTACTTATGCCCATATCTCTTGCCAATTTGAAGGTTGCAACTTCATTGAAAATGTTAGAGAAGTTTCAGAAAAAGGTGGTTTGAAAACTCTACAAGAACAACTCATTTCCGAAATATTAATGGAGAAAGATTTGAAAGTAGGAAATGTTGGTAGTGCCTTAAGTACGATAAGGAACAGGCTATGTCGTAAGAAGGTTCTTATTGTTCTTGATGATGTGGATGAATCAACAGAACTTGAAAATTTGGTAAGAGAGCTTGATTAGTTCGGTTTTGGGAGTAGAATCATTATAACAACTAGAAATCAACATACACTAATTAGATATAGCATAACACATATTTATAAGGTTGAGGAATTAGGAGAAGATAAAGCTATAGAACTCTTTAAATCGAAAGCCTTCAGGAAACACCAACAAATGGGAGGCTGTGGAGAACTTGAACATCGTGCAGTAAAGTACGCTAAAGGAGTTCCTTTAGCTCTCAAAGTTTTGGGTTCTTTTCTTTGTGGCCAAAACAAAGATGAATGGGAAAGTACATTAAACAGACTAAAGGAAAGCCCTCTGAATGAAGTGCAAAAAGTACTGAGAGTAAGTTACGATGCATTACAATTGGAATAGAAGGAAATATTCTTAGATATTGCATGCTTTTTCAAAGGGAAAGACAAAAATGATGTCATAAAAAAATTAGAAAGGTGTGACTTCCACCCAATTATTGGAATAAAAATTCTTGTTGAAAAGTCTTTTGTAACTATCTCAGACAATAAAATGATGATGCATGATTTGATACAAGAACTAGGGTGGAATATTGTTCGTCAAGAATCAACTAAAGAGCCTGGGTAGTGTAGGAGGTTGTGGCTTTATGAAGATTCGACACGCGTGCTGGTGAAGAATATGGTAAGAGATCATATAGGGAAGTATGAACACTCTAAACTTATTTATTTAACAAAACTAATTCTGCATAGTTTTGTCAGCCTTTTAAAATATCACTGATGTTATTTGCTTGTGGTTATTACGGAACAAAAAAGTGGAAGGCGTAGTTGTGGAAGATCCCGACCTTAGTCGAGATCCAATGGGCATTGTGTTGAAGTTGAGGCCTAAAGCTTTTGCAAAGATGTCAAACTTGAGAATTCTCAGAATTTGTTGTATACACCTCTCAGAAGACCTCAAATATCTTTCTAACAAGTTAAGGTATCTTGATTGGTGTGGATATCCTATGAAATGCATGCCTTCATCATTTCAACTAGTGCATCTTGTTGAACTTCACTTAACCTATAGCAGCATTGACCAACTTTGGGAAGGAACATTGGTATGAATATGCATTCTATTTAATTACTCTAAATAAGATGCAGCGTCCTTGAAACAATAAATTTTCTGCAATTTCTATATGTTTTTTTTTTCTTCAACAGCATCTAGACATGTTAAGGATCATGAATCTTAGTCACTCGACATATCTAGCCAAGTGCCCAGACTTCATGACATTCCTAAATCTAGAAAGACTGATTCTTGAAGGCTGTACAGGTTTGGTTAATCTTGATCCATCCATTGGAATTCTTAGAAAGCCCGTTTGCCTAAACTTGAAGGACTTGAAAAATCTCAAGAGTCTTCCAAGTGACATTCAATTGGAAACTCTTGAAGTTCTTATTGTCTTTGGGTGCTCAAAGGTTGAAAACATTTCAATCAATTTTGGATATATGAAATGTTTATCAGAGCTTTATTTAGATGGGATTGGTGTAAGTCAACTTCCACCTTCAATTGGACATCTTACCAATCTTGTTTTATTGAGTCTGAGCAATTACAAAAAATTGAGAAGTATTCTAAACAACATTTGTCAGTTGAAAGCTCTCAGTAGTCTAAACGTCTCTGGGTGCTCCAAACTTGACAAACTGCCGCAAGACGTGGTTTCTCTGGACTGTTTAAAGGAGCTTCATTTAGATCAAACTGCTATTAGACAACTCCTTTCCTCCATTGGACTTCTGAAGAAACTTAAACATTGTCCTTGGAAGGGTGTAAAGGAATAGCATCTTATTCATGGAGTTACTCCTTCTTGCCTTCAATTTTACAAAGACGGAGAGAGAGAGTTACACAACTTTGGAACTAGAAGCTTTGTTAGGGTTGGAGTCTTTGGAATGACTATATCTCAATGATTGTAATTTAAAATCTATTCCCACAACTATTTTCCATATCTACTTGTTGAAGATTTGGCTCAGATTTTCTTTGCCAATAATGGCTGCTGATTGTGTGCACAAATAAAGAAGCTAGAGATTCAGTCGAGCTACAAATAGTAGGGTGGCTAATCTTGTTAGTGGCTGCCTTTAATGTTGTCGATGGCTTGGCTCTCCCATTGCATCTATAAATGGGTATAGTTTTGTGTGGTGAAATCAAAGAGTGTAAGCAAAGTGTAAGCAACTGAGTGAGTGAGTGTGAATTGAGTGAGAGTAGTGTGTCTCCTCCTCCTCTATTGTTGTAATTTTGTATTTCTTTCCATATAGTGAAATCCGCTGCCTGTGGACGTAGGCGATTTGCCGAACAACGTAAATCATTGTGTGTTCTTGCTTGTGTGCTTGTGTGTGATTGTTTTCTGCCTCCTAGGCACAACAAATTGATATCAGAGCATTGTTGTGCCAAAACAGAGCATCTGCAAATCTATTTTTTGTAAATTGAAAAATTTAAAGTTGTCGAAATCAACTTCTGAATATATCAGGAGGTCCGTCTCGACGAGAGGAGTCCAAACCCATAAAGAATAGCCAAAACGGACGTCGGGGTGATCCACATGCTCCGGTCAAAGGTTAGTGCGTAAAGTCAACTCTAAAGCAGAAGACCCACGTGTGACAAGAGCTAGAAGACGAGTTTGTGGCGCCAAAATATATACATCAAATATATATTTGAAAGAAAACCAACACTAAGTGGAGCTCTGTCTGAGTGGTTAAGGTTGAGCATTGCTTTTCACTGGCCAATGTTCAAATCCTTGGGGCAACAATATTGCAAATTATTTTTGCAACACGACACATCAGTGCCATGTGTCAGCCCAGTCACTGCCATGTCTGAACTATGTGGCTACCAAGTCATTGCCAGGTGTTGGGCCACGTCATCGACAGCTCACCCGACATGTTATCACCACATCATTACACAGGTTTGCCACGCCAGTACATCTGCCACATCATCATCCCAGTCAGCCAAAATATCTGAAATTGCAGGGAGGCCCCTAAAGTTTGGTAAATTGCATTTTAGCCCCTAATCTTGTTAAAATTATAATTTAGCCCCTGAAACTTCTATTAATTGCAGTAAGATCCCTGGAGTTTTGGAAAATTACAATTTAGCCCTTGGATTTGGAGAAATTTCATTAAGGTCCCTAAAGAGGTGAACAAAGTGCTTTTCTAGCTAAATCAACCATTCCGAACGCAATCGCGGATTCCGTTTTTTGAGATTCAGACTCGAATTTTCAATGAAGTTTTTGGGAGTTTAGACATTGTTGTGTTTCGGGCATTTCAAGCATCCACTATTGTTGTGGTGGAGATTTTTTAAAAGGTCTCAGTGGCAAAATCTACAGAGAGGAGATCAACCGAGTCTACAAGTAGCCCCATGGCTACAAGCAGCTCTGGACGTTGGATCTCCGTGTCCCACACTAAGTTCGAAGTAGAAAAGTTTGATGGAAGCAGCAACTTCGGCATGTAGAGATGCAATGTTAAAGATATGCTTGTCCAAATGAACCAGCACTTCACTCTAGGAGACAAACTAGATGACTTGGACAAGAGAGAATGGGAGAAATTAAATCTCCTAGCCTGCAGTTCCATCCGACTTTGCCTTGCCAAAGAGGAGAAGTACGCCTTCACAAAATATGATACTACGAAGGAACTTTGGAAGGCGCTGGAAGACAAGTTCATGACAAAGAGCATTGAGAACTGGCTCTACTTGAAGAAGAGGTTATTTTGTTTCAACTATAAGAAAGGTATTTCGATGAACAAACACTTGAACAATTTCAACAAAATTCTTGCCGATTTGAAAAAACTGGATGTTCAAATCAATGATGAAGATAAAGTACTGTTATTGTTAAATTCCTTGCCCGACATATATAACCATCTCACCACTACTTTACTATATAGTAAAGAAAAGATCAAGTATGTTGATGTTTCAAATGCCTTGGTAAATACTGAGTTCAGAAGGAAAGATAAGTCTGCAAATAGGGACTCAGCATTAGAGGCATTGACAGTCAGAGGTAGGAAGAATAACAGAAGATATACAGGGCGGGGAAAGTCTCGCTCAAAATCCAGAGAGAGATCATCAGATAGAAGACGTCTTGCAAAAGACGAGTGTGCTTCTTGTCGCCAGAAGGGGTATTAGGCAAAAGATTGTCCCAATAAAGACAAGAAAAAGGAAAAGGTAAACGTTACACGAGATGGAGATAATGGTGAAGGATCAGCCTTCACAGTTTCATCACTTGGCCATTCTGATGAATGGATTTTAGATTCTAGATGTTCCTACCACATGTGTCCTAACAAGCTGTGGTTCTCGAGCTTATGAGAGTTCGATGAAGGAGTTGTGCTGATGGGCAACGACCAAGCTTGCCAAACAAAGGAGATTGGAACAATTCGGTTGAAGATGCATGATGGAACAGTCAGAATTCTTGAAGATGTTCGATATGTACTAGATTTGACAAAAAAATCTTATTTCAGTGGGAGTTTTAGACTCCAAAGGTTACAGAGTAATTGTGGAAGATAGAGTCCTCAAAGTTATTAAAGGAGCATTTGTTGCAATGAAGGATACTCGGAAGGAAATTTATATTTCCTAGACGGCTCTACAGTCACAGGGAGAGTGGATGTCTCCACTAGCACAAAGAATGATGCGTCAGACACTTCCAGAATTTGGCACATGCGCTTAGGGCATACTAGAGAAAAAGCTTTACAAGGGTTGGTAAAGCAAGGCCTGTTCAAAGGTGCCAAGACAGGAAAGCTTGAGTTCTGCGAGCATTGTGTACTGGGCAAACAAACAAGAATCAAGTTTGGTACTACTATTCATCGTACTAAAGGGATTCTAGACTGCGTTCACACCAATGTATGGAGTCCTTCTAAAAATGCATTTTTGGAAGCTAAACACTACTTTGTGTCATTCATTAATGATTTCTCAAGAAGGGTATAGGTTTACACAATGAAGCATAAAGATAAAGTATTAGACATCTTTCTTACATAGAAGAAAATGATTGAGACCTAGACAGGCAGGAAGATCAAGAAGCTTAGATTTGACAATGACGGCAAATACACATCAGATCCCTTCTTTGAGTTTGCTAGAATGAAGGGATAGTGAGACATTTCATAATTAGTGGAACGCCTCAGCAAAATGGAGTTGCAGAACGCATGAACCGCACTTTGGTGGAGAAAGTTCGGTGTATGCTATCACATTCAGGATTGAGTAAGGCATTTTGGGGTGAGGCATTGAACTATGCTCGTTATCTTGTCAACAGACTACCTGCTGCAACACTAGATGGCAAGACTCCCATAGAGATATGGTCAGGAGCGCTAGCCATTGATTATAATCAGCTATGTATCTTTGGATGTCCAGCCTATTTTCATGTTATAGAATCTAAGCTGGATCCTAGAGCCAAGAAAGCTGTCTTCTTGGGCTTTAGTGACAGTGTCAAGGGAAACAGACTTTGGTGCCCTGAATCAAAAAAAGTTATCACTAGAAGAGACATTACCTTTGATGAGTCTACAATGCTGAAGTAACCAAATCCTTAAGAGAATAAGGAAGCTTTGAAGAAGTCAGTACATGTGGAGTTTGAGACTCCAGCAAAGACTGTTCAGACAGTCAACAATTCTTCTGAAGAAGATCCTGAACAAAGTTCAGATGAGAATGAAGATCCAGAGGCCTCATAACAGTCAGAACCCATTGCAATCAGAAAAGGAAAAAGGGTTACTAAGCAACCTGGTTAGATGGCTGATATGGTAGCCTATGCACTTCCAATCATTGATGACAATGTTCCGTGCATTTTTAGAGAAGCTGTGCAGAATACAGAAAGTGTCAAGTGAAAGGAGGCTATGGATGAAGAGATCAGGTCACTCCATAAGAACCAGACTTGGGAATTGGTGCAACTTCCAAAGGGTAAGAAAGCAATTGGGTGTAAGTGGGTTTACACCAAGAAAGAAGGCATCCTAGGCAAAGATAACATCAAATTCAAAGCTAGATTGGTAGCTAAAGGCTATGCCCAGAAGGAAGGAATAGACTACAATGAGGCATTCTCACCTATTGTGAAGCACGCGTCTATTCGTATCTTGTTAGCTTTTGTTGCACAGTTTGATCTCAAGCTCACCCAACTCGATGTCAAAACTGCCTTTTTACATGGAGATCTTGAAGAGGAGATATATATGTCCTAGCCAGATGGTTTCAAAGTTGCTGGAAAAGAGAATTGGGCCTGTAAGCTGAACAAATCATTGTACGGGTTGAAGTAATCCCCAAGACAGTGGTACAAGCGATTTGATCGGTTCATGATGGAAAAGAAATACACAAGAAGCCAGTATGATCATTGTGTATATTTTCGTAAGCTTTCCGATGGTTCCTTCATCTATTTGCTCTTATATGTTGATGATATGTTGATTGCATCTAAGAGCAATGTGGGGATTGATAAACTCAAGGCACAGTTGGGATGAGAGTTTGAAATGAAAGATCTTGGCGAAGTACAGAACATCTTGGCATGGAGATCAAGAGAGACAGGAAGAAGGGCACGGTTCATCTGACATAAACCCAGTATTTTGAAAAAGGTGTTGATAGATTTGGCATAAATGGGAAAACAAAAGCTGTGAGTACACCATTAGCCCCTCATTTCAAGCTTAGTGCTTCGATGTCTCTACGCACAGAAGAAAAACAAAAGCATACGGCACAGGTTCCATATGCAAATGCAGTTGATGCATTAATGTATGCTATGGTTTGTACAAGGCCTGACATTTCACATATTGTGAATATGGTAAGCAGGTATATGCATGATCTGGGAAAAGGTCATTGGCAAGTGGTGAAGTGGATCTTGAGGTACTTACAAGGCATAGTTAATATGGGTTTGAAGTTCGAGAGAGATCATAGACTCGGATAGAATCTGGTTGGATATGTGGACTCAGATTATGCTGGTGACTTGGACAAACGCCAGTCAACAACAGGGTATTTATTTACGCTTGCTAAAAGGTTGGTGAGTTGGAGGTCAACGCTTCAGTCAACGGTGGCTTTGTCTACTACAGAGGCAGAGTATATGTCAGTGACAGAAGCCTTTAAGGAAGCTTTTTGGCTACATGGGTTGATTGAGGACTTGGGTATTGTTTAGAAGCATGTTGAGGTATACTGCGACTGTCAGAGTGCCATTTGTTTGGCAAAGAACCACGTTCATCATTTCTGCACCAAGCACATTGATGTCCATTTCCATTTCGTCCGAGAAATTGTGAATGAATAGGATATTCTGCTTCAAAAGATTTACACTGCAGATAATCCGGCCGATATGCTCACAAAAGTGGTTTCTAGGATCAAGTTCCAACACTGTTTGGACTTGGTCAACATTTCTCAAAACTGAGCACCTTCAAGTACATGGCAGTGTTGATTGATCACTATGTCGGATAGAGAATCCTCGCCAAGGTGGAGATTTGTTGAAGATTTGGCTCAAATTTTCTTTGTCAACAATGGCTGCTGATTGTGTGCACAAATGAAGAAGCTAGAGATTCAGCCGAGCTACTCATAGTAGGGTGGCTGATCTTGTTGGTGGTTGCGTTTAATGTTGTCAGTGGCTTGGCTCTACCATTGCATCTACAAATGGGTAATGAATGGGAGGAGCCTTGTGTGGTGAAATCAGAGAGTGTAAGCAAAGTGTAAGCAACTAAGTGAGTAAGTGTGAATTGAGTCAGAGTAGTGTGTCTCCTCCTCCTCCTCCATTGTTGTAATTTTGTATTTCTCTCCATATAGTGAAATCCGCTGCCCGTGAATGTAGGTGATTTGCCGAACCACGTAAATCTTTGTGTGTTCTTGCTTGTGTGCTTGTGTGCAATTTTTTTCTGCCGCCTAGGCATAACACTACTCATTGTGAAGTTTAGATGTAAGTGGAAGCAATATTGAAAGTTTACCTGCAAGCATGACTAAACTCTCTAATCTGGTGTGCTTGTATTTAAATGGTTGCAAGAGGCTTCAAGAACTACCAGAACTGTCATTAAATATAAATAATATAGAAGCTAATGATTGCACATCATTAAGAACAACATTGAGTCTGTCCAAATATGATAATGTTAAAGGGTTTTCCTTCATGAATTGCTTCAAACTTGTTGAGAATGAGCAAAACAACATCCTGTCAGAAAAGTTTCTTTCAAATCAATTTCAGGTTCTCTGTGTGTGTGTGTGTGTGTGTGTGTAAGCATTGTGACCAATTCTTATTGTACAGAGATATTTTGAATGGCAATGGCAATACACTGCTTATATTCGTTTCCCCAGGAGTGAGATTCTAAAGTGGTTCAGTCATCAAAGTAGGGGCTGTTCATTATCTTTTGAGTTGCCTCTACATTGGTATAATGACAACTTCTTGGGAATTGTTTTCGCTGTTGTTGGAATCAAGAATGAATCCAAGTGCTGCAAGTGCTATTCTATTGAGGTTGGGTTTAAGGGCCCTGGTATTCAAATGACTAGTGGAGAAAGCCATAAAAATGAGCTAGCATATTTTCAATATTTGAATGCTCAAAATGTGGCTGTTATTTATGTCCCACTCAATGAATTTCCAGGTTCAATGGAAGATGATATGGGGCAACTAAACGAGGGTGGAATTGAATTTCAAGCTTGTTTAGTTCGAGAAGGTCATGACTTTGATTGTTTAACTAAAGCATCTAAAGAGGATTTTTCTTTAATTGAAAGAGATGTAAAGTTGGGTTTCCATTTAGTATACAAGGAAGAAGCTGATGAAGAAGTGTGGAGAATAATAGACAGCTCTGATTCTGAAGATAACAACATGAGTGTGTTCCACAGAGACTTGGACAGATCAGTAGGTGGAGCAGGAGTAGAAAGCGCTAGTTTAAGTGCTACTACATCAAAGAGAAGACACGGTGACCTCAATGACAACCACTACAACGTAGCAGCAGCAGGAGGAGGATCCAGTAGATATGACAAATTTGATGATCAGGAAGAGGAGGACAACCTCAACAACAAAAGGCCTAAGCAGGCAGGACCAAGCGAATGTGGCAACTTTGACTAGGTAAATACCTTGAACTCCGTTTGCAAATTTCTCCAATGACAAGCAAGGTAAAATTAGAAAATAAAGTTAGAATAAACATGACATATATCTTTGTTTATATAGGATAAATTCCAAATGAGCTCAATTGATATAATTTCAAACATACCACCCAAATCGTTAGCACAATGATAATAAAATATGGTTATGGTCCTTAAAGTATGTGCTCCCTATAACTTTTTTCCTAAAGTTGGTGATTTTGTTTTTTTGGTCCCTAAACATATATGTAGACGACAAAACATAGTCTTACAATGTTTAGGGACGAAATTGAGAATTTACAATCTAAAGTAACACAAAATGCATACTTCAGGGATTTTATATGTGTTTTATTATTATTTGGTTAATGATTTAGATGATCTTTAATGTTTTAGAATTAGTTAAATGGCTATTTACATTTGTTCAGCTATTTATGTTATCATAAATGCATAATATGCTGAATTGTTATACTCTAAATTATTTGTGTCGAGTATCTGCATTTCTTTGCACATAAAAAGGGAATAGTTCAACTTAATTATTTAGGTTACATATAGGATCTTGCTTTTGTTCAAATTGAAAGAAGTCTAGCATGGTTATGTTGGGTTTGTAAGGCCTACATCAGGTCTCATGTTGAATATTTTCTAAATTTCTGTGCAAGCCATTAAAAAAAAAAAATTCACATTTATTCGATACTTGAAATCTTATAATTTCCATCAAATTTGTTTTAAAAAAATAATGAATGGTCTATTGCAAATTACTTTTTATTTTATTATATGTGATGACGTTACCATTGTGATCAATTTCATTTAAACCAAAACAAAACATGACAAATGATTTCAAAATTACCACCATCTTTTCTTCTTTTTTCTCTTTTTTAAAGTGATGCCAGATGATTTTTTTTGTTTAAAAATTATATTTGTGTACCATTTGTCACGATCTGCTCTCTGTACCCAAGGGTTAAGTATCGTGATAGCCAGTAACTGAAGTTACCTACGGCCAATTCTTGAACAAATAAATAAACACGAGTGGAAATAATATTTAAGTGAGGGTACCAAAATAATCATCGGAGTTTCTATTTTTATAACAAAATTTATTGACCAAAAAGACCGATATTTATATACGAAGAATAGAATTATAAATACTCTAAAAGTGCTATGTGTGTCTATTCTATAGGCCCACGTCTAAGACTCTCCAAAAGCTATTTTTGAATTGCATTGTTTCCTTAAAATCAGTAAAAAGTTATAAGCACATGGCAGAGTGAGAAATATTATATTGAGAGCATAATTACCATGGATAAGCTTTAGTCTTAAAATAAATAAAATAGAATACTTTTCTATTAGAGTAAATAGTTGCTCATATTATAACAGAAATCAATTTCAGAAATCATATGATATTATACGAAAATATATAACCATAACCACGGTGCAGAACAGAACAGAGGTCAATGGATTCATGACAATACAGAGGTACGGATTCAAGAGGTGGCTCGTACGGATTCCAGAAGTGACTCCCACAATAGTGTATCACTTAGCTTCGTACAGCACTGTTGGCACATAAATTTCAACCAAATTTATGTTTAAATTTCAAATACAGTCAATGACACACATAGAGCCTATGATAAGAATGTTGTAGGTAATAACTTCCTAAAAAGGATCAATATGATCCGTTGAAGTGCATAAATAAAACAACGTCGTTATTCAAGATGCTCAAATGACACGTGGAGCCTACAAAAGATGACACTTGTAGTGCCTACAACAAGGACACCACATGTGATGAAACCCCAAAGATCAATCCGGTTAATCAGATATACGATTAATCATATAGCGCTATTATTCAAAATTCAAATGGCGCTATCATTCAGTGTGAAATTCAAATTGAGAATGAGGCATTCTGATCACCTTGATGGCCCTCTATAAATACGAGGGCCGTCACACAAGATCAAGGATCAGAAAATCAAAAGTGAGAATATCAGAGAGAGAGAGAGAGAGAGAGAGAGAGAGAGAGAGAAAGAAATCAAGAAGCCTAGAGAACTCAAGAAACAATGCTACAAACGCAGAATGACAATGAATAAGTAAAGGGTTCCAAACCCAAGAATTGTACTTTGTATTCAAGGGTTCAAAACCCATAACGATTTCAATAAAATATTTATTTTTCTTAAATTGTCTTCTGTTATTTATTTTGTTCTTCATTAATCGGAGGTTTCATTTATATAAAATGTATAATTAACGATTTAGAATACAGATCGAAAATAGGAACCTACTATTCAAATAATTAACACTGCTTAGTCTAAAAACTAAACAGTGGACATTTGTAACATAAAATTTTGAATTGTGTTGAAACACTTCATGTTTCAAAATTTGTGTCTACAAATTATGGCACGCCCAGTGGGACCTATTTCTCCTCCCATCTTTTGAAGAACAAATATATATATATATATATAGTTGAAACTTATTGACGTATTCGTCTGTTATAGGAATGCTGAAGCAACCGTCAAGAGACAAACCTACATTCTAGTGGTTCTGAAATCACCAAGGGTGGAGATAGCACCCATCACCCAAGGGGCTCCGGAGCGAATGCTCTTGGCTGTCCCAAAGGTAGAACTAGCGAAATTTTGGAAAAATACACTTCTTTCCCCTATCGCCCAAGGGGCTCTGGAGCGAAAGCTCTTGGCTGTCCCAAAGGTAACTGGTGTAACGAAGAAAGTCACACTTCTCCAGAAAGCTGAAAGTTTGAAAAAGATTACTGAAGATTATATGAAAGCGTCGAAGCAGTACGCAACTGTGAGGGCTACAGCTCGAATGAAGAACTTTCTAATTCAAGCAAAAGAGGCTAATTAGGTTGTAACTACAGCCTTTGTTGCAGCTTCAACGGGCGTAACAAGAAATGTTGTGGCCCAACTACTCACAAGGTAGAAGACTTCATTAAAATGGTGGAGTCCGCCCAGAAGAGGGCCTCTGCAGAAAACATGGCCATCATTAGGGCCATTGGGAGGAGGGTAATGACCCAAACTCCTGTTAATGAAAAAAAGGCCCCTGTTGTTGAAAAAACAATTGCGGCCTATGAACCGACAGTTCTGTTCAGAGCACAAAATCGGTCAAACCAAATCTCAGTCAACTTTTAGAAGCCAAAGGAACACTCGTTGGCTCGACAGGGTTCAAATAAGGATCACCCGTTGACCCGACAGGGTTCGAATAAGGAACACCCGTTGGCCTGACAAGGTTCGAATAAGGAACACTTGTTGGCCTAACGAGATTTGAATCAACATCAATTGGTTTGCTCTAAAAATGTAGGGACTATTTAGAAAATTCATGAGGAATTTGCAAAAATGCAAACGGTTCCTTCTATGCCCCTAGGGGCTCGACTTGATATATCATCAGATGGTCCAGTTTCGAAAAGACAAAGGCGAAGAAGAAATAAAGCCTTAAAGAAACTGGAACTAAAAACAGTGGTGCCAAATGTTATAGGAGCTATTGAAAAGGCTCTCTCAAAAGATGAACACCAAAAACAAATTGGAAGTCCTGTCTTTGTTAGAAAGTCAAAGGTAGAGGAGGGTAAGCAACCCTTGGGAAATATTTCTGCCTTGATCAAACTATCTATGGAGGGAATAAGAAAAGGACATGTAACAAGGTCTATAACCATCGCAGTCAAATGCTTCAAATATGAGTAATGTTATGGGGGTTGATAATCCTTTGTACGAACAAGATGATTCTATCTCTGTTTCAACGAATTGACAGATGTCAACAAGGTCGCAGTTATGATGACCGAGGTTGAGAAAGAAGATGAAAATTCGCAGGTCCAACAAGACCAAGGTCTCAAGGAAAAGGTGGTGGCCCTACAAGAACAACTTGAGAGAAGAGAACGGGTGTAGACACCCCATTTTTGACCATCCTCAAGACTTGGACGTCACCGTTTGAACACTCGGTGATTATCCATGTTTGTGTTCGTTTGGAGTTCCCGGAGTTCTCGGCTACGCGCCTTGTCTCAGGATCTCCGAACTCGACCGTTTTGTGTCTGGTTTTGCACCAAACACTTGTGTTTTGCCTTGGAGGGGCAGGGAATGCCTTGTGAGGCATCCCCACACACCACCGGCAATGGCTAGAGGCCACCGCCTGGTCTTTGTTGCCACCGGCAATGTATGTGGCCGGTCGGCACTCTTTGTTGCCGGTCGGCAGTCAATTTTGTCAAAATGACATTTTTGGCCGGCCGACTACTGTTCAGCTGCTTTTGGAGATATTTTGAAACAGCTGGCTGGCATTTGTTTCCCCTCCATACACGTGTATGGAGGGATGCCCCTCTTGTTAGCTTACTTTGTAAGCTTTACAAGATTGGCTCCTCTATAAGAGGAGGCCTTCTCTCCCTTGTCCAAGGGTTAGACAAGTTGGAGAAGAGAGTTAGAGAGCTCTAGTTTTAGGGTTTGAGTTAGTGTAGCTAATCTATATCTATATCTCTCCCTCTCTTGCTCTTGTGTGTGTTTTAGTTCATACTATTGCACACAAGCACCTAGTGTTTCACCTTCCCTTGGCTACTGAGGTTCTAAGGGCTTATTCTTGCTATTTTTGACTGGATTGGAGCTCAAGGAGGCAACAAGACCACCATTGTTGAAGAAAGGCTTCAAGGGTAAGAAACTAGTCCTTTTTACCTCATTTTTGCATCCTATTTCTACCTATCTTAGAGCTGTTTTTGTGTTTAGTGTATAACATAAAAAAGTTCTGTTTTTAGGCCCTCTTGATTGTTTGTTAAGAGTGTTTTGTGGTTTGGGTGTGTTTGACCACCCTTAGGCCTTGAAAGGCCCCATTTTTGTGCTATTTTGTGCAAGTTTCGAGACTTCGGTGTTTGGGCCTCTTCACCACTGAAATCTTGAGGGATTTCAGTGGTGGGGATGGTGCCTTGAAGTCTCCAAAAGGGGAGGGCCACCCCCTCTCCTTGTTGTCCTTGAAAGGGACCATTTTTGGTCTCTTAAGGGAGCCCATGTTTGAGTGTGTGTTGAGCATGCCATGATTATTTTTCATGCTTATATTGCCATAATATAACATGGTTTTAAGTTGGTTTTGGTGTACCATACATGCCTTGCATACTTACCTTGTAATGCCTTGTGATTGCCTTAATATGCCTTAGGTTGTGTGCCTTTGTTTTAGCATGTTTTAGGCTTAGATTTGTGAAGCTTTTGTGCTTATTTTGCCATGCTTTAGGTCTGTCTTAGGTTGTTTGAGTCGACCCTAGCATGCATTATATAGCCTCTTTGCATTTTTGGGCTTGTTGGCCTTAAGTATGTAAGTGTATAGCATGCTTTGTTTGCTTTGATTTAGTGGATTGGAGTCATTCTTCATGTTATTTCAGTCCCTTTAACATGTTTGTATGCTTGCCTTACATGCCTCTTTAACGCCTTATGAGCTTGTGTTGTATGCTCCTTGAAAGTGCATTTATGTATGCCTTTGTACTTGAGCCACTTAGATGCCATCTAGGAATTCCTTGGGTGTGGTTTAGGTCTGCCTTTGACCTATTTTGAGTCCCCTTAGCCTTGTGAGGCTTGGTGGGTTTGACCTTGGTTTAAGCCTCTTGGCTTGCCTCAAGTACTTGGGCGATTTGCATGCTTTACTTGCTTGAATTAGTTGGGTTTGGCACCTCTATTTTTGTGCAATTTCAGAGCTTGTGTTCCATGCTACTTGTCTATTGTTTGGTCTCTTTAAGTGTGCTTAAGAGTTGCCTTGTTTATGCTTAAGGTGTTGGACCATAATCGCATGCATGTGTGTGTGCACTTTGGCTTTCATTTCCTTGGTTTTGGCCATTGATTTTAGGTCTAATCAGAGTTGCCTAAATCATGTTTAAGTCCACCTTTTCATTAGTTTGCATTGCCTCATGTTTGCTTGTATGCTTGCATAAGTACCTTGCCATGCCATGTTGCATCCTTAGCTCGCATGCCTAGGTTGCATTGCATCTTGCATGCATGCCTTGTTCCTTGACTTGGTGATAGGAATTGGGCCTTGTTTTGTTTGATTGGTTTGCATTTCATTCGACATGAAAGTGCACACTTGATTCTTTAGGCCATCATGTATGGAAATGCGTGATTGGTGGCCCGAGAATCGAGGCACATACCCCTTTGAGTCGCAAACATGATAGGGGGCATGATTGGTGCATACATTGTTTGAATTGTATTGCCATGCAAGTTTTGTCCTCTGCTGCTGTGAGTTGCAGGTTCTGCAGGAACTTATTGCCGGCCGGCAGTATTTAGTGCCGACCGGCAGTCAATCGATGGCCGGTGGATCTATTTTGTGCCGATGACCACAATTCATTGCCGGTGGCTATTCCACTCAGCCGGTAGTATCCCCCAGTGCCCTGAGAGGCATTCCTGAGACTTTGGCAGTTTTCAGAGGAGCAAAACAGGGAAAACAGAGGCAAATTATGCATGGCAGTGCGATTCCGAGCAAGTCCCGAGCATGCGCTGCATCTGACCCGCCTCCTGAGGGCTTTACTGTTTTAATTAGATTAATTAATTTGTTTAGTTAATTTAATTAATCTGTAATATTTAATTAGCTTGCGTAGTTAATTAATTTGTATATTCTTTTAGCCCCTCCGAGCGAGGGCAAATCTGTAATAAGTGTGGGTGAGTGGTGTGCATGTCTTCCAACCCCCACTTCTTTCTTCCCTTTTATTTACCTGCTTATGATGGTAGATTAGGGCACGTTTATTTTAGCATACTTTATGAAATGCATGTGTGCATCCATACATTAGTATCACATGCACCGGGCTCGGTACATCATACAAACTGCATTGTATTTCAAATCTAACTTGAATACATGCTACTCGTGCATTTCACATGCCATGTTTAGGATAGCCGAGCCTGTCTAAATGCACTCTGTCTGCGATGCATTAGTCACTCTAACATGAACTAGGGCATGCATGTTTGCTAACTAGTTTATTGTTTTGGCACGGAGTACGATGTAAGTATTTTCGCTTTAGCATATCGCATGCGTGTGAATGTTAACATGACAGTATGCTTACCATGTGGCTAAGTGCTTATATGAGATAAACTGTTTGAATGCCTGTGGGTGGAGGTTGGATTGCTTGAGTTGGAAAAACTCGTTGAAATCCGTGTTTTAGCCTACTTGCGAGTAGTAAATTCCAAAGCATTTTCAAAACAAACGGATATGCAATGCTTGTTTCCAAATTAGGCAATCTAGTCTATACTTGTTTGCTGTGCGCATAACATAGTAATTCTAGGCTAATAACCGGAATAAGAATACATAACGTTTTCAAAATCGGATATCATGGTTAGTAGAGGCCGGTCTTCGGACCGGGCGAAAGGGGGTGCTCATAGCTGACCTTCCCCGATCGTACCCAAGCTCCCGAGCCAAGACAACTTTGGTGATGACGGACACGTGGCCTTCGGCACCGAGTCAGGGTTTCCTAAATTTCCCATTTTAAAAATATTTAGGTGGTGACTCTGTATCTGGCAAAGCAGTCCATGTTTGGCACTTCTTTTCAAAAATCTGTTTCTCAAAACGATTTGCCGGATTTGGACTCTTTGGTTCAGATTTAGAACCGTGACACAAATCGAGTCTGAACTGTAACCCGTGAGTTTCCCTCGCGGGCGTGTTACAACGGGAAATGGCTGCAATGTTGGAGCAAATTCAACGGTTGCAGGCCCAAATGACAGGAACAGGAAGTGCACCCAAACAAATGGCACAACCTGTTGTGGGGACATCCATAGGCATACAAAGCACACTAGTTCCAGGGGGCAATGGTCCTTGTTACTCTGATCTAACCAATGGTGGTATGAATCCAATGCTCATGGCCATGATTGATGATATGGTGAGGAGACAAGTAAAGAAAGTCCAAGAAAAAGATGATGAGAACTTTCGAATAATTACAAAACCTTACCTAGCATGGGTAGATGCTGTTCCATTCCCTTTTGGTTTTTCCCAACTAGATTTCAAAATGTTTGATGGAACAGGAGATCCAAGACAACATATGGCTCATTTTCTTTCAAGATGCGGGCCAATAGCCCAAAATAAGGCCCTGTACCTGTAGCTATTTATCCAATCACTTGAAAGTTCTGCATTTATTTGGTATGCTAATCTTCCCGAGGGATTAATCCCAAATTGGGATTCCATGGTGAAGGAGTTCCTTAAACAGTTCTGCAACACACAAAGGCGAGTTGGAGTACCAGAACTGATTAAGACCAAGCAACGTGACAATGAGTCTGTTACAGATTTCATTGCAAGATGGCGAGCTTCGACGTTTGCCTGTCCTCAAAAGTTTATGCAATTAGAGTTAATTCAGATATGCCTTAACAACTTCCGACATGAGCTCTCTACGGCTCTTATGGCTCAAACTTTTGAAGGATTCAACGATCTATGCACTAAAGCTCATGATATAGAGCTGCATCTAGCTAAGCGAATGAGGCCTAGGGTCGTTGAAAGGGTTGAGTCCTCGACTGCAACTATAGTTGAAACCAGAAAGAAGGTTCCTATTGTAGTAGGGGCTAAAAAGCCCAATGAATTTAAAAATGTGACTATGAAAGAGAGGTTGGAGAAGAAATATTATTTCACGGATGATCTGGTTGAAGACCTATTTGAAGATCTGTTGAAGCAAAAGTTGATTGCTTTCTCTGAGGTGAAAAGACCACATGAGGTAGGAAAGACCAACGATCCAAAGTATTGCCCCTACCATCGTTTGATTAGCCATCCGATAAAGGAGTGCTTTGTTCTGAAAGATAAAATTCAAAAACTTTTGGACTCTAAGATTATCGAGCTCCCTCCTCAAGAGAAAGCATCTGCTAACCCAATCACTATCGACAATGATAATGAAGGTGAATGGGTTGTTTATCAGTCAAAAAGCATGAAGAAAAAACAAAATGCCACAGTGAAAGCTACAAATGTGGTTGCTTCAACAACATAAGGGCCAAAAGTTTCCAAAAAGCAAAAGTCAAAAGTTTCCAGGAAACAGAAAAAAGCCAAAGTAAGTAAGAGAAAATGAAAAAAGAACCCAAAGAAGGAAAAATGGAAGAAATTGGTCCCTGATGAGCAGTTAAAGCAATGTCCCTTGTCACAGTCACATTGGAGGAATTCCTACCTTCAAAATTTCAATCTGTGGAGTTGCAAACATACTTTGATAAAAGGAGGGAGGAAAATTTTACTTTGGCCCCTTGCCTAACCATCATTGTTTTGAGTGATGACGAGGAAGATAAGGATGAAGTCTGTTCAAAAGTTAAGGAATGAGATTGTATCACATCTCCAATCTGTGTACCAGACTCTCCAGAGTATACACCAGCTTCTCCAGAATGCACACCAATCTCACCAGAGTATACACCAGCTTCTCCAGAATACACACCAGCATCACCAGAGTATACACCAACTTCTCCGGAGTACACACCAAAAGCCTTTTCTCCAGAATATTCGCCAGTACCACCAATGTACTATCAAAACACTCCAGAATATGTAAGGGGAACCGAACAAGGAGATGTTGGGTGTAGGTCCGACTCTGAGCTTGTGAAAAAGGCGAAAAAACAACTATACTTTAAGGATGATGAGGTGAATAATAGGTGTAAGTCAAATGATGAAGTATGGAAGCATTCAAATAAACAAGCAAAGTCATCTCAAGTTGAGGATTCTAATGAAGATTGGGAAGTTAACTTTTCTCATGATGGTTCACCATACACATCCCTAGCTAGGACATAAGATGGAGAAAGTGTATCAACTGACCACTTTGACTTTCCTTGTAACGTCATCATTGTGGATGTAAATTTTGAAGAGCGAGAAATACATAACATTCGCAATCTAGGTGATGATGAGAAAGCAAAAATTGAAGCTAGAAAGGAAGCGGAACATCAAGCAAAAGTAATAGTCTCTTTGAAAGATGAGGGTTTTGAAGCCCATCAAAATTTGATTATTAAAAGAAATCAAATTTCTGGGCACTCTTTCCCTAATTGGGTTGAATGGGTTCAATTCCCACGAAGATATGCATTATCTCGTTTTCCTTTATATAATGGGACAGGTTATCCAAGGCGCCATTTGGTTCGTTTCCTTGCACGATGTGGAAACATAGTAAAAAGCCAAGCATTACTTCTACGGCAGTTCGTTCTTTCTTTGGAAGGGTGGACAACAGATTGGTACTTCAGCCTGCTATCTAATTCAATCCCAGATTGGGACACCATGGCTGATCAATTCTATAGGACATTTTATAAACCATGGCCAATAAAAATTGAGATGTCAGAACATTTGGAGGACGACGGTACGTCTTTTCAAACATATGATTTCATAGAAGGCACAATTGAGGAGAAAATTGAAACTGCCCTTGATTTTTGAGAGATGGGCACTTATCGCCCAAGGGATTTGTTCCCTTCATGGGTAGAGCAAACACCATTTCCCGAAGGATACGAACTTCCGAATTTTGTCCTATATGAGGGATATGGAAATCCTCAAAAACATATTAGGCGTTTTTTGAAACAGTGTGGGGAAACAGCTCAGAATCAAGCACTTTGCCTAAAATAATTCCCTCTTTCTTTGGAGGGGATCGCCTTTGACTGGTATTGCTATCTCGAACGAGTCATAGTGCCTAGTTGGGAGGCCATGAAGAGCGGTTTTGTAGAATCCCAATGCTTTTATAGGCGTGACTCTCGGTACCTAAGAAATGTGAGAAGAACGCAACTCCAGGAAGATGGAGAAGTGACTGATGATGATGATCACCCTGCAGCTAGACCAGTTAACATGGTCCAAATAAGTGAGAGAACAAAAGAAGTTGAGGTCAATAAAAAGGCGGTTGCTGAAGTATGCCAAACTTACTTAACCTACTGGAGGAAATTACAAAATCCTCAGGACCCTCAAATGTCAGAAGTTCCACAAGTTTTGCTGGAGGAAGAGCAAGTGAAATATGATGTACTAGCTCATCTAAAGAAAATTCCAGCATTGTTGAGCGTATATGATGCACTGAAAATGTCACCAGAGCTTTGAAAGTCTTTAATATATGCCCTGTCCAAGCCAGAGGATTTCTACAAAGAAATCGAGGGTAGAAATCAAGAGAAGACAACTACATGCATGGCTATGGTAACCTTTGGTGACAAAGAAATGTGTGCTGAAATGACAAACCATAAACTTCCTTTGTTTATCACCGGGCTTATCCATGATGTGAAAATTTCTCGAATTCTGGTTGATGGAGGATTTACGGTAAACCTCCTGTCTCGGAGGGCTTTAAACTTATTAGGGGTTCGAATTTCACAACTTCGCCCAAGTCGTTTGGTCATTCAAGGATTTAATCAGAATGAACAACGTCCAATGAGGAAGATTGAATTGCAAACCAAGTTGGGGATATTGAAGAAAGCACTGAGTTCTTGGTCATTGATGTAGACACCTCCTACAATGCTTTGCTTGGGAGACCATGGATGCATAATCATCATGCAGTACCATTAACTTATCACCAATGTATCAAGTACCCGTTGCCTTCACCCAAAAAAGAGGGGACAATTGTGGCTGACAATGATCCATTTCGAAAAGTAGAGGCCTATTATGCTAATGCTCGACTCTATACAAAGACTTCACAAAGAAAAGGAAAAGATGTGAAAAAGTTTGAAGATACTTCGAATGTCAAAGACGCTCTAGAGTCTACTCCAGTTTCAACAAAAAGAACTTTTCGATATATGCCAAAGTCTGAAAGGAAACCGGGGGCAAAGGCTCTAGCCCCAATAAATCCAATTTTGGATCTCAAGGGTGAGTTCACATTGCCATTAAGGAGGACATAATGCACCTATGTGGAGAAATATAATAAGATTGTGGTCCCTCCTAAAGGAAAAGGGTTGAAACCCATAATATTCCACTCACTCGGAGATGTTGAACAGAAAGTAAAAGTTGAACAAGTGCCAAAAAAAACATCTCGAGTTTTGAGAAGCCTACCTTCAGTGCAGAAATTACACAGATGTTGGTAAAAGTTGGTTTAGATCCTGAAAAAAATACTAGGAACAATGACACCCTTTGACTTTGCATTAACACCTTCGCAGAGGCAGGCTATTTAGTAAGGCGGTATTATCACCGCCAGGACAAAAGGGTTAGGCTATCAGGGGGATGAGGAAAAATTTCTAGTAAACATAACTATCACTCAAGATGTGTTAAAAGATGTTGACCAAGAAGAAGCTCAACCTGCACCAACAGAATTTGAAGCAGGAGGCCAAGCCACCGTGGATGACCTTCGTAAGGTAAATCTGGGTGATGAAGGAGAAAACAAACCAACCTTCATTAGTGTAAATTTAAAGGAAGAAGAAGCTCAGCAATATATTTTCTTCTTAAGGGAGTATCGCGACATATTCGCATGGAACTACAGTGAGATGCCTGGTCTTAATCCAGAGATTGCAGTCTATAAGCTTGCAATTCACCCTGAGAAACGCCCAGTTAAACAACCTCAGAGGCGAACTCGACCAGAGCTTACATCCCAAATTGAAGCTGAAGTCGACAAGCTTATCAATGCAGGATTCACCAGGGAAGTCAAATATCCAACCTGGCTAGCAAACATAGTGCCGGTCAAGAAAAAGAATGGTCAAATCAGGGTTTGCATTGATTTTCGTGATCTCAATGAGGCTTGTCCTAAAGATGACTTTCCCTTGCCTATCACTGAACTTCTTGTAGATACAACTACTGGGTATGAAACCTTGTCTTTAATGGATGGATACTCAAGATACAATCAAATCTGAATGGCACTTGAAGATAAGGAAATGACTGTATTCAGGACTCTGAGATGAGTCTTTTGCTATAAGGTAATGCCCTTTGGCCTGAAAAATGTTGGGGCCATGTATCAAAGGGCGATGACTGTAATTTTTGGTGATATGCTCCATGACACCATCGAATGCTATGTTGATGATCTTGTCGTCAAGACAAAGGAAAAGGAAAACCATGTGGAAGATTTAAGAAGAATCTTCGAATGTTTGAGGAGGTACAAACTCAAGATGAACCCACTAAAATATGCATTTGGAGTTTCCTCAGGAAAATTTCTAGGGTTTGTTGTTCGAAACAAAGGGATTGAAATTGACCCTACCAAGATTAAAGCCATTGCTGAAATGCCTCTTTCGCAAAATTTAAGGGAATTGAAGGGGTTACAAGGGAGATTGGCCTATATCAGAAGATTTATTTCAAACTTGGCTAGTCGATGCTTGCCATTCTCAAGATTGATGAAAAAAAGGTGTTCCATTTGAATGGGATCAGCAGTGCCAAAATGCTTTTAATAGTATTAAGGAGTATCTTTTGAAGCCTCCAGTACTCATGAGCCCAATAAAAGGGAAACCACTCTTGTTGTACATAACAGCCTTGGATGGTTCGTTAGGGGCACTGTTGGCACAACACAATGAGCATGAGAAAGAAAATGTCTTGTATTACTTGAGTCGTACTCTGGTGGGGGTAGAAGTCAATTATTCTTCTATCAAAAAGACATGTCTTGCCTTGGTGTTCGCCTTGCAAAAACTAAAGCACTATGTCTTGGAACATGAAGTCAAGTTAATATCAAGAGCAGACCCCCTTGAAATATATACTTTCATGGGCCATACTTTCAGGGAAAATTGCAAAGTGGGCTGTAATTCTCCAGCAATTCGCAATTGAATATGTTCCCTAAAGAGCTATAAAGTGGCAAGCTCTAGCAGATTTTTTGGCAGCACATCCTATACCTGATGACTCACTTCTAGTAATTGATTTGCCAAATGAAGAGATTATGCAAGTAGAAATCCAGAAAGGATGGGAGATGTATTTCGATGAAGCTTCAAGGAGTCCAGATGGCAAGAAGCAAGAAAAACCTAAAAACAATAAAGTTGGAATTGGAATTGTGTTTGTGACTCCAGACAATGCTATAATCACCCATTCTTTCGCCTTAAGTGAAAGATGCTCCAATAATGAGGCAGAATATGAAGCTGTAATTGCTGGATTATAATTGGCATTACAAATTCCTATTGAAGAACTCTCAATTTATGGAGATTTAGAACTGGTGGTAAAGCAACTCTGTGGAGAATACATTGTTAAGAAAACAAGTCTCATCCTGTATCATGAAAGGGCTGATCAATTGCTTTTGCAATTGAGGAAAACACATATTTTCCACGTGAAGAGAAGAACAAATGCTCGAGCTGATTCACTTGCAAGTTTGGCTGCATCACTCACCCTACTAGATAGCAAAACAATTACTATCACAGTAGGTGAAAGAAGGATGTTACAACCTTTAAAAGAAGTTTCTGACTTGGTTTCAATCTTGGTCGTCACCACAAAAGGAGAAAGCGAGGAGGATTGGCAGGAACCATTCATAGCTTACCTCCAACATGGTAGGCTACCTGAAGATAAAGTAAAAAGAATTGAAGTGAGACACAGGGCTACCAAATTCGTCTTGTGTAAAGATGGGTTATACAAAAGGTCTTTGAATGGAATGTACATACGATGTATAGCCAAGGAGCGTATTCAAGAGGTAATGGCAGAAATATATGCGAGTGTATGTGAGACACACCAAAGTGGTCCTAAATTACATATGCAGCTAAAACGGTTGGAATACTATTGGCCGACTATGATTGCAGATTGCATAGATTATGCTTGAATATGCCAAATCTGCTAATTCCATGGGAACTTTCTCCACCAACCCCCAAAGCCTTTACATTTAACAACTTGTTCTTGGTCATTTGCAGCATGGGGTATAGACATTATTGGTCTTTTTGTACCTCCATCTTGAACAGGATATCAATACATCCTAGCTGCTACTGACTATTTCTCAAAATGGGCAGAGGCTGTGGCTTTAAAGGATAAAAAAAGCACAGTTGTCTCCGAGTTCATCTGAACCCATATCATTTACAGGTTCGGGATTCCAGAAAGTGTCATCATGGATAATGGACAGCCGTTCAGGAGTGGTGCTTTGAATAAGTTATTTGCCAACTACAAAATCAAAAACAACCATTCATCAAGATATCATGCACCTGCTAATGGTTTGGCAGATGGTTTGGCAGAAGCTTTTAACAAGACATTGTGCAAAATTCTCAAGAAGATGGTGGATAAGAACAAAAGAACTTGGCATGAAAAGTTACAAGAAGCTTTGTGGGCTTATCGAACTTCACACAGAACTCCTACTCAAGCAACCCCTTATTCGTTGGTTTTTGGAGGAGAAGTGGTGTTACCACTTAAGGTTCAAATACCATCATTGTGAGTGGCAATATAAGAGTCCTTAACAGAAGATGAAAGTGAAAGAGTGAGGTTGGCTAAGCTCAAGACCCTAGATGAAAGAAGGTTGTATGCTCAACAGAACTTGGAGATCTACCAACATAGGCAAATGCATTCAATAAAAGAGTGAGGCTTCGCTCCTTTAAAAAAGGAGACTTGGTACTAATGGTTAGAACACCCATAATAGTCTCACGAAGAACCAAAGGAAAGCTTGAGCCCAAATGGGAAGGACCTTATGTGATTGAGAAGGTTTATTCTAATGGGGCCTATTTGTTGATAAGGATGGATGGTGACAGAATCATTCCCCCAACCAATGCAAGGTTATTGGAGAGATATTACCCTTAAGAAAGCCTTTTAGGTTGAAAACCCGAAAGGACGGCCTAGGCAAAAGTTAGGGCGACAAAAAAAAAAAAAAAAACGGCCACCAACGGTATTGTATGTGGTTAAACTGCTAAAATACCCCACCAAAATCTAAGGTGGTAAAACATTGGATACTCTTGGCCCACAAGAGTATAAACTGTGTACGGCCAAACATAAGTGAAAGACCACCAATGGTATTGTATGTGGTTAAATTGCTAAAATACCTCACCGAAATCTAAGGTGATAAAACATTGAATACTCCTGGCCCGCAAGAGTATAAACTGTGAACGACTAAAATAAGACAAATCAATATATTGTATTGAGAAATTTCATATAACAAATAAATCTATCACTGAGCGAAATTTCATAAATACATTATGTTCGGATGAATAATAAAATAAAAGTGCATTCATTTATTGAGAGAAGCCTTAGCCCTTTTAAACGCACGTTCCACAACACTGTGTTGTCCATTCTTCTTTTTGTGCTAGCTCAAAACATTCAGAGCAGTTTGCACGTCTTATTCTGATTTACAAACACTCTCGGAAGCTTACGCAAAATCACACATAAAGGATGCATGTTTCACTTGGGTGGATGACAATTCCTCTTCAAGTTGCTTGAGTAATTCTTTGGTTTGAATAATCTTTTGATTAAGACTCGCAACGTGCTCATCCGACTTGATAATTAAAGCAGACAACTGTTCATGTTCGCTAGAAACTTTGTCGAAATGAAGCTTCTTCTCATAGTATTGGGCCTCAAATTCTGAGGTAGACAAGTTTGAAGAATCTACAAGTTAGGTTTTCAAAGCAAAGCACCCAAGGAATATCTTCACCTTCTCGTAAAAGGAGGTGAAGTCTACACCCAAACTCTTCAAAATCATGAAAATGTTGTTTGCTACAACAATCATGCAATTAACATCCGTCATTGATTAGAGAGAAATAATAAGACCTTTCTGAATATGGGGGGTTGCGTCGTTAGAGGAAGTTCCCAAAACAATGCTAAATGGAGCAAGGGGTGCTTCAAGTTGGTCAAATAATTTGTTAACCCCATTTGCTTCAAGTAAGTCTGCAAGAATTTGGGCATCTTTCGAGGTATCAGAAGTAATTTCATCTGTCTCTTCCAATGTGTTAGAAGTAATTTCTGTGAAAATAGAAGGAGACACTCAATGAAAACATAGAAGGTAAAAACAATATATATGGATGAATGAAGTATACCTTGGTGTACGGCTTGAAGAGACTTAGGTGTAAGAGGAGACAAGTTGTGATTCCCACAAGTGGACCACGGATTCTACAACGTGGCATGATCTAAAGAGAAAAGAGTTTTTTGAGTATGTATACATGATAAAATAAAATGAGGTACAAGGAATGAATAAGAATACCCTTAAAGGTAACTAATGGCATATGCGAGGCAGCTGGGGAAGTATGAGGCGCAGTGCCTAAGAAAATGAAAGGTATTTTTCTTAAAATAAAATAAAAATAAAAATAAAAAAGAAGAAGGATTTATACATTTCTCTAACAGATTGGATGGCTTGTTCGAAGAAGGCAAAGAAAAACCTACATTTGCTGGGGGCAATTTACTCATCTTAGTCGGTGTGCCATCTAAAAGAGGGGTGTAGTAATAAAACTCATCTTCACTCTCACTACTCTCATTGAGAGAATGATCAAAAGATTTGGTAGGAGAAGGAATTTCAACACTCTTAATGCGAATACGACCCAAGGCAGTTAATTCATACCCATCTCCCTCAAAGAGTACAGGTTAGTGCGAAATTGGTCCATTGGGGTTTTGGTCGATACTGTGGGTTGGGAAGTTCCTGTACAATCACTGATAAATATAGTCTCTGGAAAAAGCTTTGCTAGATCAGAAAATTGAGGGTCAGAATCTACTTGCTCAAAGCTAAATCTCATTTTAAATTGAGAATTACACATATCCTCAAAAATATGAAGGAGATCTAAAACCGAGTAACTAGATCAGGAAGGAGCAATAGGTGGCCGACTATTATCCATTCTCTAAGGTGACGATGCTTCCAGAGCAATAAGTGAAGATGATGACCTAGCTCTAGAGTAAGAAGGCTTCTTCGGCTTTCGGTCTTTTTTGACATATCCAGTTTTCTCTTGCGTGAAGATTTTGGTTGGGTATGAGTAACATATTGGAGCACGGTAAAGGAAGTTCCCAACCACCAATTGTCATAAGGCATGGTTACGTGAGAAGTAGATTGGGAGCCTGGTAACTCTAATAAGACTTTTGTACCGTAGCGTAGCAAATGGCGCTAGTTGTAATAAAATTTAGACCACTCAGAGGGCTGCCGACAAGATACATTAAGTGGTGTAGGGCACGCTTGAGCAAACCCAAATTGACGACCGTATTGGTTAGGGGAGTACGGTTCGGAAATGAAATTAAATCCCATTTTAAAAGTTAAAATCCCTTGCCTCAAAGATATAAGATAGCCAAGGTGGAAATGTGATATCCTTTCAGAGTCGACTAGAATGCCTAAAGGTTCACCTTTATGCGTAAGAGCCCTAAACTGACACTCCATACGATATGTTAGGAGAGAGTCCACAAATGAAGATTTATAAGTAAAAAACTGGGCAGCCGATTGGTTTCCAATAAAACCAAGATATGGCATGAAATGAATATCAGGAATCAGACAAATCAACTGAGGATCCCATGAGAGTAGGTCTTAACAAAATATAGTGAAATCCATCCAAAAAGGTAATGCAAAGGACCCTGAATATTTTCCTTCCCAGGTGAAGGTGATGATGTCATTTTACTAAGAGAATGATAGAGGTATGCAAGGACGGGGATGGCCAGGCTAAATAAGGTTCCACCGGCAATTTTGGTGGCTGCATGAAAGGTAGTCAGACGAATTTCCCCGGAAGAGTGAGAGAAGACAAATCTGCTAAGCCAACTCGCCAAAAAACCAGAAAGATACACATCATCAGGGATTTTGTATTTTTCGTCGAAAACCACTAATCGAAGTTGGGGATTCATCAATAAATTTGAAAGTCCAGTGGTTAAAACTTCTTGGATTGAAAAGAGCTGGCATAAATGTTTAAAAGCCCACGGCACGCCTTGGATGTCTGGGACGAATATAAACATCATTGGAAGGGGTGAACTCTTCATAAAACTCGCCACGGATGGGGAGCCCGCTAATGCGATGAAGGTCCCATAAAGAGATCCCAAGTTCGCTGTAAATGGTGTGGAAAGTGTTGGTGTCGGGTGACCACCGCTCTAAGAATCCTTTGAGCAGGGCGACATTCCTAGCATAAGCAAATTGGGATACATAGATTGCGACATAAATCTCACACTTCTTCAAAATATGGGCAAATGTGGAAAGAACGTCATTCAACCAAAAAATCCATATAGGGGATTGCAAATGGGTAGAGATGCCGCGGACATTAAAAGAATTATCCCACTTCAATTTTTCATGTTTCATTCTCTTAAGAAGAGTATTAAATTCAAAGCAGTCAAGGTCTTCAGAAAATGGACGGATGATTGAGACAGGGAATGAACTGATTGATTTGGAGTGCCCTTTCTCGAGAATCTCATAGCAGTTTCAAATTCTTGTATAGACCAAGTCTTCAAAAGTCGTATGTAAAGGGATGTAGGGGTCCAACTCAGTGGGTGACAATAAAGCAGTGATAGGTTTGTGCCAAATTATTTTCGGACCAAATTTATCCAATACATCCCTTTCGTCACGTCGAAGATATTCAAGTGTCTTTTCTATGCTGCCTAAAATAATAATAATAATAATAATAATATAAATTTAAAAAAAAAAAAAAAGAATTAGTGAAGGAAAATATACAATAATAATGTCATAGGATAAAGAAATTGATGAAAACCCCTTGCCAAGGAATCAAGCTATTGGGGTGAAGGACACAATCATTGACAAGGAATCAAGCCGTTGGGGTGAAGGGCACAATCACTGCCAAGAAATCAAGCCGTTGGGGTGACGAACACAATCACTGCCAAGGAATCAAGTGGTTGGGGTGAAGGACACAATCACTGCCAAGGAATCAAGCCGTTGGGGTGACAGACACAATCACTCCCAAGGATTCAAGTCATTGGGGTGACGGACACAATCACTGCCAAGGAATCAAGCCGTTGGGGTGACGGACACAATCACTGACAAGGAATCAAGCCGCTGGGGTGAAGGTACACAATCACTGCCAAGGATTCAAGCCATTTGGGTGAAGGACACATTCACTGCCAAGGAATCAAGCTGTTGGGGTGAAGGGCACAATCACTGCCAAGGAATCAAGCCGTTGGGGTGACGGGCACAATCACTGCCAAGGAATCAAGTCGTTGGGGTGACGGACACAATCATTGCTAAGGAATCAAGCTGTTGGGGTGAAAGACACAATCACTGCCAAGGAATTAAGCCGTTGGGGTGACGGACACATTCACTGCCAAGGAATTAAGCCATTGGGGGTGACAGACACATTCATTGCCAAGGATTCAAGCCGTTAGGGTGAAGGTACACAATCACTGCCAAGGAATCAAGTCGTTGGGGTGACGGTACACAATCACTGCCAAGGAATCAAGCCATTGGGGTGACAGACACATTCACTACCAAGGATTCAAGTTGTTGGGGTGAAGGTACACAATCACTGCCAAGGAATCAAGTCGTTGGGGTGAAGGTACACAATTACTGCCAATGAATCAAGCCGTTTGGGTGAAGGTACACAAGCAATGCCAAGGAATCAAGCCATTGGGGTGAAGGACACAATCACTGCCAAGGATTCAAGCCATTGGGGTGAAAGGACACAATCACTGCCAAGGATTCAATTCACTCATTACCATTAGGCTGGAAAGGGCAATGATACCTGCAAACAAACTCTGACGCCTTGCGTGTTGCCTGCAAAAGAGATAAAAAAAGACATGAAATAATTGTTAACAAAAAAAAAAGAGAAATTAGTCATCGTGATTCGTACAATTAAAATTCACTTGCACAAATCACGAGGGGGCAAGGCTGATTCGATTTTCAAAAAAAAAAAAGTTTTGTTCTATTGGGCCAATTATACAAGGGGCTGCTACTAATACAAAATAAAATAAAAGGCAACAGGCTTTAAAAAAAATAAAAAAGAAAAAAAATTGTTCATATTTGGGTTTAGCAAAATCTGCTAAATAAACAAATATATGTTGTTACAAAAAAAAAGGTATAGCAGGCTTTTCTTTAAACAAAAAAAGTCTTTGTTTGGGCTCATGGTTAGCCAAAAAAAAAAAAAAGATGGTAGCAGCAGTAGTGTTGAAAAAAAGGTGTTATTGATAAAAGGCATATTGCATACTTAATTGCCAATAAAGGAACTTGTTCTTTCTTGAAGAAAAGAAATTTTATGGTAGTAGCAATGTTGAAAAAAAAAGGTGCTATGGATAAAAGGCATATTGCATACTTGCATACTTTGTTGCGTTAGGAAAAAATGGTGTGCCAGGTATAGGTATCATCTTCATCTTACCCATCTCTAAAAAAAAAAAAAAAAAAGGTGAAAAGAAAGCAACAAAGTATAAGGGAAGAGTAGAACTTTGTTATGAATAAAAGAAGGCTCTGTGACAAGAACTTTGTTTGGCCTATTTAGATTCCTGGTCTACAAAAAAAATTGGTAGTAGCAATGTTGAAAAAAATGTGCTATGGATAAAAGGCATATTGCATACTTGATTGCCAATAAAGGAACTTGTTCTTTCTTGAAGAAAAGAAATTTTATGCCTTAAAAAAAAATGCAGAGATAGAAGTCTTGTTAGGCCAAGGAATGCTACTGCATGCAGAATTTATGAATCCATGAAGTTGGTATGGGTGTTGGAAAAAGAAAAAGGTCCTTGTTCATGTTTACAAGCAAGGACTTAGGGGTTAAAAATATATATGCTAGAAGGCAGCCATGTCAACAATTCTTGTGCAAAGGAAAATAAATAAATAAAATAAGAAGAAGAAAAAGAAGAAAAAGAAAAATAAAAAGGCTCTTTGTTTGTATCAGCAAGGACGTTACTTGGGCTCATGATCTAGCAACAAAAATGCTTGCAGGACTTCAAAAATATATATATATATATATATATATATAAGACAGCAAACAGATCTTTACTGTAACAGACAAACTTAAAAAAAATGGGACAGCAGCTAAAAAGGGGCTGCAGTTTTTTTTTACATGGTTGCTAGACTATTTGGATTTATGGTCTAGCAAAATGGGCTATCTTTGTTTTAAACAAATAGGGCAGCAAACAAATCTTTACTGTGACAGACAGACTAAAAAAAAATAAGGCAGCAGCTAAAAAGGGGTTGTAGTTTTTTTTACATGGTTGTCTCGATTTCAAGAAGGGTCTTTGTTTGTTAGACTATTTGGGTTTATGGTCTAGCAAAATGGGCTGTCTTTGTTTTAAACAAAGAGGGTGACAATTTTTTGCCATCATATAAAAAAAAGTCTGTCTAGTCTCATGACTAGCAGCAACAAAAAAAAAAAAAGGTAAAAAGAAAGCAACATATAGGTTCATATTATGATGAAAGTATAAGGGAAGCATACCTGATTAAAAGGAATTTGAAGGAATTCTTTTGTGCCTTCTTTAAAGTGTAAGAAGAACAACTACTGTCGGGAAAGAAGAAAGACAATGGCCAGACAACTTTTGATGGAAATAAATTGAAAGGATAAAGACCTAATATGCACTACGAAATTTGTAGAAGAAAAAAAGAGGCTGTTGGAAAATTGCTAGAAACAAAAAAATTCTACTGGGAGAACAAAGTTGCACGAGGAAAAATATCTATTGTCCATATGCATGGATAGGTGTCATATAAAGCAAAAAATTCTTGCTTAAGAAAGGAGGTAGTGGTCTCCTAAAATACTTCAAAGAAGCAAGAGTTTAGGTAGGATTTGAAACACTCCAAAAAAGCAAGAGTTTGTGTAGGATTAGAAATCCTACCAATGTCAATCCATCCTATTCCATTTAGACAAACTCCTAATATATATATATATATATATATATTTGCTGGAAAAGAAAATCTAATCCTAAAAAATAAAAAATAAAAAAAGTAGCAAGTTGGAGGTCCACAAAAGAAAAGGCCCAATTAAAAAAATTGTGGCCTAAAAAAGGAAAGGTCCATGATGGCCTAGAAAAATCCATGATGGCCTAGGAAAAAAAATATGCTGTAAAACATATGGTGGCAAGTTGGTGGCCCACAAAAGAAAAGGCCTAATTAAAAAATGGTGGCCTAAAAAAGGAAAGGTCCATGATGGTCTAGAAAAATCCATGATTGCTTAGAAAAAAATCTGTTGTAAAAAAAGATGGTGGCAAGTTGGAGGCCTACAAAAGAAAAGGTCAAATTAAATATTTGGACCTTACCCATGACCCTTATGAAAAAAAAAAAAAAAAAGAGACCCATGCAAGGAAAAAAAAAAGGGCCATGCAAAAAAAAAGAGGCCCATGAAAAGGTCGAAGCCCATAAAAAGGGGCCCATGCAACAAAAATAATAAAAGGCCCATGGACTATAAGGAGCAATCAACCCATTTTTAAAAAATACAAAGCCTGAAAAGTGGCAGAAAGGGACCAAGGCTAAGAAATAATCTCATCCAAGACCTAAAGAAGATCTAGATAAAAGTGCCAATTTGTCGTGACTCGCGCAATTAAGAAAATTCACTTGCACAAGTCACGAGGGGGCATTTGTTGGCACATAAATTTCAATCAAATTTATGTTTAAATTTCAAATACAGTCAATGACACACATAGAGCCTATGATAAGAATGTTGTATGTAATCACTTCCTAAAAAAGGATCAATATGATCCGTTGAAGTGCATAAATAAAACAACTTCGTTATTCAAGATGCTCAAATGACACGTGGAGCCTACGAAAGATGACCCCTGTAGAGCCTACAGCAAGGACACCACACGGGATGAAACCCCAAAGATCAATCCGGTTAATCAGATATACGATTAATCATATAGCGCTATTATTCAAAATTCAAATGGCGCTATCGTTCAGTTTGAAATTCAAATTGAGGATGAGGCATTCTGATCACCTCAACGGCCCTCTATAAATACGAGGACCATCACACAACATCAAGGATCAGAAAATCAAAAGTGAGAATATCACAGAGAGAGAGAGAGAGAGAAATTAAGAAGCCTAGAAAACTCAAGAAACTACGCTACAAACGCAGAATGACGATGAATAGGTAAAGGGTTCCAAACCCAAGAATTGTACTTTGTATTCAAGGGTTCAAAACCCATAACAATTTCAATAAAATATTTATTTTTCTTAAATTGTCTTCTGTTATTTGTTTTGTTCTTCATTAATCGGAGGTTTCATTTATATAAAATGTATAATTAATGATCTAGAATACAGATCAGAAATAGGAACCTACTATTCAAATAATTAACATTGATTAGTCTAAAAACTAAACAGTGGACATTTGTAACATAAAATTTTGAATTGTGTTGAAACACTTCATGTTTCAAAATTTGTGTCTGCAAGCACTTTATTCTATACAGAATAGAAGTCAATAGATCCATGACAACAGAGGGTCACTAAAGTGATTAATCAGAAGCCAACGGTTATTTAAATCTCCCAAGGCATGAGACTTCCATCGTGGTACTTACAAAATAAATATTCAAATAATCATTGTCAAATTATATCCATGAGTTTTAATTTAAACAAAAGGGTTCATAAAATAATTAACGTAATTGAAACATTATAAATATGAGTTGCATAAAATAAACCATGGTAACTCAAGATATACATAAAACATTTTATGGTGATCCAAAGTATAATATAACTCACTTTAAAATTAATACCTCACTCTTTCTTTCTACTATCAAAGACCTTCTTGACTTTTAGTCTTTTCTTCCCCTTTCTTTATTTCTTTTCCTATTCTTGTTCACAGCACCACTCCTTATTTTATACTAAGGTGCAATACTTGCTCAGCAAGGTTTGGGTGACACGTAGCCTCTTTATTGTGCTGCCATCATCATGCTATAGATTTGAATCTTATCCCTCAAATGGATAAGTTTAGATTAGTTGCTTAATTATACTTGGACCCAATTACTAAAGGAATTGCATCACTAGTTTTCTTTTTCTTTTTTTTGTTTCAGCTTAATTAATCGTACATAAAATTATATTTTTCTCATTTATAATTTAATAATACTAATATAAAATTTAAGGGACAACTTAAATTTTCGGATTGTTACATAATTTTCCGTCATCTATGAAGCATGGACACAGATACGCATATGGATACAGATACGGATATGAGACACGGCAATTTCTAAAAAATGGGGATACGGACACAGTAAGGGACACGACAAATTTTTTAATTTTTTACAAATATTTTTATTTTAATACACATTAATTTTTTTTATTTATTATATTTTTTAAATAATGTGTTATTGTTAATTTATTTTTTTATTTTTAATTGATATCTATATATATATATTATAAATAAAAAAAATATAACAAATAAGGAATAATAAAATACGTTAAAATAAATATAAATAAAAATTAGATATTTTATTTTATAATTTTTTTATTATATATGATTTAATTAGATTTCTTTTAAATAATTGGATGATTTATTTTATTTATTATATGTTAAATAGTTAAGAAATAATAATTTACAAAAGTTATTATTATATATGATATTTTAAGAAACAACAATTAGATATTTTATTATACATGATATATAAACATATATATAGTTTTAGAGATATATATACATATATATAAACATATATATAGTTTTACATACTGATGCTTATGTTGCATTCTCAGCAAACTCTAGACTAGATTTACCCTATAATTACAATAGAGAGAGAGAGAGAGCGAAAAAGAGAGAGAGGGGCTTACCTTTGAAGTCTTTGATCGACAAGATGGATGGGGGTCTTCGATAGATTGGATCGACTGTCGGCAATAGACGACTGGTTCACTAGATGGGGGTCTTCGATCGACTGTCACTACCGATTGGATCGTCTGTATAGACGAGTGGATGGGGTACACAATTTTATACACCGTTGTTTTTTTTTTTACCCTTCAAATATTACACTTTGACCCCAAATAAATATAAAAAAATTAAAAATGAGCCCCGCTGTGCCTCATGTCGTGTCCCGATATGGACACATGTGTCCCCTACAAAAAAAAAAATCATTAAATTTCTCGTACATGTCCCCGTGTCCCTGGCGGGTCCGCATGTCGGACACCACCACGACACCAATTTTGAAGTGTCCATACTTTATAGTCCGTCATCATAGCTTCTCATGTTCCTACATACATTTGAAGAACTAAGAATACTTTAATGAAATTCTGATGCAGAGAAAAGGTGTTTATTCCAAACTCCAAGCCTTACATTTCATTCATTGGAGATGAAAATCGAACTTCTGAAACAATTGTCACTTGGAATGATAAAGCTTCTGATAAAGACAAGAATGAGTGTCAACTAGGGACTTCTAAATCAGCTTCAATCAGCATAGAATCTGATTTCTTCTGCACAACTGGAATCACCTTTGAGGTACAAACCCATATATGTTTTTGTTATTCGTATTTTTGAAAACAAAAACCCAAAACACAACAGGCCCGTTTAGTAACCATTTTGTTTTTAGTTTATATTTACAAAAATTTTAAAAACTGTCATAAAAATTTGTTTGATAACTTTTTTTTGTTTATAAATGGTTGTATCAGTCTGTAAATTTGAGGAAAAATTGCAAACTCAAAAAATGAGTTTACGTTGGTTTTTAAACAAAAACTTAAAAATTTGACTAAAAATTTTTTTTTTTCAATTTTTTTTTTAATTAATTTTTTTTTCAATTATAATGTATATGATCCCATTGTCATAAATAATAAAAAATAAATATAAATATTTTAGGCCTGGACAAACATGTTTTTAGTTTATGTTTTTAAATTTTTTTAAACATTTTGTTTAAATCAAACGTGTTTATAATTTATGTTTTTCTAAAAATAAACAAAAACCAACTTATAAAATTTTTGTAAATATAAACCAAAACCGTAAACGTTACCAAACCCTACCAACAATTCTCATCAATGGCGTGGTATGCCAGAACTCAGGGGTTGCAATACCTAGAGCCTATGGAATGCAAGATGTAGCATTAAGATTAGCTGCCAATAAAGCAATGTTGTACAAAGTTAGGTCTTGGGGACACAGGACACACTTCTAGATGACTACGGATCACACTATTTTTATCAGTATTACATTCAAGGTTCTGTTGATTTCATATTTGGCAGATCTAGATCGCTCTGTCAGGTATCATCCAAATCCTCACTACCCATGTATGATAATTATATGTTCAATATGTTTCTTGATAATGATTTGTGGAATTGGGTTTCTTGAACTAAGACTCTGTTCACTCAACAGCTAAAAGATTTGGAGCAATTGCAGCTCATCATAGAGATTCCAATATGATGATACAGGGCTCTCTTTTCTAAATTGCACAATCAATAGATAAGGAACTGTCTACCTGGGAAGAGCTTGGGGAAATTAGTCGCGAGTAATATACTCATACTTTTACTGTGATATCGACAATATAATAACTCCATTGGGGTGGAGCGACTGGAATCAACCATCCAAGCAAAAGTATGAATCTTTCCTTATTAAAGAGAAAGGGAAAAAGTAACACATTTAAACTATTCAAAATTTTGGTTGGACATCTTACCAATCTTTGTTCAATGAATCTAAGCAATTGTAAAAACTTTAAAAGTATTCCAGACAACATTTGTCAGTTGAAAGCTCTTACAAGTCTAAACCTCTCTGGCTGCTCCAAACTTGACGAACTGCTGCAAGACGTGGGTTTCCTGGACTGTTTGAAGGAGCTTCATGCAGATTGGACTGCAATTAGAAAAGTCCCATCCTCCATTGGACTTCTGAAGAAATGGAGTTCTTTTTCTTGCCTTCAACTTTACTTAGACATAGAGAGAACTCCATGACTTTAGCAGCTTTATCAAGGATAGAGTCCTAAGTCAAGAATTGAACTCGTCAAAGATTTCTAACCTCATTACTGTACACCTAAAACTACCCAATTTGGATCATTATGGAGACAATGCTAGTTGCCCTAAATCCTTTTCTGTTATTAACATTTCTCTTTGGATTGCAGATAGCCTCATACACAGGATCATTATTAATGGCTCGTGGAATAAGGATACTTTGCTTGCAAGAGGAGCTTCGGTAGCTTTGGATGAATTTGATAGACAGACTACGGCGCACACTGCAGCCTTCTTCGCATTATCGGCATCTACGGCAGAAGCCAAGGCGTGTCTTGATGCAGCTTGATGGTCTGTAGATCACAATGTCAAGACTGTTAACATATACACACCAGCTGAGGCTTGTATCGGCGATCTATTGTTGAGGATATTAAGATGTTCTGTAATACAGTTGAGTTTATTTGTATTACATGGAAGTCCCTAGGAATGTTGGTGTAAGCCCAATTCCCATAGAAAGGCAAAAGCTGCTCTTAGATGATACATCAAATTTTTTGTTCCTGTGTGTGTATGTATATATATATATGAATGGATTATGCCTTTTATTTATTTTCATCGAAATTTTACTATGTACGCTGGTATACCATATACATATTTAATTATGTCATTTTCTTTATTAGTTATGATCAATTTTATTCTTTAGTTATAACATTATTTTAGTTATAACTCATGAGATTTTTAGTTATACCTGGTTATGATTTTTTTTTTTTTTTAAATTATGACTCAAAAAATATGAAATTATACTATTTTCTTCTTTAGTTATACGATGCATATACCAAATCTTCCCCTATTTTCAAAACTCCATTCAGTATGTTTGATTTCAATTTTTTAAAATTTGAGTTTTTTATTTTTCGTATTTTTTTATTTTTAATGAATATTTTTTAAATTTTAAGCAATTTTTTTTAACTTTTTTAGATGCACCTTACTTAGCTGTATCTAAAAAGTAAAATATTTGTAAAAAAATATTTTAAAAAATTAATAAATACATAAGAATACGAAAAATATTTTGAATTCTCTTCTCTCTCTTTTTTTTTTATATTTTTGGTATTTAGTGAATTTTTTTTAAAAAAAAATTCACAAATATCATACATTTTAAGTATATTTATATTAGGTGTATCTAAAAATTAAAAAAATTACTTAGAATATTAAAAAAATTCAATAAAAATAAAAAAATACACAAAAATTTTTAAAAAATGAGCAAATTACACAAATAGTCCCTATAGTTTGAGGCTTGTGTCACTTTGGTCCCTGACTTTTCAATTGTGACACATTTGACCCTGAATTTTGAATCTTGTTCCAAATAAGGACAATTGAATATATAATTAGATTTTTCAAGGTTAAAATTGTCAATTTGATAAAATATAAACTAATTTGACAAAAATAAATGTCAAACAAATATGTTTGAATTTTAAAAAATTATTTCTACCTACTAAAAATAAAATTATGTAAAATTGATAAATCTTTTAGACATTTTTTTTTTTTTTTACCAAATTAATTTTTATTATGTATTTGGATGATGATCATGTAAAATTAATTTTAAAAAATTAATCATGTATTTTTTATTAATTTTACATAATTTTATCATTGGTGGATAAAAATAATTTTAAAAAAATTAAAAATATTTTTTTGACATTTATTTTTATCAAATTAGTTTATATTTTATCAAATTGACGATTTTACCATTGAAAAATCTAATGATATTTTCAATTGTCCTTATTTAGAACAAAATTTAAAATTCAGGGTCAAATGTGTCACAATTGAAAAATCAGGGACCAAAGTGACACAAGTCCCAAACTGTAGGGACTATTAGTGTAATTAACCCAAAAAAATTAATCTTTTAAAATATGAATTCTGAAAATTCAAACCAAACAAGCGGATTACTTTTTGTATTTACATATATCCTATGGTGAAAACAACCTCCATATCACTCTAGAATGATTGGTGGTGTGGCATAGAATCATTATACAACAACAACAATAAGGGTTCTCACATTGATTGTACAATAGCAGTTCGTGCTCGTTTGGCTAAGATTTTAGAACTAAAAAAACACAAAAAGACAAAATAGGCTATATAAGTCAATAAGACAAAATATCACTTTTTTACCCATAATCATTACACTTTTTTTGTCACAAAAGTCAAAAAAGTCCCAAAACAAAAACTAAACGAGGCTAAAAAAGTCTCAGGCTTAAAAAATTGGCTATATTAGCCAATGCCAAATGACCCCTTAGTTCTATGTTGGGGGTGTTTGGGAAGTGGCTATTTTAGAGGTTTTTTTGGCTTTTTAGCTATTTTAGTAGGTTATTTTAGTTTTTGTATTTAGGAAGTTGGGTTGGATTTTTATTTGAGTTGTTGTATTGAAAAATGTATTGAAATGATGTTTAAAGTTAAAATGACAACTTTGTCCCCAATCTCACATTTTTCAAAATTAATTTAAAAGGACAAAATCGTCATTTTAGCCTAAAAGACTTGGCTCCCACAATTTTCAGCCTACACACTGTCATGACAGTGTAGTGCTGCCACTGCCACTGCTCCGGCTTTGCTTTTTTTTCTTTTCTTTTTTTTTATAATATAAATTATTGGATGAGAATTTTTTAGGCTTTTTGGCTTAAAATGTGTTTGAGGCTATTTTAGCCTCAAAAGTGGGTTCCCAAACACCCCCATTGGATGGTGAAGGCAAATGGGATTTGACCCCAATTCAGCATCTGATCTCCCAACAGGACAAAGAAAACATTCTCAGCATCTACAAAACTAGGTTTGTGACTTTCATGGACACTCCTACCTGGAAAGGGACTACCACTGGGAACTTTTCTACTTTAGCAGCTTACAATACCATCACCAAACAGGAAGAGAATAGATTGGATAGGCAATGGGTATGGAAAGTCAAAGCCCCATAGAAGCTAAAAAATGTCCTCTAGTTGACCATGCATGGAAGACTCCTTACAAACCAGATGAGACTCACAAGGAATCTTGCAGATTCAGACATTTGTCACAAATGCCAAACTGAAAGAGAAGACATTAGTCATCTACTAAGAAGTTGCCCCAAAGCTAAAAACATTAGGCTCAAATTGAAATATCTCAATTGGTGGCAAGAAGAAGATAGGAAACCATTACTTGAATGGTTGAAATCCAACATGAAAAATAAAATCATGATGGCTGAAATCCAATGGGCAACAATCTTTTTGATTGCCATTTGGAATATATGGAAAGATAGGAATAAAGAAGTGTTTGAAAATCAAACTCAGCCTGCATACATCAGCATAGCCAGAATACTCCAGCAAGCTCAAGAAATCCAGGAAGCTTCTCTAAACCACCTTCACCCAAATTATTTAGCACCAAGACTAACTAACTGATTTGCTCCTATTGCAGGGAAACTGAAAACTGCACACTGATGGAAGTTCTAAAGGAGATCCATGCCAATCTAGGTATAGTGGTCTACTGAGAGATGAAGTAGACACCTGACTGTGGGGATACCATGGCTATCTGGGAAACTGTACGAGCTTGGAAACTGAACTTTGGGGGCTATATAGAGGTCTAATAATCATCACACAGAAAGGAATGGCCAACATAGAAATTGAGACAGATTCCCAGCTAACAATGAAGCTTATCAAGGATGGAGCTGAAGCTCTTCCCCATATAGAGCACTGATTGAAGATGCAAACTTCATGCTGAGAAGATGCAACTGCAGCATTCAATATATTCCACGAGAAGCTAACCAATGTGTAGATGCACTTGCCAACATTGGAGTCAACTAAACAGAGCACCTTGTTTTCTTAGATGACCCACCCAGTTCTATCATTTCCTCTTCAGTTGCAGACATGGCTTCTACTAGTTCAAGGAGGGTCTGATTACCCCTTTTTTGTTTATTTGTTTGTACTAAACTCTCAACTCTGTTCTCTTTTCATTTGAATCAAAAAAAGAAAAGAAAACAACCTCCATGCTGGTTCCATTCTTATTGCACCCTATGTCACATCTATGTAACAACGACACTCTCGTACAGGTGTGGGGTGAGTTGTATACTTGGGGGTTGAGACTCATCAGACTTGTAAAAAGGATCTTATTTATTTATATATTTAATATATTTTATATGATAAAATGACTTTTGCTACAAGACAAAAATATAAATGACATATAACAAAATTGAATTGATGGAAATGTTGGCTAGTTATCAAGTCTCACAAGAATAGTTAATTTATCTTGGATAATTGACGTAAAATAGATTATAGATATTGTAGTTTAGATTTTTCGAAAGACTTAACTAAGTGCCTAAGGTGTCACTTGGGAACAAGCAAAAAAGCTACGTTTTGTAGTTTGGGTAAAAAATCAAAAGCTGGTTATTTTGGTATCAAAACTAGTTGGGAAGGTAGCTAAAAGCTACCCTCCACAGGTCAAAATATAAATTTTTTAAATTGGGTAGAGATATTTTGATCATTTGATTATGATGTGATAGCATAAATAAATATTAAACAAAAAAATCAAAAAATAATTTTTTACCAACTTCTCAAATGAGTTTTTGAAAAAGCCAAAAATCTTGATTAATAAAAGTTATCTTTCCAAAACAACCCATAAGTAATTTGACGCAAAGATCAAAAGACAACGCCTATGTCAAAGTTTGCACTTAACTTACATTAGAGCAGAATCCCTTGGCATTCACAATTTTGGCAAAAAAAAAATTTATTGAAAAAAAGATATTTCAAATTATAATAATAAATAGTTTTCATCGAACACCAACCTCTCAGCCAAATTCATTTAGACATGTATTAAAGATAAGTCCTTCTACCGATATATGATAGGTCTATTATGAATTTTTTTTAATTATAAATCAATTACAAAAAATTGAATTGATACAATAATTCAAATCATGTAATTTCATAATATCTTTTAAAAAAAAAATAAATGATAAATACATATATATATATATATATATTAAAGATAAATATAAATTTTTTTAAAAAAATTATATATAAGGGCTAACAGAATTAACGGGAGGTTTTATCGATCCATCTCCTTACTGCTATTTTGGTTTTGGGTAAATTACACTGACACCCCTAAAGTTTTTATTTAATACAGATCTCTTTTTACATTTGAAAAATTACACTTACTTCCTGTCAGATTAAAATGACATATTTCTCCTTTAGTCTTTATGCATATAAAATAATAAAATAATACAAATATTTTGTTAATGTCATTTCAAGAAAAATAATAATCATTTTCTTTGGTTTAACTCACACAAAAAATTGAGTTTTTTTATTTTTCATATTTTTTATTTTTAATAAATTTTTTTAATATTTTAAGTAATTTTTTTATTTTTTAAATATTTCTAATCTAGATATACTTAAGAAGTATAATATTTTGTGAATTTTTTTAAATTCACCAAATACAAAAAAAAAATACAAAAATATAAAAATTTAATACATAATTTTATTTTGTTGTATTCAATGATTTTTTTAAAGTTTTTTTATATAAATTATATATTTTTTAAATATATCTAGATTAAATTGATCTAATCTAAACATAATGGCAATAATAAAAATGAAAAATTATATCTATATATAAAAATTTATACAAAAATATTATTAAAATGTTGTGATAGTGATATTGTTGTAAATATAAATCATGTTTATGAGTGTTTTGTTTTAAAGTAAAAGGTCACAATTAAGTTATATCATTGTATTTAAAAATTATATATAAAATTTATGTTTGCATATCATGACTCAATAAGAATATGTTCAGATAAAATTTAATAATAGAAAATTGTAAAATGTAGTCATGATAATAGTGAGAAGAAATGATAGGAAAAATGGCAAGATGGCCATTTAAAAAAAATTTACGTATAACATTAACAATTCAAGAGGACAATTTATAATAAGATTACAAATCTTAAGGAGAAAAATATAATTTTTTAAATGTGAGGGAATCTATATTAAATAGATACCTCAAGTGCCAGTGTAATTTAACCTTTGGTTTTTTTTGCAGACTAAGGCCTCGTTTGGCATGTGTTTGTTTTAGTCTAAAAGTCAAAAAGTTATCAAAAAATCAAAATGCCTATAGCCTATACCAAAAAGTCAAAGATTCCATTTTCTTTCTATTTTTTGCACATATTTTCCTAAAAACTAAAAAGTAATTCTAAACATACTAGTTTTTTTTTTTTTTTAACCTAAGGCCTCGTTTATGAATATATTATTTTAGTAACTTTTTGATTTTTTGACTAAAATATAAGGTAAAAAAAATTAGTATGTTTGAAATGACTTTTTAATTTTTTACAAAAAGATGTGCAAAAAATAAAAAGAAAAGGAAATCATTAATTTTTTGGTATAAGTTTTTGACTTTTTAATTTTTTTAGTGATTTTTTTACTTTTAAGCTAAAATAAATTGCTAAATGAGGCTTAAATTTCAAGAAGCAAAATACATGTCCAAATATTTTTCCAATAGGAACAATGAACCTTGTATTAATCTTCGTTCGCAAATTGTCCAGATTATAAAAAACTGAGATCTCCGAGTGTTTTTGTTTATGTGATCAAAGTCTCAATTTGATCTAATTCAAAATAATAAATAATAAATAAATAATAAATCTCAATTTGATCTGTCTTTGAGTAACAAATAGAGTTTTTACGATGGCTGCAATGGTTGTCCAAAGAGCCAGTTCCTCCTCCTCTATTCGATCTTGATGGACATACGATGTGTTCTTGAGCTTTAGAGGCAAAGACACTCGCCATGTGTTTAATATTTATCATTAATTTAAAAATAATTTTTCAACCATCAATTGAAGTGTAATTTCCCAATTTTTTTAACGATTGATAAGTATATATTTTTTAATATATACCTTAGGACAAACAGTTTTTTTATTTTTATTTTTTTTTAACAAGAAAAAAAAGATATTCTAACATATCATCATGGCATTCGTGAACCCAGATTCTGAAATAGCCAGTTACCAGCATGAATTAATCCAATTCATTAAAAAAAATTCACTACTAAGCCTTCGTTTGGCATGTCAAAAAGCCTAATTTTTTAACTATTTTAGTTACAAAAAGATAAAAATAGGTTAAAAAATCAATAAGATAAAATATCGCATACAAACTATAATCATTTCATTTTTTCTCTCACAAAAATTAAAAAAACTAAAAAAATCTATTATAAATAAGATTTTTTAACCTTAAACTAAAATAACTAAAAATTAAAAAGTCAAAACAACGAACCCGCATTCCAAATAAATTCTAAACACCAATGAAGCTAATCAATCACCCAGCAAAGTCAAGACCCACCACAACTGTAATTTCTAGGAAAAGAAGGTTGATGTAATTATTATTATTTCAACACTTCCTTTCTTCGAAGGAAGAAATTTCGTGGAAATTAGCTTTCTGACTTAGACGTTTCTGTATAAAGGCCCCGTTTGGTAGAGCTGTGGGAAAGTGATTATAATTTATAACCTAACAGCTTATAGCTTATAACTGTGAACATAAGCTGATTTTTAATTTATAAATTAAGCTTTTCCTCCCCCACTCAAAGAATAAGTTGATTTTTGACTTACAAAAAGTTATAAGCTGTATTGTTAAGCTGAACCAAACACATCAAAATAGCTTAAATTAAGCTAAAAGCTTAAATAAGTTAGAAATAAGCCCTACCAAACAGGGCTAAAGACCAAGTAGCTTGCAAGTAACGCAAATGTGCAGATTAAAAGCACTTTGGAAAGATGGTAAAAAGTCAATTTTTTAATTTTTTAGTTTTTTTAACTAAAAAATTTAGTTTTTTTTTTATCTAAAACAACTTAGTTTTTTGTCAAAAATATCTTTAAAAAAGTTTAAAAATTAACTTTTTATCAATTTCTCAAAACATTACAGAAACGAGAGGTACTAGTAATTCTGTTCTCTCATCAATCAAAACCCCCAATCTTTTGAGTATCAAAAGCCCCAATCTTTTGAGTAAGGGATTTGGTAGTACCCCAACCAAACAGTTATCAATGGCTTCATCTGTTCCATCTTCATCTCGATCTCTCTTTGAGTAACAAATAGAGTTTTTACGATGGCTTCAATGGTTGTCTAAAGAGCCAATTCCTCCTTTATTCGATCTCGATGGACATATGATATGTTCTTGAACTTTAGAGACAAAGGCACTCGCCATGTGTTTAATATTTGTAATATTTATCATTAATTTAAAAAAAAATTTCAATCATCAATTGAAGTATAATTTCCCAATTTTTTTAACAATTGATAAGTATATATTTTTTAATATATACCTCAGGACAACCGTTTTTTTTTTAACAAGAAAAAAAATATGCTCTAAGACAACATCATGACATTCCTGAGGCCAGATTCCAAACTAGCCAGTTACCAGCATGAATTAATCCAATTCATAAAAAGAAATCCACAACTAAAACAGCAATGGAGCTCATCAAGCACCAGCAAAGGCAAGACCCACCACAACTGTAATTCTAGGAGGAGAAGGTTGATGTAATAATAATAATAATAATAATAATTAGGTATCATGAAAAGTTTTTCATGAAAATGATCATGAAAGATTTGTGACCTTTAGATTATGTTGTGGATCGGGGGCACACCAGGGAACTCAAATAAGCAATAACACACAAGATTTAACGTGGTTCGGCAACTCGCCTACGTCCACGGGCAGCGGATTCACTATATTGAGAAAAATGGTAAGAATTACAACACTCTGAAAGTAATTCTCTCTCTCTCTGTTTTTCTCTCTACAACTCACTACACTCTGCTATCTGCTGTGCTGTAACTCAGCTCTCAACCTCTCTATATATACACAACAAGAGAGGGAGTAGGTGGGAGAGGTTGGCATGGTGGCAGGCTGGTTTGTCAAGAATGGATGGCTGAGGTTGGTGGCCAACTTCCTTGAAGACTTTGGCAGCCTCCATTTGTTGAATTGGTGTGCACCCCTTTCACATGGGGTGATGAAATTCCACAAATCACCCCCTCAACCCATGTGAGGTGATCTACTGCACACACTGCTGGGAATCTTGTCACGTAGTCTGCATCTCCTTACTGAGACACTGCATCCCCTGAAGCTAGAGATAATAAACCAGAGATACAAGAGGAGGGAATCTTACATCCTCAACTCAACTCACACCATTCTCTGATTTGGAGAGAGCCTCTGCTCCTATCTCTCACAGATCTCTTCCATGCTTCCTGTCTCGGATGTCTTCATCTGCTATACTTGAACTTGTGCGAAACCAAGATATCCTGCACCCCCTGATTGGATGTCCTGCACCCCCTGCTGAGATGCCCTTGACTGTTATGCCTTTGCCCTCTGTTCATAGTGATCGATCAACACTGCCTTGCACCCGAAGGTGCTCAATTCCGAGAGATATTGACCAAGTCCAAACAATGTTGGAACTTGATCCCAGAAACTACCTTTGTGAGCATATCGGCCGGATTATCTGCAGTACCAATCTTTTGAAGCAGAATATCCCCTTCATTCACAATTTCTCGGATGAAATGGAAACGGACATCAATGTGCTTGGTGCGGGCATGATGAACCTGGTTCTTTGCCAAACAAATGGCACTCTGACTGTCACAAAACACCTCAACGTGCTTCTGAACAACACCCAAGTCCTCAATCAACCCGTGTAGCCAAATAGCTTCCTTAAAGGCTTCTGTCACTGCCATGTACTCTGCCTCTGTAGTAGACAAAGCTACCGTTGACTGAAGCGTTGACCTCCAACTCACCGGTCCTTTAGCAAGCGTAAATAAATACCCTGTTGTTGACCGGCGTTTGTCCAAGTCACCAGCATAATCTGAGTCCACATATCCTTCCAAATTCTGTCCAAGTCGGTTATCTCTCTCGAACTTCAATCCCAGATTGACCGTGCCATGTATGTACCTTAGAATCCATTTCACTGCCTGCCAGTGATCTTTTCCTGGATCATGCATATACCTGCTTACCATACTCACAGCATGTGAGATGTCAGGCCTTGTACAAACCATAGCATACATTAATGCACCAACTGCATTTGCATATGGAACCTGTGCCATATGCTTCCGTTCTTCTTCTGTGCGCGGAGACATCGAAGCACTAAGCTTGAAATGAGGGGCCAATGGTGTACTCACAGCTTTGGTTTTCCCAGTTATGCCAAATCTGTCTAACACCTTTTTCAGATATTGGGTTTGTGTCAGACAAACCGTGCCCTTCTTCCTGTCTCTCTTGATCTCCATGCCAAGAATTTTCTTTGCTTCTTCCAAATCCTTCATTTCAAACTCTCTTGCCAACTGTGCCTTGAGTTTGTCAATATCCACCTTGCTCTTAGATGCAATCAGCATATCATCTACATATAAGAGCAAATAGATGAAGGAACCATCGGGAAACTTACGGAAATATACACAATGATCAAATTGACTTCTTGTGTATTCTTTCTCCATCATGAACCGATCAAATCGCTTGTACCACTGTCTCGGGGATTGCTTCAACCCGTACAACGATTTGTTCAGCTTACAGGCCCAATCCTCTTTTCCAACAACTTTAAAACCATCTGGCTGGGACATGTATATCTCCTCATCAAGATCTCCATGTAAGAAGGCAGTTTTGACGTCGAGTTGGGCGAGCTCGAGATCAAGCTATGCAACCAAAGCTAACAAGATGCGAATAGACGTGTGCTTCACAACAGGTGAGAATATCTCATTGTAGTCTATTCCTTCCTTCTGAGCATAGCCTTTAGCTACCAATCTAGCTTTGAATCTGATGTTGTCGTTGCCTGGAATGCCTTCCTTCTTGGTGTAAACCCACTTACACCCAATTGCTTTCTTGCCTTTTGGAAGTTGCACCAACTCCCAAGTCTGGTTCTTGTGGAGTGACCCGATCTCTTCATCCATAGCCTCCTTCCATTTGACACTTTCTGCATTCTGCACGGCTTCTTTGAAAGTGCAAGGAACATTGTCTTCAATGATTGGAAGTGCATAGGCTACCATATCGGTCATCCAACTGGGTTTCTTAGTAACCCTTTTTCCTTTCCTGATTGCAATGGGTTCTGATTGTTGCGGAGCCTCTGGATCTTCATTTTCATCTGAACTCTCTTCAGAGCTATCCTCTGAGACTTCTTCAGGATGGTTGATTGGCGACTAGTCTTTGCTGGAGTCTCAAACTCCACCTGCACTGACTTCTTCAATGCTTCCTCATTCTGTTGAGGGTCTGGTTGCTTCACCATTGCAGACTCATCAAAGGTGACATCTCTTCTGATGAGAACTTTCTTTGATTCAGGGCACCAAAGTCTGTATCCTTTGACACCGTCACCGAAGCCCAAGAAGATGGCTTTCTTGGCTCTTGGATCCAACTTAGATTCTGTAACATGAAAATAAGCTGGACATCCAAAGATACGTAACTGATCATAATCAGTAGCTGGGACTCCTGACCATACCTCCATGGGAGTCTTTCCATCTAGTGCTGCAGTAGGTAGTCTGTTGACAAGATGACGAGCATAGTTCAATGCCTCGCCCCAAAATGCCTTGCTCAATCCTGAATGTGACAGCATACACCGGACTTTCTCCACCAAAGTGCGGTTCATGCGTTCTGCAACTCCATTCTGCTGCGGTGTTCCAGGAACTGTGAAATGTCTCACTATCCCTGCATTCTGGCAAACCTCAAAGAAGGGATCTGATGTGTATTCTCCACAATTGTCAGATCTGAGCTTCTTGATCTTTCTTCCTGTCTGGGTCTCTATCATCTTCTTCCACATAAGAAAGATGTCTAAGACTTCATCTTTGTGTTTCATTGTGTAAATCCAAACTCTTCTGGAGAAATCATCAATGAACGACACAAAGTAGTGTTTACCTCCCAACGAAGCATTCTTGGAAGGACCCCATACGTCGGTGTGGACGTAGTCTAGAATCCCTTTGGTACGGTGAATTGCAGTACCAAACTTGATTCTTGTTTGCTTGCCCAATATACAATGCTCGCAGAACTCAAGCTTTCCCGTCTTGGCGCCTTTCAACAGGCCTTGCTTTACCAACCCTTGTAAAGCCTTCTCTCCGACATGCCCTAGGCGCATGTGCCAAAATCTGGAAGTGTCTGATGCATCATCTTCTGAGCTGGAACTGGTGGAGACAGCCACTCTCCCTGTGACTGTAGAGCCGTCTAGGAAATATAAATTTCCCCGTCGAGTACCCTTCATTGCAACCAATGCTCCTTGAACAACTTTGAGGACTCCACCTTCCATGGTTACTCTGTAACCTTTGGAGTCTAAAACTCCCACTGAGATGAGATTCTTGGTTAGATCTGGTACATACCGTACATTTTCAAGAATTCTGATTGTTCCATCATGGATCTTCAGTCGAACTGTTCCAATCCCCTTTGTCTGGCAAGCTTGGTCGTTGCCCATCAGCACAACTCCTCCATCGAACTCTCGTAAGCTCGAGAACCACTGCTTGTTAGGACACATATGGAATGAACATCCAGAATCTATTATCCATTCATCAGACTGGCCATATGATGAAACTGTGAAGGCTGCTCCTTCACCATTATCTCCATCTCGTGCAACGTTCACTTTTTCTTCTGTCTTATCTTTATTGGGACAATCTTTTGCCCAATGCCCCTTCTGGCGACAAGCAGCACACTCGTCTTTTGCAAGACGTCTTCTGTCTGAAGATTTCCCTCTGGATTTTGAGCGAGACTTTCCTCGCCCTGCATATCTTCTGTTAGTTGTTCTGCCTCTGACTGTCAATGCCTCGGATGCTGAGTCCCTGTTTGCAGACTTATCTTTCCTTCTGAACTCATTGTTCACCAAGGCGTTTGCAACATCAATATACTTGATCTTCTCTTTACCGTACAGTAAAGTAGTAGTGAGATGATCATACGAGTCAGGCAAAGAATTCAACAATAACAGTGCTTTATCTTCATCACCAATGTGATCATCCAAATTCTTCAAATCCGTAAGAATTTTGTTGAAGTTATTTAGGTGTTCGTTCATCGAAATACCTTTCTTGTAGTCGAAACGAAACAACCTCTTCTTCAAGTAGAGCCGGTTCTCAATGCTCTTTGTCATGAACTTATCTTCCAGCGCCTTCCAAAGGTCCTTCGCAATATCATACTCTGTGAAGGCGTACTTCTCCTCTTTTGCAAGGCAAAGTCGGATGGAACTGCAGGCCAGGAGATTCACCCTCTCCCATTCTATCCCGTCCATGTCATCTGGTTTGTCTCCTAGAGTGAAGTGCAGGTTCATCTGGACAAGCATATCTTTAACTTCGCATCTCCACATGCCGAAGTTGCTGCTTCCATCAAACTTCTCTACCTCGAACTTAGCATGGGACACCGGGGTCCAATGCCTAGAGTTACTTGTACTCGCTGGATTACTTACGGACTCGGTTGCTCTAGACTCTGTAGATTCTGCCATTAAACTGTTTTTTTTTTTCAAAACTTCAATTCAACAAACTGATCGTACGGATGTGTCCGGAATACTCCAAATAGTTGGGAAGCACTATTGGATCGTCAAAAAACGGACTCCGAATGCCTCAGATCAAGCCAAAATATTTTGAACACCTCTGATTCAAAAACTAATCGTACGGATGTGTCCGGAATATCCCAAATAGTTGGAAAACACTATTGGATTGTCGAAAACGGACTCCGAATGGCTCTGATCTGGTAAAAACAGTTTCGACTGGTCAGATCTGCAGAATCTGGTGCACTGAGCTGCACCGGATAATTCCTCCGGTCAACGGCTCGGTCAACGGCGCAGGCGGCGCGGTCAATGGAGGCTCGGCGCGGTCAACGGCGGCTGGGTCAACGGCGGCTCAGCGCGGTCAACGGCGGCTCGGCTCGGCTCGGTCAGCGGCTCTGGCTGACGTGGCGGTGACACGTGGCGTACACGTGGGCTGACGTGGCGTGACGTGGAGACGACGTGGCTCGTCTTCTTCCTGAAGAGCGCGTGTGGGCGCGTGTTAGCGCGTGGTCTGACGCTCCGACCGGCAACCGGCGCGTGGAAGCGCGTGCCGAGAGTGGGATTCACTCTCCTTCTTCAGAGCACGCGTGAGGGCGCGTGAAGTGTCTTCTTGGGTCTGTCTTTGCTGTTCTGGACTCCTCTCAGGGAGATCTTACTCCTGGTATGCTCAAAAGTTGATTTCGAGCACTTCGAAATCTGGGCACTTTCGGAAAAACTTCGATTTTTCGCAACCCGAGCTCTGATACCAATTGTTGTGGATCGGGGGCACACCAGGGAACTCAAATAAGCAATAACACACAAGATTTAACGTGATTCGGCAACTCGCCTACGTCCACGGGCAGCGGATTCACTATATTGAGAAAAATGGTAAGAATTACAACACTCTGAAAGTAATTCTCTCTCTCTGTTTTTCTCTCTACAACTCACTACACTCTGCTATCTGCTGTGCTGTAACTCAGCTCTCAACCTCTCTATATATACACAACAAGAGAGGGAGTAGGTGGGAGAGGTTGGCATGGTGGCAGGCTGGTTTGTCAAGAATGGATGGCTGAGGTTGGTGGCCAACTTCCTTGAAGACTTTGGCAGCCTCCATTTGTTGAATTGGTGTGCACCCCTTTCACATGGGGTGATGAAATTCCACAGATTATACTTAAAATAAAACACCACATACTAATCAAGGTAATCTACGGATCACAAATTTTTCATGACCATTTTCATGAAAAATCTTTCATGATCCCTAACATTTCTCTATTATTTCAATACTTCCTTTCTTCGTAGGAAGAAATTTCGTGGCAATTAACTTTCAGACTTTGACTTAGACGCTGACTCAGTGTACAAAGACCAAGTAGCTTACAAGTAACGCGTATGTGCAGAGTATAGAAACGAGAGATAGTAAAATGATTATATTTATCCGTTAGTTTTCATGTATATAAAATAATAAAATAATATATATATTTTGTTAATGTCATTTTAAAAAAAATAATAATCATTTTCTTTAATTTAATTCACACAAAAAATTGAATTCTTTTATTTTTCGTATTTTTTTATTTTTAATAAATTTTTTTAATATTTTAAGTAATTTTTTTTATTTTTTTGATACACCTAATCTAAATATACTGAAGAAGTATAATATTTTGTGAATTTTTTTAAATTCACCAAATAAAAAAAAATACAAAATATAAAAATTCAATACATTATTTTATTTTGTTGTATTCAATAATTTTTTAAAGCTTTTTTGTATAAATTTTATATTTTTTAAATATATCTAAATTAAATTGATCTAATCTAAATATAATGACAATAATAAAAATGAAAAATTATATTCATATATAAAATTTATACAAAAAATATCATAAAATTGTCAGGATAGTTATATTGTTGTAAATATAAATCATGTTTGTGAATATTTTATTTTAAAGTGAAAGGTCACCATCAAGTTATATTATTGTGTTTAAAAATTTTATATAAAATTTATGTTTGCATATCATGACTCAATAAGAATATGTTTAGATAAAATTTAATGGTAGAAAGCTGTAAAATGTAGTCATGATGATAGTGAGAAGAAATGATAGGAAAAAGGGTAAGATGGCCATTTAGAAAATTTTAAGGTATAACATTAACAATTCAGGGACAATTTATAATAAGATTATAAACCTTAAGGAGGAAAATATAATTTTTTTAAAGGGATTTTTTGTGAGACCCTCTTTTTTGGACCTTTTTTGAAGATAAAGGACAACTCAATGAATTCTCCTTCAAAAAGCACCCGAGTAAGAGAAGTCCAGCTCAATAAGGACAGTCTATAATTTGTTTTTGTTTTTTTTTGGACCATATTGCCCTCATATATATATATATATATCATATATTTAAATAATCTCAGCTGATGCATAAAACGATCTTGAAGATGATCTGCGAAATCCATGAAGACGATCTCAAAGTCTGAAGATCTCACTGCCGACAATCTCACCCTGGGTCAACAATACACGATCTCGCCATTCAAGATCAACACTCTCAATTAAATGAGAGATTACGTTGCAAAGCTGTATAAATCTGTTGTTATTTTTTATTTGTTTTTGTTGATTTGCTGAGTTCAATCAGGTGTGTGCTCTATTTTCGTTTGACATGATGAAAGTAAAATTTTACTCTGGTTTGTGCTCTGTTTTTGTTTGACAGAATAAGAGTAAACTTTTACTCTAGTTTGTGCTCTATTTTGTTTGACAGAATGAAAGTAAACTTTTACTCTAGTTTGTGCTCTGTTTTTGTTTGACAGAATGAGAGTAAAATTTTACTCTGGTATGTGCTCTATTTTTGTTTGATAAAATTAGAGTAAAATTTTACTCTGGTGTTATCTGTTATGTTTTCTTAACATGCAAGTAAAATTTTACTTTATTTCAGAGTAAAATTTTACTGTATTTCAGAGTAAAATTTACTCTGAATTGAAAGTAAAATTTTAATGTGTTGTTGAATGTTCGTCAATGCAGTTTCTGATTTGTTTTCTGGTAAAATTTATTCTGAATCTTCAAGTAAAATTTTACTTTATTTCAGAGTAAAATTTTACTGTATTTCAGAGTAAAATTTACTCTGAATTGAAAGTAACATTTTACTGTATTGTTGAATGTTTGTCTATGCAGTTTCTGATTTGTTTTTTAGTAAATTTTACTGTATTTCAGAGTAAAATTTACTCTGAATCTTAAAGTAAATTTTACTGTGTTGTTGAATGTTTGTCTATGCATAAGAGAATAAACTTTATTTTTCATTAACCAGAGTAAAATTTTATTGTTGCGAAAATAGAGTACATACTAGATAAATGAATTATAGTCGAATTTTACTTTAGATCTATGAACAAACAAACAAAAAACTCTCGATTTTTTATTGTAATATATCAATTTATCATTTTTTTGGACATATATGAGGTCATTTTATCTCAAATCTGAAACTATTGATCTCAAACATGAGTTCATAGGCATCAAATCTGAGATAGTGATGGATTTCAATGGACGATTTCAAGATTTCGATTTTGTGAGATGGATCAAAAATGGAGATCAAAAGGGTTTAGGACTTAAAAAGAGAGAAAATAAAGGGAAGAGAGAGGATACCAATAATGTGGAGATAGAAAGGGAAGAGAAATGGTTCAGCGAGGGTTTTGGATTATATGGAAGGGCATTTCAGCCTTTTCATCATATTTTTTTATTTGAGGGACTTTTGAAACTATTATTTTATTTGGTGGGCTTCACACAAAAAAGCCCCCATAGAAGGGGCTTCTCACCAAAAATCCCTTTTTTAAATGTAAGGGAATCTATATTAAACAGATACCTCAGGTGTCAGTGTACTTTACCCTTTGGTTTTTTGGCAGTCTAAGGTTTCATTTGGCATATGCTTGTTTTAGTCTAAAAATCAAAAAGTTATTAAAAAAACCAAAAAGCCTTAGGCCTCGTTTGTGAACAGATTATTTTAGTAGCTTTTTGGTTTTTTGACTAAAATATGAGGTAAAAAAATTAGTATATTTGGAATGACTTTTTGATTTTTTACAAAAAAGATGTGTAAAAAGTAAAGAAAAAATGGAATCATTAATTTTTTGGTGTAGATTGTTGGCTTTTTAATTTTTTTAGTAACTTTTTGACTTTTAAACTAAAATATTAAGTTGCAAAATAAGGCCTAAATTTCGAGAAGCAAAATAAACGTCCAAATATTTTTCCAATAGGAACAAAACAATGAACCTTGTATTAATCTTCGTTCGCAAATTGTACAGATTATAAGAAACAGCGATCTCCGAAAGTTTTTGTTTATGTTATCAAAGTCTCAATTTGATCTAATTCAAAATAAAAAATAAACAAAAAGTCTCAATTTGATCTCTCTTTGAGTAACAAACAGAGCTTTTACGTTGGCTTCAATAGTTGTCCAAAAAGCCAATTCCTCCTCCTCCTCTATTCGATCTCGATGGACATACGATGTGTTCTTAAGCTTTAGAGGCAAAGACACTCGCCATGTGTTTAAAATTTATCATTAATGTAAAAATAATTTTTCAACCATCAATTGAAGTGTAATTTCCCAATTTTTTTAACAATTGATAAGTATATATTTTTAATATATACCTTAGGACAAACAGTTTTTTTTTTTTTATTTTAACAAGAAAAAAAAGATGTTCTAATATATAATCATGGCATTCGTGAGTCTAAATTCGGAAATAGCCAATTACCGACATAAATTAATCCAATTTATAAAAAAAAATTCAACACTAACCAGCAATGTTAGGTATCATGAAAAAATTTTCATGAAAATAATCATGAAAGTTTTGTGACCCTTGGATTACACTTAGAATAAAACACACTAATTAAGGTAATTCAAAAATCATAATTTTTTCATGATCATTTTCATAAAAAAAATTTCATGATCCCTAACTTTTTCCAAAACCAAAACACGGATGGAGCTCCTCAAGCACCCAGCAAAGCCAAGACCCACCACAACTGTAATTTCTAGGAAGAGAAGGTTGATGTAATTATTATTATTTCAATTTTTCCTTTCTTCGGAGGAAGAAATTTCTTGGAAATTAACTCAGACTTTGACTTAGACGTTGACTCAGTGTACAAAGACCAAGTAGCGTGCAAGTAACGCAAATGTGCAGAGTATAGAAACGAGAGATACTTGTAATTTCTGTTCTCTCATCAATCAAAATCCCCATCTTTTGAGTAAGAGATTTGGTAGATAAGAGATTTGGTAGTGTGGGGTTATATTTTTGTGTATCAACACGTGGCAAGGTGACGCCGATGTGTCAGCCGAGATTCCACGTGTCATGGTAAGTTCTTGCTGAAGTAATCTAAGGTTTGCCGAGGATATCTTAATCCGGGGTAAAGGCCTCTTCTTTATTATACCTCGGCTTAACTTGCATTGGCCGAGCTACCCGCAGAAGATTAAAGCCGAGGTAACTGTCAGACCGACCATACCAGCCAATATAAAATATTATCTTGGTAGGTGGATGTCCAACTATGTGGAGAAAGCCATCATTTCATCAACTAAGTGGCCTCGAGGCCATAAGAGTTGATCATGAGGCCACTAGAGGCCATGTGAAGCCATGAAGAGCTTTTGCCTGGAAAGCTGCCAAAAGCATAACAGTGGGCTGGCAGCCAGCTCAAAAGCTGGCGGCCTCTCCATAAATTTCTCCAGTATATATGGAGAGGTAGAGAAGAAGAATGTGGGGAGATCATTCTGAACAGAGCATACACAACTACAAGCTAATTGTAACACTTACATTTACATGCTTAGAGAGTGGGAGAGTTACACAGAGTTAATTGTAATTTTTACCATTCATTCAATAGTGAATTACCTCGGCCTCCCGTGGACGTAGGCATTTATTGCCGAACCACGTTAAATCCTTTGTGTCTTTGTGTTAATATCTGTGCCATCTATTCTGCCTGTGTTTTTACCGCTGAATCACTAAGATAGGCAGTGTGATCAGAAAATCACTCACACAATTTGGCGCCGTCTGTGGGAAAGAAAGACGAATAGATGGCCAGTAACGCACAAAACGAGAAGGTCGGGGGCAACACTCCCGTTGGGAGTGACAGGTCTATTGACCTTGATGTTGAAAGAGACAACCACAACAACAAAGCCCGTGGCCAGGGGCACGAAGGGAAAGACGCCATCCAGGAGGACAGATACTACAAGGAGGATAACCTCCAAGTATGGAGGGAACGGTGCATACGAAGGGATGAAGAAGTCAAGGACCTAGCAAACAAGTTGGCCGATCTGCAGTCGGTCGTCAACTTCATGATGCAAAATAATGTCATGCAACCACCATACCCACTGCAGGATACGCCGATCCCAGCAGTTAAAAATCAGAATGGAGGAAGAAAGATAATTCCTGAAGCATCCCAACATTCCAGGAGCAAGAGGCATTCTCAGCCGCCCTCCGAGGAGGTCGGACAAGGGGAATCCAGACAAGAAAAGTCCCAGAGAACGTGTCATTCGAAGGATCATGAAACCAGAGAACATCGGCATGTACAAAAGCGGGCTCTCTGCTTCGACACAACCAATGGAGGAAGATCAAAACAGGCACAAGACGAGGCCGAGAGCAGTATGCCAAAGGGACTCAAATCGACAGATAGCCGAGCTCCGGGGAGGAGCAAGGAAGATTTGAGAAACTACCTCAAGAGAAAGGAACAGAATGCTGAAGCCGAGGTAACCTCACTCGTCAAGCCGAGGACACCATTCTCGGTAGAACTGGACAAGTTTGAAGCGCCGAAAAGATTCAGCATGCCGAGGTTTCAGATCTATGACGGTAAGTCAGACCCTAACTTCCATGTTGGATTATTCTTAAATTCAATGGCTTTATACAGTGGAAACGAGCCCTTGCTATGCAAAGTATTTCCTTCGTCCTTTGGGGAAATTGCATCGGACTGGTTCCACCGATTACCGAAGGGAAGCGTAAAGACGTGGGAAGGACTGGCTGAGATGTTTGTGGCCAGATTCGTGACAAACAAGCTACAGCCATTAAGGGTGGACTCTCTAATGGCTTTGAAGATCAACAAGGATGAAGGCCTTAGGGCCTATGCAAAAAGATACTACGAGGTGTTCAACCGAATACCTGAATGCAACCAGGAGGTAGCGGTCGTGTCATTCAAAAATGGCCTGAAAGAAGATTGTTCACTACGGAAATCTTTGGCAAAGACATTGCCAAAGAACATGGAGGAACTCATGGTAAGGATTAAAAAATATGCCAGAGCCGAGGAGGATACATCGGCACCGAAGCAGGTCAAACAGGAGCCGGGGAACGGCTCGCCGAAGCGAAGCCGAAGTAACAACGGATTCAGTAAAGCAGAGATAGAGCTGAGGGCTAAACAAGCAGTAACAACCGTGTTCCGAATTCCAATTCAAAAGGTCCTAGGGAAAATTCGGAGCCAGCCCTATTTCAGAACACCAGCAAGGCAACCTGGGGAGTTTATGGGAAGAAACGCGGACAGACACTGTTCGTATCACAATGAAAACGGGCATACAACGCAAGGTTGCAGAGCCCTCAAAGCACACTTGGAAGATCTGGTGAGGCAGGGCCACTTAAGGGACCTTGTTGATGAAACCAGAACAAGAGAAGAACAGGAAAGGCTGCCTCAGGCTGAAGAAGCCCCACCACCGCCGCAACCTCGGGCAGAAAGACCTCGGGTAGTAAATGTGATTCATTCCAAGGTGAATGAAAACGACGTTCGGGGAGAAACCCAAAGAGTAAAACACTTGCAGTACGTGAACCAGGTCGGACTGAAAAGACCTCGGCCAGAAGATTGCCAGGGACCGGTGATAACCTTCACCGAGGCCGACCTAGAGATGGTCCAGCATCCACATAATGATGCCTTGGTAGTATCCCTCCAGGTTGGGGAGTGCCAAGTAAAACGCATCCTAATAGATCAAGGCAGCTCTTGCAACATCATGTATATTAGATGTTACAAGGAGCTGGGCCTTCACCCTGATGACCTGGAGCAGTCGGATGGCCCGATGGTCGGCTTTAACGGAACGCCGACGTGGCCCCTTGGTGCCACAACCTTGGACGTACAAGCAGGCACAAAGACGATCAAGACCGAGTTCATCGTGATTGATACACCTTCACCATACAACATCATCATGGGCAGGCCGTGGTTGCATGCAATGGGGGTAGTCCCCTCAACATTGCACCAACTACTGCGCTTCCCCACAGAACATGGGATTGAAGAAATCCGAGGAGATCAACTGCAGGCAAAGAATTGCTCCATGACAGCAATGAAGACTACCAGCAATATTCGAGAACCAGCCAAGGCCGAGATTGAAGATGAGGACATGGAAGTCCTAGAGGATGTCGGCAAGGAACCGGCCGAGAAGAGTGAGGAATCACTGAAGAAAATCTTCGTTCAAAAGGGCGATGAAGAGCGCTTCTTTCTTCTCGGCTCAGGCTTAGCCGAGGAAGAGGAAAGAGAACTAGAGGCGTTTTTGAGAGCAAACATAGAAGTGTTCGCCTGGACACCTTATGAAATGCCTGGCATTGACCCCGAGGTCACATGTCACAGACTGAATGTCGACAGATCGGCCAAACCAGTGGTGCAGCGAGCCAGAAGGCCGACGTTGGTACACGTCGACGCAGTGGAAGAAGAGGTTGACAAACTTCTAGAGGCCAGGGCCATCAGAGAAGTCAATTACCCGACATGGTTATCAAACACTGTGGTGGTGAAGAAGAAAAATGGCAAATGGAGGGTTTGTGTAGACTTTACAAGCTTAAATAAAGCCTGCCCCAAAGACAGCTTCCCTCTACCAAAAATTGACCAGCTGGTGGATGCTACATCGGGACATGGAAGGATGAGCTTCCTAGACGCTTACAGGGGGTACCACCAGATAGCCATGTACCCCCCAGACGAGGAGAAGACAGCATTCATCACCCCAAAAGGCCTGTACTGTTACAGGGTGATGCCTTTTGGACTCAAAAATGCAGGAGCAACCTATCAAAGGCTGGTAACCAAGATGTTCAAGCACCAGATAGGCCAAACAGTGGAGGTCTACATCGACGACATGGTTGTAAAGACCAAGGAGCCAAAAGATCATCTTGCGGACCTAGCCGAGGTATTTGACATACTCAAAACATATCGGCTCCGACTAAATGCATCAAAGTGCGCATTTGGGGTTGGATCTGGGAAATTCCTAGGGTACCTGGTAACCAGAAGGGGAATAGAAGCCAGCCCCGATCAGATCAAGGCCATCCTAGATCTACAGAGCCCCACCTCGGCAAAACAGGTTCAAATGCTCACTGGCAGGGCCGCAGCCCTAAACAGGTTCATAAGCCGGAGTTAGACAAGTGTAAACCCTTCTTCAACCTGGTAAAGAAGACTGCAGACTTCCTGTGGACCGAGGAATGTGAGGGCCGCCTTGGCCGATCTAAAGAAGTATTTGACCACGGCCCCAATTCTCTCAACGCCGAATCCCGAGGAGGAGTTGTTTTTGTACTTAGCTGTGTCCGAGCACGCTGTGAACGCAGTACTAATCCGAGAAGAGCAAGGGGAACAAAAGGCTGTCTATTATGTAAGTAAAACCTTAGCCAGCGCCGAAACAAGGTACTTACCACTGGAGAAGTTAATGTTGGCCTTAGTTATGGCCTCCAAAAAGCTGAACCACTACTTCCAAGCACACAAGATTGTGATACTAACAGAGCACCCACTGAAATCCCTGTTACAACAAGGTGACTTAACAGGAAGAATTGCAAGGTGGGCACCAATATGACCTGGAATTCAGGCCCAGAACAGCAATTAAGGGCCAAGTTTTGGCCGACTTTGTGGCAGAATTCACGCCGGAGTCCATCGGAAGTGGGCCTCCGTTGAGCCGAGATGAACAAAGCCCTAGCGAGCCAGAAGAATCCCAGCCGACAACAAAAGAGCAAAAGAAGGAAAAGCTCCGACCTTGCAGCATCTACATCGGCGATTCATTCAGACTCTACGTCGATGGAAGTTCAAACCGACGAGGAGCGGGGGCAGGAGTACTGCTGATATCCCCAGATGGAGAAATAATTGAACAATCCATCCGTTTAAGGTTCAAGGCCTCAAACAATGAAGCTGAATACGAATCGTTGATTGCCGGACTAAAACTTGCGGCAGCAGCAGAAGCAGATGAGGTAATAGTTTTTTGTGATTCACAGTTAATTGTTAATCAATCAACAGGAGAATTTGCAGCCAGGGACGAGAGGATGTCGGCATATGCAAAAGAGGTTATCAGATTAGCCGAGTTATTTCAGAACTGCCGACTTCTTCAAGTTAGCCGAGATGATAACGGCCACGCCGACGCATTGGCCAACCTGGCAAGTTCAATGCAGACTGGGAAGACGAGGACAATTATGATCGATTACATGTCGGGCCCGAGCATAGAACCACGGAACACAAAGCAAGAGGCAATGCGTGTGGACATGGGGCCGAGCTGGATGGATGCAATTGTTGCATTCCTGAAAGAGGGAAAACTGCCAGAAGATCGCAGGGAGGCGCACAAAGTCAGATTGAAGTCGGCAAGGTTCAGCCTGACTGCGGACGGACATCTCTACAGAAGGTCCTTCACTGGACCCCTTTTAAGGTGCGTACACCCCTTACAAGTTGAAGATTTTTTATATGAAATTCATGAAGGGATTTGTGGAAGCCACACTGGGGGCAGATCGTTAGCCCATAGGGCCATTACCCAGGGATATTGGTGGCCATACATGCAAAAAGATGCCGAAGCATATGTGAAGAAGTGCGAACCCTATCAACGATTTGCACCCTTGATCCATCAGCCAGCCGCCGACCTGAATCCAGTATCCAGCCCTTGGCCGTTTGCCCAGTGGGGCATGGATCTGGTCGGACAACTTCCCCAAGCAACTGGGCAGAGGAAATACTTGTTGGTGGCAACGGATTACTTTACAAAGTGGATAGAGGCAGAGCCTCTAGCTAAGATCCGAGATGTGGACGTCAAGAATTTCATATGGAAGAACATCATCACCAGATTTGGCATTCCCAGAGCCATTGTAGCCGACAACGGAACGCAGTTCGACAGCAAACTCATCAAGAACTTCTGCGCGAAATTCAAGATCAAGAATTACTTCTCAACACCGAGTTTCCCCCAAAGAAATGGACAAGCAGAAGCATCCAACAAAGTAATTTTGTATGGAATAAAAAAGAGGTTGCAGGCAGCAAAAGGAAAGTGGGTGGACGAACTACCCAACGTGCTTTGGGCATATCGGACTACGCCGAGAAGATCAACAGGGGAATCTCCCTTTGCCATGGCTTATGGCACAGAAGCAGTCATTCCACTGGAAGTCGGCATCCCGGGGATCCGAACCCAGGGAGTTGAAAATGGGACTAATGACATACTTTTAGCCCGAGATCTGGATCTTTTGGAAGAATGAAGAGAGAAGGCTGCAATTCAGCTTGTAGTGTACCAGCAACAGCTTGCCAGAGCCTACAACAAGAAAGTCAACCCCAGAGATTTTCAAGTCGGTGACCTAGTCTTGAGAAAAGTGGTCGGGAACAAGAAAGATCCCAGGGAGGGCAAGCTTGGCCCAAACTGGGAAGGGCCGTACAGAATTACCTCGGTGTTAGGTAATGGAGCTTATCGGCTTGAAGACAATGATGGCAAAGCATTACCAAGACCCTGGAACACTTGTAACTTGAAATTTTTCTATCATTGAGATGATCATTATCCTTGGCCGATGTCATCAATAAACACATATGATTAGTAAAGATGCTGGAAGACATGAAAAATGAGAACCCAAGTGGAACTCAGGTTCACATTGGGGGCAGAGAAGATGCAAAGGAGATGCAAAGAAGCAGAGAAGATACAAAGCCTACCACTTGTTGAAATTTGTAGCAATTTACAAGTTGGTCTGGCCGAATTACAAAGCCTACCACTTGTTGAAATTTGTAGCAATTTACAAGTTGGTGTGGCCGAATTACAAAGCCTACCACTTGTTGAAATTTGTAGCAATTTACAAGTTGGTGTGGCCGACATACAAAGTCTACCACTTGTTGAAATTTGTAGCAATTTACAAGTTGGTGTGGCCGAATTACAAAGCCTACCACTTGTTGAAATTTGTAGCAATTTACAAGTTGGTCTGGCCGAATACAAAGTCTACCATTTGTTGAAATTTGTAGCAATTTACAAGTTGGTTTGACCGAATACAAAGCTTAGCTTCGCTTGTTGAAATTTGTAGCAATTTACAAGTTGAAGTTAAGCCGAGATGGTTCCTTAGCTTCGCTTGTTGAAATTTGTAGCAATTTACAAGTGGAAGTTAAGCCGAGATGACTACTCTCCTCGCTTGTTGAAATTTGTAGCAATTTACAAGTCGGGGTGAAGCTGATGCAAGTGCTAACCGACGTATAGCAATCCACAAGGTGGTCAAGCCAAAAAAGATGTTCAGACACTTGTTGGAATTTGTAGCAATTTACAAGTTGAAGATACGCCGACATCAATTTACAGGTTCAAATGAAATTTGAGATGATTGTTTTGTTGAAATTTGTAGCAATTTACAAGTAGATCACTGTTTAATACTTGGTTATGACTTGAGAAAAGTTTACTACATATGTTAATCCTTGTTGAAATTTGTAGCAATTTACAAGCAGGACAGACTGAGATTATTGTTTAAACACTTGTTGAGACTTGAGCAAGGTTAGAATCTTGCCGAAGTAAAACTTGAAGTTATCATACCCGAGGTATGTAACCCCGAGAAGATTATACAAAGGAAGAACTATGCAAAATATTCTAAGTACAGAATCAAACAGAAGCAATGAAGAAGAATTAAAGATTGAAGCATAAAGATAAAACAGTTGCATATAAAGAAGGCATTATGGCCTAGCAAGTCAATTGTTCACAAATGACAAGGAAAGGCACATCGGCCATAAAGAAGCAGCTTACATTGTTCCGGAAACATCAACAAAAACAAAGAAAAGAAACAAAGTACAAAAAAGAAAAAAGCTAAGTTTCTTGAGCTTCAGGAGCAGGTTGGGCTTGGACCTCGGAAGTCTCTTGAAGAACAACCTCGGCATCTTTTTCCAGCATAGCATCTGCATCCTTTTCCACCACGACCTCGGCCTCTTTTTCTGCCATAATCTCGGCATCGATCTCGGCCAAAGTCTTCTCAACACTTTTCTCAGCTAACAGAAGGTCAGATGATAGATGGGTGGGGCCAGTTTCCTTAGGCACCTTCTCAACCTCCTCATCCTCGTCTAGGGTCAAGTCCATGACTTGATCGCCCTGAGGAGGTGACTTGGTTTCAAGGGCTTCCTTGGATTTCCTGACCAGTGCTTCACCTTCATCTTCACCTTCATCTTCAATCTCGGCTTCACCTTCATCTTCAGCTTCTTCTTCAACTTGGCTTGGAGGTGGAGGAAGAGAACAGGGAAGACGCATGGCTTTGGTTTTGCGCCAGGGCGAGTCGGCAGGAAGATCAAGCTGTTTGGCTAAAGCATTCCAACCTAGGATAAATCCCTTGTTGCATGCTTGCTTGACCTGAAGCTTATAATCTTCTGCGACGTCGGCCATGCCTTCAGCATACCCTTTGTCATCGGCCGCCTTAATCTCGGCAGCCTTTGTAGCCAGCGCTTCCTGGAGCTCTTTCTCGGCCTGGGTCGCTTTTTCTTCGGCTTCCTTCTGCTGAGCTATAGCAACGGTTTTAACAGCTTCGGCAGCCTCAGCCTTTTCATCGGCTATCTGTTTAGCCTTAGTTGCCTCCTCGGCCTGATCCTCCAGTTTTTTCATCTTATTTTGGAGGCTCTTGTTTTGCTTCTGAAGGGCGGCAAACTCCTTCTTCATCTCGGCCTCACATTCAAACGCCTTCATGCCAAAGGAGTGGGCGTGTTGGATGGCCTAAAAAAAAATATACAAGGCAAAAGTTATTACAGAAAATTTTTTCACAAATTTTACAAATATGAAAGACAAGTTCTCAAATTCAAAAACTTACTTGGACGGAACGCTGCAGCATGAGGGCGTAGTTCTCATACCCGCTCATTTTGGCGTTATGCTCCAGATCGCCCTCTAGAAGGACAGCAGTGCTGAGTGCCACGCCAATGTTGACATCGGCTGCACTTTCGTTGATGTAGACGGGCCTGTTTTCAAGAGTAACCTTGGGCTCCCAAGGAATTTTGGGAACCCTGGATCCCGAAGTTGTTGCAGATGATGACCTCGGCTTCTTTGATGGAGTGGATCCAGAGGGCTGCGCCTCAGCCGACCTCTTCGAGGGTGCAGAAGTGGTCTTCTGGCTCACTGCTAACTTGGAGATGGGCACAGCATCTTCATCCTCGGCCTCAGCAGCCTTGGCCTTCGGCTGGGCCTTCTTGATTCTCTTTGGTTTAGGCGGAGGCACTGTTTGGGATGGTGCATCATCTCCGTCGTCTGGAAGGTTGGCAAGGAGATCCAGCACTACTTTCTGCGGGCGCCCCATCTCGGCAGTTTTTACGAGACGTCGGCGACGCTTTCTCTCTGTTGGTGGGATCAAGTATTGGGCCGAGGTTGAAGGCTGATCGGCTGGCTCAGATGTGGAGGCAGCCTGTTCTGTAGAAGCAGTTGATGGAGAGGAGCTCTTCTTTTTCTTCTTCGGAACGTCAGCCAATTTGGATGTGTATGTTGGGATGAAGTTCAACAGCAGTGGAGCTTTGCGTTGAAGAAGTGGAAGGTCCAGGAGTTTTTTCAGACCTTTCCCAGGATAGTAGGATTGGCGGAAGGACTTTGGCGGCTTGCGAACGACTGCAAAAAAGAAACACGACATCAGAAACAGATAAAATTTTTGAAAAAAAAATTGAAGAAAACAACAGCTAAGCAGTTAATGATGGGCTCTTACCCTTGCCCTCCCTGACCGTTCGAGGTAGAGGGAAGAGGTGAACTTCTTCATCTGGGCCAAATTCCCAGTTTCCAGAAGCGATCAGGTAATCGTCCCCAGCCCCTTTGTTGGAGTCTGGAAGGTCAGCTACTATTTTAAAGGCAGTGGACCTCGGCTTAAGGTAATAGACAAAACCCTTTTCTTTGAGGTCAAGGGCACACATGGCGTAGCAGTACTGGATGTCGGCAAGAGTGATCCTAACACTCTCCTGCCGAGCCAAAGCTAATATACCATTAAGGGTTCTGTAAGCATTAATGGTAAGCTGCATGGGGTTGAGGGTGTAGTAATGGAGGACTTCGCGGAAGAGAGGATCAAGAGGAAACCGAAGTCCACATTGGACGAAGGCTACTATAGGGAAAGGCATCTTATCACCATCAGGCATTATAGAGTCTTCCTTCCCAGCTAGTCTGAGATAGACATCGTCTGGGATGGAGAACTCTTGCCTAAAGTTTTGTAGCTTGGTTGGGGTATCAACCCTATCTCTCCAAACACCCATGGTTTTTGGTATACAGGTACTTGACTACAGAAACATAATGTTCCTAAAAGGGTTCTATGGACCTCGGCTTAAACCTAGGTACAAATTGTTTCAATTTTTCCTAAGGACTGATGGTTCTACAGCAAATCCCAAGCCTAAATCTACGAAGAAGGGCAGAAAATCTGGAAAAACAGAAAAGCAAAAAACGAAGTCTCAGATTCAAGAACAAAAGGGTGGAAGACCAAGAACAAGAGATGAAATAGTGCGAGTGTTCAAGACATGTGCAAAAAAAAACAGGGAACAATACATACTCAGATGAAAGATTCACAAATTAAATACCGGAGCAGAACAACAATGGGAAGAAATTTCAGGAGTAAATCAAGAACTGGAGGAGAAAAGCTAGATGCTTACCAGAAAAGGTGAAGGCCGGAATAAGCTTCGCCGAGGTCAGATAATGAAGGCAACAGTGGCGAGAGCTTTGCGGAAATGGCAGATGGAGGCAGTTGCAGAGCTCAGAGCTTGAGAAAATGGCAGACTTGAAGAAGAGAAAGCTTTAGAGAGAGAGAATGCAAAAGAAATTCGAATGCAAAAGTGAAGGAGAGAGAGAGAGGCAAACGTTTTTGCCAAAAATTGAAACGGTGGCAAAACACAGCAATTATTGCGCCTTGGTTAACGCACGCGTCAGACGGCGCAAGCAGAGAACAGACGACTTGCAAGCGCATCATCAGCACGGACCAATAAGAAGAAAACGCGTCGGTGGAACGGTCGAAGAATGGTGCATGACAGCTCATGTGCGAAGGAGTGATGATCTAAATTCTTATTCTTTTAAGAAGACATGTCGGCCAAAACTTAAAGACCTCGGCTAGAAAGTTTTAAGCCGATGTACGAGATAGAGAGTTCAATGTAAGTTCCATCACCTCAGTATGCCGAGGTAATAGAACTTAGGGGGCAGTTGTGGGGTTATATTTTTGTGTATCAACACGTGGCAAGGTGACGCCGACGTGTCAGCCGAGGTTCCACGTGTCATGGTAAGTTCTTGCTGAAGTAATCTAAGGTTTGCCGAGGATATCTTAATCCGGGGTAAAGGCCTCTTCTTTATCATACCTCGGCTTAACCTGCAATGGCCGAGCTACCCGCAGAAGATTAAAGCCGAGGTAACTGTCAGACCGACCATACCAGCCAATATAAAATATTATCTTGGTAGGTGGATGTCCAACTATGTGGAGAAAGCCATCATTTCATCAACTAAGTGGCCTCGAGGCCATAAGAGTTGATCATGAGGCCACTAGAGGCCATGTGAAGCCATGAAGAGCTTTTGCCTGGAAAGCTGCCAAAAGCATAACAGTGGGCTGGCAGCCAGCTCAAAAGCTGGCGGCCTCTCCATAAATTTCTCCAGTATATATGGAGAGGTAGAGAAGAAGAATGGGGGGAGATCATTCTGAACAGAGCATACACAACTACAAGCTAATTGTAACACTTACATTTACATGCTTAGAGAGTGGGAGAGTTACACAGAGTTAATTGTAATTTTTACCATTCATTCAATAGTGAATTACCTCGGCCTCCCGTGGACGTAGGCATTTATTGCCGAACCACGTTAAATCCTTTGTGTCTTTGTGTTAATATCTGTGCCATCTATTCTGCCTGTGTTTTTACCGCTGAATCACTAAGATAGGCAGTGTGATCAGAAAATCACTCACACAGGTAGTACACCAACCAAACAGTTACAATGGCTTCATCTGTTCCATCTTCATCTCGATCTCGATGTACATACGATGTGTTCTTGAGCTTTAGAGGCGAAGACACTTGCGATAACTTCGTCAGCCATCTATACGCAGCGTTGGCTCAGAAGGGAATTCACACCTTCAAAGACGATGAAAAGCTCGAAAGAGGAAAATCTATTTCTCCGGAACTCCGGAAAGCGATTCAAGAATCAAGGTTTTCAATTGTGGTTTTGTCCAATAACTATGCTTCTTCCAGATGGTGTTTGGATGAGCTTGTGGAGATATTTGAATGCAGCAAAAGAACTGTTTGTCCGATTTTCTATCACGTGAATCCATCGGATGTGCGACGCCAAACAGGGAGTTTTGGTGGTGGATTTGAGGAATTGGTGTCCAAACAGGAAGTATTGGGGATGGAGAAGGTCCAAAGGTGGAGGAATGCTTTGGAGCAAGTTGCCAATTTATCAGGATGGCCTTACCCTAGTGATACAATTGTTAGGTATTTAATTAAAATATTCTCCTTTTGCTCTCTTTTTATTTCTATAATTTAGATTGAAGATTCAATTCTGTTTGGTTTCAAAAACAGTTTTTTTGTTTTTCATATTTTAGTCAATTTTTTGTTTTTGTTTTTTAGATGCATTTAATCTATAATATAAATGTACTTTAAAAAAAAAAAAAAAAAGTTACGAAGATGTATTTAATTTTTATATATTTTTTGTATTTAGTAAATTAAAAAAAAATATAATTTTTGTAGTTTTAAATATATCTAGATTAAGATAATCTAAAAAAACAGAGAGAGTTATGTTTTGAAATCATGTTTCTTAAATTTTGATTGAATTATTTATGTTTGTCTCTTTTTATTTGTTTTACTATTCCCCTAAATCTACAGGTCTGAATCAATGTTCATCCAAGAACTTGTTGGGATACTTTTTAGAAAATTAAACCATACATATTGGAGTGTCTCCGAAGACTTAGTTGGGATGGATTCTCCTATGGAGAAAGTGATTGAATTGCTAGGATTGAGGATGGATGATGCTCGTGCTGTGGGGATATGGGGAATGGGTGGAATGGGTAAGACAACTATTGCAAGAGCTATTTATGACCATATCTCTTCCCAATTTGAAGGTTGCAGCTTCATTGAAAATGTTAGAGAAGTTTCAGCAAAAAGTGGTCTGAAAACTCTGCAAGAACAACTCATTTCTGAAATCTTAATGGAAAAAGATTTGAAAATAGGAAGTGTTGGTAGTGGAGTAACTATGATAAGGAACATGGTATGCCGTAAAAAGGTTCTTATTGTTCTCGATGATGTGGATGAATCAACAGAACTTGAAAAATTGGTAGGAGAGCATCATTGGTTTGGTTTTGGAAGTAGAATCATTATAACAACTCGAAATCAACATGCATTAACTAGATATGGCATAACACATATTTATGAGGTTGAGGAATTAGGAGAAGATGATGCTATAGAACTCTTTAAATCGAAAGCCTTCGGGAAGCACCAGCAAATGAAAGATTATGGAGAACTTGTACATCGTGCAGTAAAGTATGCTAAAGGAGTTCCTTTAGCGCTCAAAGTTTTGGGTTCTTTTCTTCGTGGTCGAAACAAATATGAGTGGGAAAGTTTATTAAACAGGCTGAAAAAAAGCCCTCTGAATGAAGTTCAACAAGTACTCAAATATTAGACGTCTCAAATATTATTCTCACAAATCAACCGTATCAATTAGTCGTAGGACCCTCCCAGTCTGTGTCACTTTTGGCTTAGTGGTTGTGGTAGCTCTTCTTTTTTTTGATTCAAGCTTGTGGTGGCTCTTCAAAATGCAAAACAGCAGACTCCTATTAGCTTACTGGAACAAGAATAAAATTAAATGAATATTTTATTACAATATTCATTGTTATATTTAATTTATTTTATAAAAAGACGTGTTAAAAATATTTTTTTTTAAAAATTACTTTTTACATTAATTATTTTATTATTTAATTAAAACATCAATCAAATAAATCTGTGTCAACTGCTTTATTTCTTCTCCAATATCTTTCAATGACCATTGAAACTTTATTTAATTGACTGGATCATTATTTCACAATCACTCACTCCTTAATAGATTCATTGCATTTAAATCCTAATAAAAGTTTACACAATGACTGCACCAAGTGGTCAGGATACTTTATCCTTAAATTTATGATTTTTATTTTTTATTTTTTTTAGTTCATTATTAACGGTATGTTACCATAAAATTTTTGAGATATGATTATACCTAAATCTCAATGCACTTATTATCAATACCATATAAATTTTTTTGTGAAACATAAGAAACTTAGGACATTATTCATATAAAAGTGTGGAATTTTTCTTATTATAATAATTCAGAATATCTCTCGCTCAGCCTAATCCTATTAAGCTTGAATTATCTTCCATTTAAACCGTCGATAACTAAATTTGGCAACAGAGTAGCGACATTTAATCAATATTGGCCCGATGTGGAAAACCATGAAATCGACCAATTCAATATTCTAAAAGATATGCACTGAACTAGGAAATTTGTTTCCTGGTGTGGTTTTCAAAACAAAGCATACATTGACTTCAATTACCAAAGGGACTGTACTTGGTTGAGCATTTTTTTAAGAAATCAATTGTCTATGTTTTTCCTAGGTAAGAAATCATAAGCTTACCTTCAAGGCTCAAAACCACAACATCATCCCTTCACCACCAGCCCCGCAATTGCTCTCCCTGAGCAATTTCTCAACCTAGATGTAATCTTTTGCACCTAAAGAAATAAAATTGGTTATTAAAGCCTGAAATTTTATGGACTCGGCCATCAAAAGTTTCAAAAAGTGAATAAAAGATGTCATATATACCAATTAGGGTGTGTAATCAGGAAATTTTATTTTGAGGAATTTGCAAATTAGTGTTAAAAAAGTGAAATTAATTGCAAAAATATAGTGCGAGTGGAGTATGTGCTCTAGTGAAAATAAGGCCACAGTTTTCACTTGCACCAAAGCACAAGAACACTTGCATCTCCATACTCACTGATTTACAAATCTCCCAAATTTTCTTCCATAGTAATTGTCCTTCAAAACTGCTCATATGGACATGGGCAACATCTTTAAAAACAAAAAAGAACTCAACATTTGCAACCAATATTTTAGTTATTCATTCAACAATATTCTCAAGCAACTCTTGTACAAGCATGACATGATACTACCACCAAATTAGAGGTTGTGCTTGCTTTTGAATTTTAAGAGAACTTCAAATGCCGGTAGGAAAATATAGTGCTCTTTTTTAGCTATGATCAAGATCAAGATAAAGACAACTGAACCAACTTGATAATTTGGCATTATTGCCACAAAGAAGAGCTTTCACAATTTTCTTACACCATAGAAAAGATTGGATCAAAGATTAAGAAGTTTCAAACCTTCTATTACATATCCATTGGAACTAGTATTTGAGTGTTTTTCTGCTTGGGCTGTATGAGGTGGAATTCTCATATACAGTTCCAAGAGGGGGTGTCTAGCCTATCTCAAATAAAGAAGTGTGAACATACAGTGCTCATTTAAGCTGCAGCAATGCTTTCTCAGAGCTTGACTTCCACATCAACCTCGGCAGGAAGGTCAAGCTGCATCAAGGAATCAATCGTTTGGGCAGTCGGGTATAGAATATCAATGAGGCGTTGATGAGTTCTGATCACAAAATGGAACCTGGCATCTTTGTGGACATGTGGAGATTTAAGTACACAATAAATTCGCTTCTTGGTTGGTAACGGCACAGGACCCATGGTCTTTGCATTGGTAGTCCTTGCAGCATCCATTATTTGCTTGCATGAATCCTCTATCAGTCACACCCAATATGACCTAAGTTTAATCCTAATTTTCTGCTTCGGTGCCATCTGAGAATGGGCGAAAAACATAATAAGACGACCGGAATGTCACTAAAACTACTGAATATTAAGAAAAAAAATCTAAGAGATACATCTAATCGAAAATTCAGTTTCATTTAGTCTTGAACGATTTACATGGACTTCCAAGATATTTGACTAAACAGATCGCCATCAAAAGCTTAAATTAAACAATTGACACTTATCCAATGCAAGACTATTTTAATGACTAGTTATTCTTTTTCAAAAGATTATCATATTGGGTTTGTGGAGCCTAATTAGTATTGTACACCTCACCATGAAGTTGTGAATCCAACTTGGCAGTTAGTTGGCGGAGGGGTTGCAGGCAGCAGACAGCCCGAAGGTGGGAGCTTGGGGGCTGTGAACCCTAACATATAAATTGTTGTTTAAACAAGCAACCAATTTGTACTCTTTTCTTTTCTTTTTTCAATATAGTGAAACTAGTGTGACTAATCTTGCCGAACCACGTATCTATATATGTAATGTTTTTTTTATTTGTAAATGATTCTTCTTGCTATTGTGTATTTGGTTAATTTCTCAACATATCACCATTCTTCTATTCTTATCAAATGTAAAAACATATGTAATCTATTTTTCATAAAATTTGAGAGAAAAATGTCATTTAGAGCAAGAATCACAATCCCAGTGCAAATGGCTGTGGAGCTTATACCACCCAAATGGTTGTTTTGGGATCTATTTCTACATAAAAACATAATGGCGCTGTTTGGGAACATGAGTTTCAGGCTATTATAGCCTAATTTTGAAAATCAGCCCAAAACCTACACTGTAGCAACTTTTTTCTTGATTTTCCAAAAAAAAAAAATAGGCTGAGCGCTGGACAGTGTAGGCTGTGCTTATACTGTCACAGTCGGAAATGGTTACATCAACAGCTCAATTGCCATTTTGCCCCTCAGCCGGAAATTAAAAAAAATATAATTGTAGGGACAAAATGGTCATTTTAATTACAAACATCTTTTCAACACATTTTTTAATACACCAACTCAAATAAAAATTTAACTCAACTTTCCAAACACAAAACTAAAATAGCCTACTAAAAAAGCCAAATAACCTACTAAAATAGTCACTTCCCAAACGAGACCAATGTCATTTCTTCCTTTCAACTTTGCTCAGCAACCAAACAGAGCATAAAGGGAAAAAAATTACCTTCTCAGCATCGGCCCCAATACTGAGCGGCGACGAACCAGAATCCACCAATCCTCCAACCTGTACATCCCCAAATTAACATTAATCTCCTCAAATTCAGTATTTCATGACACTAAATTAGAAGAATTACAAACCTCAGGCATAGAAGAGTCAAGACCATCTAGGGTTTCTACGGAATCCAAGACTTCAGGTGCAGCAAAAACTTTAATAGTAGATGATCGAGAGGGTTTTAGGGCTTTTAGCGGTGAAGCAGTAGAGGGCAAAGAGAGAAGAGAAAGCTTAGGCTTGATAGCAATGGCGGAGAAATTGGATGATGATGGTGATGGGAATGGTGGACGAATTGTAGCAGAAAGTGATGAAACAGCCATTGATTCTCTCTCTGGTATGCAACAGTTTCGCAGTGTTATACAGATGTAAATTTCTTTTTCCCCTATTTCAATAATTTTTATAAAACAATTTATTTGGACCAAAAATAATATTTAGATTTTGGACCAAAAATAATATTTAGATAAATTATAAAATTTTAAAAAACATATGAAGTCTCATAAATTTGACATGATACATTAAATTTTTTTTAATTTAAATTTAAATAGTAATACTCTGTCCTATTTTTATTAATAATTTATTAGTCATGTATATGAAATTAATGTTGTTATCTAATTTATGTTGAAATTTATATTTTTACTTTTATGTTTACCCAGGCTATCCATTATTTCTGTTAGTTTTAATCTTTATTAAAATGGATGTTGTGTAATAATGTCAAATTTATGGTATTTATTATATATATATATATATATATATTTATTTTTATTTTTTTTAAAATTTAAGAGTGGTTAATGTAACTTATAAAAAATAAATTGAATATTATATGTTTTGTTAGGTCTAGTAAAAAAAAATTAAAACAAAAATGCTATAAATACTAATTTTTTTATCAAATACTTATGTGGATGTAATAGGTCTCACACTTATGTGAGTATTTGATAAAAAATTTTAGGGGCATGCACCAATAAATCTCAAATTTGTATCTTGTAACCCATTTGGTCCTATGAATTTTCTTATGAACCATTAGGTCCTATCCCAATGTTAATGACCATTGAACATTATCGACATCAAACATTATCCATCAAACATCAAAACATCAAACATCAAATTTATGAGTAACAGCATCGAAATAACATCAAACATCATCATCAAAACAATATCAAACATCAAACATCAAACATCAAAACATCATACAACATCATCAAAACAACATCAAAAATAACGATTAAATAATTTTTAAAATAACGATTAAACATCAAAATAAAGATTAAACACTTTTTTAAAGAACGATTAAACATCAAAATAACAATTAAAATAATATCAAACATCAAAAATTAATCTTTTCTGATCAAACATCATCATAGCCTTCTCCATCTGGGTTTTCTCATTCATAGACAAACCCATCCCGATCTCCGATTTTCCGATCGATTTCTGGTGGGTTTGATCCAAGGTCCGACACATAATCTTACTCACACCGAAATCAGCGATCTTCACTTCCATCTTGTGGTTCAGGAGGAGGTTGGAGGGCTTGATGTCTCTGTGGATGATCTTGTGGGAGTGGAGGTAGTTGAGTCCACTCAGTACCTGAGTGGCTATGGAGGCCAGAGATGGTTCGGAAAATGTTTCTTTGGTTTTGAGGAGGGTGTCTAGGGTTCCGGAATCCATGTACTCCATGAGAAAAGCGATGTCGCCGCTGGGCTTCTCGAAGATGCCGTGGCACTGAACCACGAAGGGGGAGTCGGCGCGGTAGAGGATCGAACATTGCTGAAGAACATCACTGTGTTCTTCCCCCATTGATATTGTCGATTGGTGCAGTTAATGTTGCTAATGTAGCTAATGTTTTGATGATGTTAATGATGTTGTTGATGTAGATAATGAGACTAAATGGTGCATAAGAAAATTTGTAGGACTAAATGGTTTAACTTTCTACCATATAGGATTTACTGGTAATTTTATCAAATTTTTATATTTCTAACATTGCTTTTTTTTTTTTTTTAATGGCGGTGATTAGCTTGTCATGTCTCGCAAAATATTTTCTAGTCAAAATAAGCATTTTTTTTCACATTTGATTTTTGTCATATATGGAAAAAATATTTTCAAATATGTTTTTTTGCTTAAATAAATAAAATGTAATAATGTATCTAAAATTCAAGAAGAAAAATCTCACGAGATTCAATGCAGCACTAAAATTTTAAACATGTATAATTTGGACAAATTTCATCTACAGTTTCTATAATTTTTTTTATTATGTTAATTTAATTTTTATAATTTGTATAACTTTAATTTTATTTTTAAAATTTTCATGATATGTTAGTTTAGTCTAATTGAGAAATTATGTTTAGAAATTAAAGAGACAACATATTTCATTCACTCTTTTCAAAACTATTAAGAGTGTGACATACAATTTAAAATCACTCATTCTCTTTTAGATGCATCATTTTACTCTTAGTTTCTGTCTTATTTTTAGCGGGATATTATTACCGTCTAAATTTATAAATTGTAAAAAATTAAAGTAAAATTGATACAAATTACAAGAATATGATGGATATAATTTGCCCAAGAATATAGTGAACATTGAAACTTAACAAATAAGACACAGAATCAATCTCGTGTTCCTGTAGGGAGAGATTCAAGAGAGTAAAAGTAAATTCATACAAATATGAATGTAATTACAAAACATTTTGAGAGTAATGCATGTTTCATGCTTTTGAGGAGGACCCTGCTACTAATTGTGCTCACCCCTGCATGCTTTATCACATAACAGAGTGACTTTTCACCTCCCCACAAACACAACTGAAGTAAAAAACCATAACCGTTATATACATATATGTATATACATAATATATAAGAATGTATATCTATCTATACTATTATAAAACAATAATTACGGTGGTATAGACAAAGCCGACGCTATAACTGTTAAACTATGACAAATCAAGATTCAAACTTTGGGAGATAAATACACATATAATTCCTCATTTTTTAAAGTTATTTTATTATTACTAATATAATATAAATAGGTGCAACCGCACCTCTATCCAGATGCTTGGAGTAATTTTTAACCTTATTTAACTTCTTTAATTCGTAATTATCAATCTAATTATTTCACTTTTGCACACCGTATGGTGTGTGCCAACACTACTAGTATACAATAAAAATGTCTCTTGGAGTTCCATAACTACTCCTCAACAAACCATCTTTTTACACCACCACCCTCCTATATTTATTGCCTCCACTTCTTCCTCACCACCTTTGCACCTTAGTCCAACTCCATCAACTTTTAAATTCAAAGATACCCCCAAAGAGAACATCAACGGTTTGAGGAAATCAAGTTATGGGTTCACTTGTTGCAGGATTTTTGGTGCTGTTTTTGGGAAGCATTGAAGTGGGCTCTGGAAAGAGCCAAGCCTACACCATGAATTACATTACTTGGGAGGATATGAAGGTGGATTTGCAGAAAGAGAGGTTGGATTTGAACGAGGAACAGAATCGAAGCCGAGTAATCGTTGTTGATCAGAATGGTAAGGGAGATTCAGTTACAGTACAAGGTGCAGTTGATATGGTTCCTCTGCTCAATTCACAGAGAGTGAAAATTTACATTCATCCTGGAATCTACAGGTTTGTATGTATTTATGTATATAAATGTGATTGTCATTGAGAATAAACTCCACAGTTGGCAATTTTTCTCTCTTTCTATGGTGATTTCTCTTCTATTTCTATTCTTTCTTTGGTTGATAAATGTGGGGTTGTATTGGGAAGATGGGGACTCGAAAAGTGGGGACGTGGGTATTGGAAGTCATGGAATATCCATTCTAATTTCTATATATTGATTTTGAAGCCACCTTCAATATTTAATTTTTTTTGTAATTATTATCTTCGCATAAGAGTATTTGTAAGTTATATAAGAATTTTAAACAAGGGAAAATGTATTTCACCATTTTATATTTTAATTTTTTTTGTCACTCATATTTATGAAATAAATAACATCTATAAGATTGATTGATCATATATATAAAAAATTAAAAAAAAGAAAAAATAGAACCCATTATATGACATGGAGACACATAAAAGGCTAATAGTTCGAGTGAATTGTTTGGATTATATATAGGATCTTGTTTTCTTTCAAATTGACAGAAGTCTAATTTGGTAACGTTGGGTTTGTGAGGCCTAAGGCGGGTCTCATGTTCTTATTATTTTGTAAATTTCTGTGTAGGACATTTATTTAAAAATCACATTTATTCAATAATTGAAATTATATAATTTCAGCATATTTGTTTTTAAAAAATAATGAATGGTCTATTGAAAATTAATTTTTTATTTTTTTATTTTTTTATTTTTTTTCATTCATATGTGATGACTACCTTTTGTGATCCTTTCATTTAAACTAAAACATGACAAACGATTTCAAAAACACCTCTATCTTTTTCTTTTCTTTTCTTTTCTTTTCTTTTTTTTAATTTTGTAATGTTATGCTGATGATTTTATTTTATTTTTTAAAATTATATTTGTGTACCATTTTCCGTCATCATAGCTTCTTGTGTTTCTACATACATATAAAGATCTCAAAATACTTGAATTAAATTACAATGCAGAGAAAAGGTGTTTGTTCCAAACTCCAAGCCTTACATTTCATTCATTGGAGATGAAAATCAAACTTCTGAAACCATTATCACTTGGAATGATAAAGCTTCTGATAAAGACAATAATGGATGTCAATTAGGGACCTCTAGATCAGCTTCTGTCACTATAGAATCTGTTTTCTTCTGCGCAACCGGTATCACCTTTGAGGTACAAACCCATATCTATTTTTGTTTTTATATTTTTTAAAACAAAAACCCCAAAACACAACAATTCTCATCAATGATGTGGTATGCCAGAACTCAGTGGTTATCGGCTTTAGCCGCCGATAAAGCCATGTTGTACAAAGTTAGGGTCTTGGGGACACAAGACACACTTCTAGACGATTACGGATCACATTATTTTTATCAGTGTTACATTCAAGGTTCTGTTGATTTCATATTTGGTAGATCTCGATCGCTCTATCAGGTATCATTCAAATCCTTACTACCCGTATATGAAAATCATATGTCCAATATGTTTCTTGATAATGATTTGTAGAATTGGATTTCTTGAACTAGGACTGTGTTCTTCACTCAACAGCTGAAAGATTTGGAGCAATTGCAGCTCATCATAGAGATTCACAATATGATGATACAGGGTTTTCTTTTGTAAATTGCACAATTAATGGATCAGGAATTGTCTACCTGGGAAGAGCTTGGGGAAATTACTCACGAGTAATATACTCATACTGTGATATCGACAATATAATAACTCCATCCAGGTGGAGCGACTGGAATCAACCATCTAGGCAACAGTATGAATCTTTTCTTATTAAAGAAAACAGAAAATGAAAAACGGAAACGTTTTAAACTATTCAAAACTTTGAAATATAATTCGAGTTTGCAATTATAGGACTGTAATGTTTTTTGGAGAATACCATTGTAGAGGGAGAGGAGCAGATAGAAGAAACAGAGTGCCATGGTCAAAGTCTCTGAATTATAAGGAAGTAAAACCATATTTGAATGTGGCATTTGTAGCTGGAGAGCAATGGTTGAGACTATAGTAGTACTATTTTCATATATTTATACAATCACGCATATTGAGGTTCGGTTATTTGGGCATTTTTTTTTTTTATACTTATATTAAATGACAAAATAGTCCTTAGCACAAAAAATTTGGTCACTTCGTGTCTTGAATTTGTGTATTGTTTGAATGTGATTGTATGTATGAGAGTGAATTGTTGTATTGTTTATAGGGTGTTTTTGGTGACCATTTTGTGAAGTTGCAAAGGTGGCCATGTGGGGGCTACTGTGACCCTGGTTTGGTGGTGCCATGTTGTGCACTTGAGAGTGGAAGTAATAAAAAGTGTTTCATTAGAGCATCTCGAATCCTGAACCAAAGTTTTCATCAAATCTGAGTAAAAAAATGACTTTTTCCTCAATCTGATATCGAGTGCTCCAACGGTTGATTTTCATCAAATTTTCATCAAATCTGTGTCAGGATAACCGGTTGGTCGACCGGTTAAGCCAAAAAAAATTTTTTTTTTTTTTTGATTTTTTTTTTTTTTTTTTTTTTGAACTTTTTAGTGGTCGACCGGTTGGTCGACCGGCCGGTCCACCGGCTGGTTGACCGGTAAGGCAAAAAAAAAATTTTTTTTTTTTCAACTATTTGACCTTTTTTTTGGAACTGTTTGAACCTTTTGGTGCTCGACCGGTTGGTCAACCGGTTGGTCTCCCCCAACGGTCATGCACAGTATTTTGATGAAATGCGGAGCCTGTCCTCATTTTGGTGAAACGTTTGGTAAAATCTCGATTTGATATCAATTTGGTGAAACCGTTGGAACATGAAAAAGTGCTTTTTTCACCAAATTTTAAATTTGATGCCAGATTTGGTTCAGGGTTGGAGATGGTCTTAGAGCATCTCCAATGGTGCATTTCTTTTTTCATCAAATCTGAGTAAAAAATGACACATTTCACCAAATCTGATATCGAGTGCTCTAACAGTTGATTTTCATCAAATTTTTATCAAACCTGCGCCGGAAAAACTGGTTGGTTAACCGGCCGGTCGACCGGTTAAGCCCAAAAAAATTTTTTTTTTTTTTTTAATTGTTTGAACCTTTTTTTGGAACTGTTTGAACCTTTTGGTGGTCGACCAGTTGGTCAACCGGCTGGTCTCCCCCAACGGTCATGCACAGTGTTTTAGTAAAATGCGGAGCCTGTTCTCATTTTGGTAAAACGTTTGCTGAATTCTCGATTTGATATCGATTTGGTACAACCATTGGAGCACCAAAAAGTGATTTTTTCACCAAAATTCAAATCTGATACTGCATTTGATTAAGCGTTGGAGATGGTCTTATAGATATTAGATATTGGGATAAGAGTAAATATGACATTTTAACAAAACTAAATGTTGTAAATTTTGTTAGATGACTCAACAGTGAGTGTTTTTTGATAGAGCCTGTCACGCCCCAAAATAATACATAAAACCCATCACTTTAGACATGCATTGATATAAAATAAACCAACCATTTCTATTCATCAGAGTAGTTCTTACAACAGTGTTACATGTTAACAACAAAAGGAAATGCCCTACGGGCTTACAGCTTTCCAAGTCAACACTTGGTTACACAGAGTAGAGTACTAACTCAAACACATATAAAGCCCTTGGCTTGAAATCACATGTAACACATCAAAAGGGAAACAAAACATCAAAAGGTCCATTCGCCTCTAGCCTCCCAAGTTATATCCTTGGAGGTGGCATGCTACCTGTACCTGAAAATGATATTCCCGTATAGGGTGAGCTAACAGCCCAGTAGAAATACACTAAACCAGCTATGAACAATGACTAAAAGATTAACAGTTTGATAGATGGTTAACACTTTTACATTCTTTCATAACACATTATAGTTTCATTTTCCATTCCTTTTCAATTCTCAATTCATAACCATAGTCCAGAACCTGACCAAATAACCGATATGAGACAGTAACTCATATTAAACATTTCCTCATTTCACAATAGATAAACATACTAGCTATGTCAATACATCAACAGATAAGCATATGAGCTATATCAACACATCCACTGATAAGTATAAGAACTGTATCACACTTCCAACGATAAGCATATGAGCTATATCTACGGAGTCCATCCCCTCTCTTCTCCCACACAACACCCGGTTTAGAGGTCCATCACCTCAGTTCCCCTAAACCGTGGAGTACATCACCTCTCTCCTCCAACACAACACAATGCATATAAACAATTATTATACACATCATCAGTCAATACATAAAGTTAATGTATTCTTTCAAACGTCATACTCAATGACACATTCTAGTGATTAGTTTTAGTTTGCCTAATCATCATGTATTGTCTACAACAATCAAGACTATCCTCCACCGATAGCCCAAAGCAGTTATTTCTAAACAGAAAATAAATGCACAAAATGAATATAAAATCAACATTTCAACTAGGTGAGCGATAAATAATTTAACTACACCCTTTAATCCCATACATTCCCAATTCTAACATTTCTCTATGCTAAACATGCATATAGGTTTATTATAAATAAAACCCCAACTTTTGTAAAATTGCACAAAAGCCCCTAAACTTTCGCAAAATTACCCAACAACCCCCAACATATCAAAATGCTAAAATTTAAAGACAAAGCTCATAAAGAGGAGTAGGTTATCCTTACCTCAAATTCGAAGCTCAAACGGAGAAGATGAAAAGAGTTGAAACTCGATCTCCACCACACACCACAAAACCCTCGAGAATTAACACAACTTTGGCGAAGGAACTATGGCCAAAATCCCAATGGAACTATGACCAAAATCCAGCTCGGCACAACTAAAATTTATAACTCAAGCTTGGTTCGTAATGGCTAATTAAACCAAGAAAGAACCATAGAAGTTGGTAAGCTAACCCTATGCACTTGCACCTACATATAGGAGTTTGTCCACCTTAAAATGTGTCTTGTAACCGATGTGGGACTTCCAACAAACATATAAAAGTTTGTCCACCTAAAAATGTATCTTGTAACCGATGTGGGACTTCCAACAAACACACCAAAGGTTCCCAAAATAGAATGAAGGGTCCAAATACATTTACCAAAAGCCTTAAAAGGCACAAGTGCTACAACCTCCCCACCTTAGGAAATTTCGTAACCGAAATTAAGGACAAGTTTTTAAAAAAATAAGTTTTTCTCTGTTTTTAAACAATGTTAAATTTCAACATTTAATAATTCAACCCATTACCGGTCATTCCATCTCTTGTCAAGAGACTTAACAAATACATTTCATCATGCATTTCCTTTCCTGCTCAACCATTTTCAACATACATGGTTTACAATTTCATATCATAAACAATTTTCATGATACTTCTCCAGTTCTATAATATGGCCAACATATGCAATATTACAATCAACTCCCATATCAAGGCAGTTCTACAATATTTCCATAAACCAAAACATTTACAATGTTTTACGACTTAAAACATACTTAATGATCTTAAAGTCCAACAATACATATATAACATACGTTCAAACATCCACAAATAGGTCCGGATATTTCTCTCGGACCTCCAACTCACGTTCCCAAGTGGCCTCCTCCACTCCGTGATGTTTCCACAAAACCTTTACCAAAGGAATGGTCTTGCCACGCAGGACTTGATCCCGCCTATCCAAGACCCGAACCGGTCTCTCCTCATACGAGGCATCCTCATCTACCTCTAAGTCGGTCCAATCCAATACATGTGATGGATCCGGCTCATACTTCCGAAGCATACTCACATGAAACACGTCATGAACTCCGGACAACTACGGCGGCAAAGCTAAACGATAAGCGACCTCGCCAATTCTCTCAAGGATCTCAAAATGACCAATAAACCGAGGGGACAACTTCCCACTCTTCCCAAATCTGTAGCTCGGCTTTTTGCGCTCCCTTTTCGGAAGAATGAAATAGCCCTTACAGTTCGGACTCCACTTGTGTTGGTTCTGAATCTGATTTCACAAGTGCAATGTGAAACAGTGGAAGCACAAAAAGAGTCCAAATCCGGCAATTATTTTTGGAAAATCGATGTTTGAATCAAATGCCAAAAATGGACTGCTTTGCCAGATTTCAGAGTCGCCACCTAAATATTTATGGGAAATTTAGGAAACCCATGACTCGTGCCAAAGGCCATTAGTCCGTCGTTACCAAAGTGTCTTGGTTCGGGAACTTAGGTATGAGAGGGGAAGGTCAATAATGAGCACCCCACTCACCCGATCAAAGATCGGCCTCTACTAATTATGATGTGATTCTTATGTATAATATATGTTCTTATTTTATCTCTAACATACAAGTATAGACTAATTTCACGAACAATTGGAATGTTTGATTTGATGTTTGTTTTGAAAAAGTGTTTTGAATATGTATCACTTGAAAAAGTGATCTCATATATACATTAATCAAAGTATCCCAATGTCAGTGAATAGCCTTCATCCACAGGCATTCAAACAGTTTATCACTTAAGCAATTAGCCTCATGGTAGTATGCTTGATATGACAGCAATCACATGCAATATGCTAAATCATAAAAACTCACCTCGTACTCCGAGCCAAAAAAAAGAGAACTAGTTAGAGAAAAATGCATGATCCTAACTATGTATTATGACTAATGCAACACATACAATATGCAATTACTAAGCTCGGCTACTAACATGGCATGTGAGTCAATTCAAGGCATGTAATAGCGCACGTATCCAAGTAAAGAGTTTGAATTTGACATTTGCAATAATATGATGAGCCGAACTTTTATGCATGCAATACAAGTGGATGCAAATATGAGTATGCTAAATTAAACATGATGTCCTTAAACTAAACATCATAAGCTGGGAAATAAAAGGGAGAAAGACGTGGGGTTGGAAGACATGCACACACACACGCACACTTATTACAAATTTGTTCGCCCTCGCGCAGGAGGGTCCGAATGTCCAAATGCGCCCTCACGCAGGAGGGTCCGAAGGAACTAAAGTGCCCTCACGCAGGAGGGTCCGAATAAATAATTATTACAAAACCAAATGAATAATAAATGAAAGGGGCTGTCTAATTTATTACAATAAGGCAAGCCTTGACACACTAAATTCGGTATAACGTCCGACCGAATTCAATTAATCATATTGGTTCTTTAGGTGGGTTGTAATCCAATTTTAACCACTTTTATTAGCCTTTTTTATTACCTGTCCATTTCTTTATCTTTTCTCCTGTTTGTGCAAAAGTGATATTTACATCCACTAAGTCTGAAATGCAATAAAGGAAAATCAGTGTCTACTTAACCCGAATAAACCTTATTTTCTTCAGAGGAAATCACAAAGGAAGAGTCAAACTTATTTACAAGTTAGGGATTTCAAGTCAAACTCAAGATGTGCAACAAGGACTAGTCAAACTCAAAAGAGTAATAATGACTTAGAAAAACCCAAACTTGAGTGATAATGACTTGAAATCCAAACTTGATAATGAGTGATAATGACACTTTCCTTGGCGATTTCCAATGGTCAATTAATCCCTTAACAGTAAATAAACAGGTGATAAATTCTTCGGGGGAAATTACAAAGGAAGAGTCAAACCTATTTACAAGTTAGGATTTTAAGTCAAACTCAAGATGTGCAACAAGGACTAGTCAAACTCAAAAGAGTAATAATGACTTAGAAAAACCCAAACTTGAGTGATAATGACTTAGAATCCAAACTTGCTAATAAGTGATAATGACACTTTCCTTGGTGATTTCCAAGGGTCAATTAGTCCCTTAAAAGTAAACACACTGATGAATAAAGAGAAATGAAAGAAATAAAAGATTGTGCTTTAGTATAAGAACATGTATACATTTGGGGTAGTGAACCTCCAAAGAATTTTAAACCATTAAGCATGGAAGAGTTCATTTCTTATACTTGAATCACAATCTTAATTTTTTTCATAACTTTTTAATCGAAATAAGTAAAGAATGGAGGGAGGTTGCAGAGGTGGTTATGCAAGGTTGATTAATTGATTCATTGGTTACTATAACACGAACAAAATATGTAAAACAAACTTATTGAAATAAATTAAACAGCCCCCAAATAAAATACAAATGTGCTGAAATTAAAGAGATTAAAGCTAATGTAATTATGAGGAAGGATAGCGAACCCCTTCCCACTTTTACAACTTCAAATCACATAGTTTCTATGTTGAAAAACAATTCCAAAACAGTCCCAAATCAAAATGAAAATATAAAAAAAGATGCACAAAGATTGAAATAAAAATAAGAAAACTTTACCTCAATATGAAGGTGCAAACTTGGCGCGAAGTGGATCTCGGAGTGGATCGAAGCTCTCGGCTAGCGGAATGGCGGCGTAGCAACGGAGTAGTTGGTGGTGCTGCTGGTGGTAGCTCGGTAGTGGGCTGCTAGTGGTGGCTCGGCAGTGGGCTGCTGGTGGTTCGGCAGTGGGCTGCTGGTGGTAGCTTGGCAGTGGACTGCTGGTGGTTCGGCAGTGGGCTGCTGGTGGTAGCTTGGCAGTGGACTGCTGGTGGTTCGGCAGTGGGCTGCTGGTGGTGGCTCGACAGTGGGCTGCTGGGTTTGCTGCCGTGAGTGATGGGTGTGTATTATGTGAGGTGTGTGTGTGGCTTGTCCTAGAGAGAGAAGAGAGATGTGTGCATGGTGTAGCAGGTTGATGCCGTGAGTGGTGGGTTTGCTGCCGGTGTGTGTTATGTGAGGTGTGTGTGTGTTGATGAAGTTGGTGGAGTATGGTCTGCCGTGTGGTTGAGTGGTGTGGAGAGTGATGTGGTTATGGGAGGAGAAGTTGAGCCGATGGTGTGTGTGTGACTGTGTCAATGGTGTAGGGGCTGTGTGTGTGTGTGTGACAGTGTGTTGGGTCTGTGGGTGTGTGTGTTTAGACTGCTGAGAGGAGTGGTGGTGTGCTATGTGCGATGGTGTCGCAGGTTGATGCCGAGGGAGTTGGGTGTATGAATGGTGGCAGTGCCGTGTATGTGGTGGTGAGTATGTGCAGCAGTGGGTGGCTCGGTAGTGGGTGTGTGAATGGTGGCTTGGTGTAGCAGGTTGATGCCGAGGGAGTTGGGTGTATGAATGGTGGCAGTGTCGTGTATGTGGTGGTGAGTATGTGCAGCAGTGGGTGGCTCGGTAGTGGGTGTGTGAATGGTGGCTTGGTGTAGCAGGTTGATGCCGAGGGAGTTGGGTGTATGAATGGTGGCAGTGCCGTGTATGTGGTGGTGAGTATGTGCAGCAGTGGGTGGCTCGGTAGTGGGTGTGTGAATGGTGGCTTGGTGTAGCAGGTTGATGCCGAGGGTGATGGGTGTATGTTTGGAGGCAGTGCCGTGTATGTGGTGGTGAGTATGTGCAATGGCAGCAGTGGGTGTGTTAATGGTGGCTTGGCAGTGGATGGTGGTGTATCAGCTGGGTTTGTGTGAGTGTGTATGGAGTGCAAGTGGGTGGCTCAGCAGTGGGTGTGCAGCTGGGTTTGTGTGAGTGGATGGTGGTGTATCAGCTGGGTTGTCGTGAGGGGTGAGAGAAAGAGGTGCCGAGAGGGAGAGGGTAGAGAGAGAGAGAGCTGGGTCTGTGTATTAGCTGTGGAATGAATGTCCGTTGTCTCTCCCCCCGTCCCCCCCTATATGGTGTTGGATCTTTATAGATGATATCATTCCCCTTGTTTTTTTTATTCCCCCCACCGCCCACTGAAAGAACTTGTCTCCCCTCCATGATTCATTATAATGACCTGAGGCCCCCTCTAACAAAACAATGATAATATATTATCTATAATATATAAATATATATATATATATATATATACAAGTTGAATCCAGTTTTTTTTCTTTTTCTTTTTTGTTTGATTAATATTTTGTTTTATCAAATTTTTATCAATTTATATAAAACACACCTAAAATAAATACACACCTAAAACAAATATACACACATAATTAATAAAATATTAGGGATGGCCAAAATGGATGAGGTTTTGGAATTAAAGCTTCAATTTGAACGGCTGATAATGTATTCTAATTTGCATCATGGGGTGTTCAAAAGAAGGTGCCCCAGTCTTGGGGGTGGTCAAAAATGGGGTGTCTACAGTTGCCCCTCTTTGACAGAGCTCGAAGTCATACAATGACATGAGTGAATGTCAAAGCCCGAAGACGACCCTTTTTGACAAAGCCGTAAGACTTGGGCAATTAAACAAAATGCAGATGCAGTGGTTGAACCAGAAGGTTGCCTACGTATCCCTTTGCAAGGAATCAAACCAGCGTAGTTCAGGGGCAAGATGCTAATGATATGCAGGAAGAAGAACTGGACTTATACGCTACGCGAAGCCGATTATTTTTGAAAACCTTATGAAAACCTTATGATCATGCAAGAGAGGGAAGACCCTAACCAAGAGAAATCACCATCCTAACACGTGTCACGCGAAAGGAGGAAAAATGGTATAAACAACAGGCGTACCTGATGTTTTTAACCGATTGGGTGGTGTGAACAGACAGGCGCACCTGCTGTTGTTAACCGATTTGGGTGGCCATGGATGCCGCTTTTCTGATCATATTTACAACTTTCCCTATTCTCCAACGGAGTGACAGACTAGGTTGGTTCAGTATCCAGAATTGAGACGCATATAAGCTATCTCAACCTATGGGGCTACCATACAGATTTCAAGCCGAGAATGCACCCCTGGATGCACCTCTGGGTATTTAAACCAGACTTTAGTCTCGGAAATCCTGAACCTTTTGCGTTCTAGGCATCGCCATTCGAACTCTAGTTTCCACCGTCGCAGTTGGTCTCCTAGGAACTCATTGCAATCACAGGCAGGTGGCTATACCAGACTACCCAAAGTCGTTCGGGTACGACATACACCAAAGGAATTGCACCTTTATAGGATTTAAGGTCTCCTAGACCGCTGAAGTCGTTTGGGTACGACAAACACCAAAGGAATTACACCTTCTGAGGATTTAAGGTCTCCTAGACCGTGGGAATGTACAAGATAGTGCGAGTGTGGTGCACAAAACAGTGCGATGGATTTGAAATGGTCCTAACGCGTCTTTTCGCGAAAGGGGGATGTGAACTTGAAATCCAAACGCGTCTTATGCGAGAGGAGGATGTGAACTTGAGATCCAAACGCGTCTTATGCGAGAGGAGGAAACGCGTCTTACGCGAGAGGAGTTTGTGAACTTGAGATCCAAACGCGTCTTACGTGAGAGGAGTATTTGAGATCCAAACGCGTCTGTCATACGCGAGAGGAGTATTTGAGATCCAAACGCGTCTGTCATACGCGAGAGGAGTATTTGAGATCCAAACGCGTCTGTCATACGCGAGAGGAGTATTTGAGATCCAAACGCGTCTGTCATACGCGAGAGGAGTATTTGAGATCCAAACGCGTCTGTCATACGCGAGAGGAGTATTTGAGATCCAAACGCGTCTGTCATACGCGAGAGGAGTATTTGAGATCCAAACGCGTCTGTCATACGCGAGAGGAGTATGTGAGATCCAAACGCGTCTGTCATACGCGAGAGGAGTATTTGAGATCCAAACGCGTGACGTCTCACGCGAGAGGAGTATTTGAGATCCAAACGCGTCTGTCATACGCAAGAGGAGTATTTGAGATCCAAACGCGTCTGTCATACGCGAGAGGAGGTGACGTGGTGTAAACAGACATGTGTACCTGCTGTTTTTAACCGATTTGCAATCCAAACGCGTCTTACGCGAGAGGAAAGGGGGAAGGTTTTAACTAGGTAAACATCAAATCTAGCATCATTCACATGAAAGGAGCGAAGGTAAATTCGAAGTCCAAACGCGTCTTACGCGAATGGAAGAAGGTATGGTAGAATGATTTCTTGCTGACAAGGGGTAACCTTCACAGATGCCCCTTTTCTTCCTGATTTTTCTGGGTTTGTTGTTGTTGTTTTTTTTTTTTTTGACAAGGGGTAAACTCTACATGTAGAAGTCACAGATGGCCCTTTTCTTCCTGATTATTATAATACACAGATATTTACATATAAATGCACACAGATATTTACAGACATATACACAGAGATATATACAGTATATATACAGGTATATACAACACAGACATATAACATATACAGTATATATACAGGTATATACGACACAGGCATATATGGACCTATACACAAACATATACGGATATATACACAGAGGGAGCATATTCCGTTTGCAACCGTCAGTGGGGGTAGATGCCGTTACTGAGAAGGCATATTCCGTTTGCTGACGTCAGTACACGTATGCAAAACATGCAAAAAGAAAGGAAAAACATAAAATGCATGGACATGGGACACGGGGTGTCGAACCCCTAACCTCAAGCTCGGCCTCCGAGTCCTTAACCACTGAGCCGCGTCACTCTTGTGACAACATATACAAACAAATATATATATATATATACTATACAAGACATATATATACATAAAACCAAAACAAACCAAAAGAAACACTCAATGTGGGGTTCGAACCCCTGACCTCAGGCTCAGCATCTTACTCTTCAACCACTGGGTCAAGCCACTCGTGTGACAGAAACAAGTCAAACAAATATATATATATATATATACAGGTGGACAAAACATATATATACCAAAACAAAAACAAAACAAAGAAAGACTCGATGTGGGGTTCGAACCCCTGACCTCGAACTCAGCCTTTCGATCCTTAACTCACTAGGCCAAACCACTGAACCCAAGCCACACCTGTGACTCAAATGTTCAAACCAATACCTATATTACATAGCTATACAATATATATAAATATATGCATACACAATTCTCCCGCGTCCCTTGCCGCGGTTGGCACGTGGGCTCTGCTTTTGTGTCGATGGCCGACAAAAGCAGCCCCATCGATCGACGCTCACCTCGACCCTCTCCCTCTCTTTGTCTTTCTCTCTTGTCTTCTTCTTCTCTTCCGTATCTCTTTTCTCTTCTTCTGCTTCTTCTTCATCACTCTTCTCCATCACTCTTCTCCTGCGTCTTCTCCATCACTCTTCTCTATCACTCTTCTATCTTCTTCTTCATCACTTTTTCGTCTTCCTCCTCCTTCTCTTCTTTCTTCTCTTTATTTTTCCTCATCTATTTTCTGCCATTCCTCTATGACTCCCTTCTTTTCCGCCATTTCTGCCTTCTCTGCTCTTACACATGGCTTCGTCTCGCCCCTTCTCTCTCTTTCCAGATCTTAATACTCCATCGAGCTCTTTTGGGCCAAGTGCCCCTGCTCTTACTCATCCCAGTCTTCCCACCCTAACAGTTGAGCAAGTGATGGCTGCTCAAACTGATATTGATGCTAACCACCTCACGCTGAAGTCGTGTATGGAAACAGTGGCCGCGGTGACTAACCTGTCTCACCGTCTGCAAAACAGGACGTGTGAGGTATACCAGGTCAACGCCCAACTGTCTCTACTCCAGTGCATGTACAGAGATGCACGGGTAGAGATTTGTGCTTTGAAGGCTGAAAACAAGGAGCTGAAGGCTGAAAACAAGGAACTGAAAAGGCACTCCACCTCTATGGCCCGATTTGGGGCATCTTCGTACCTCGCCTTTGATGGTCGGCGGGGAGCCGACTCTGTCGATGGAAACACTGTGGTCGTTCTTGGTGGAAGTACTGGAGTAGGGTCTTCGAAGATTGACGACAAAAAGAGCGACAAAAAGCGGAAGAGCTCGGCGACGGAAGAGCCGAGTAAGTGAAGTTGGTGCGTGGCCGGCCGGCCGGAGAAGAAAGAAGAACAAGATCCTCCCCTTTTTTTTTTGTATTTCTGGTTTTCTTCTTCTTTTTTTTTTGTATTTCTGGTTTTCTTTTTTTTTCTGTTTTTTTGTGTTTCTATATTTCTGTTTTTTTTTTTTTTTTTTTTTTTATTTATATATGTTGGGTTAGTTTTTTTTTTTTGTTTTTTTTTTTTTTTTGGAGTCTCTGTAATCGGGGATGTCCTCCCCTAACTTCAATAAAATCAGTTTGGTTTTTGTACATCAATGGCATGACTGGCATATCACTTTGAACTTGAAAACATTTTTGATTGAATTTGAAAGTGATTAAATTTTGAATTCTGAATTGAACATTGATCCGTACTGACCTAAAAACAAAATACAACTGACTCAACGACGTAAGAAAAACGAAGCCAAAATAATCCAAACACACTTCTATACGCTGACTGGTATGAATACCCTAACTGGTATACATACACTGATATACATGGACTGGTATGAATACACACTGGTATGAATACACTAACTTGTATAAATACACTGACTGGTACGAATACACACTTATATACACTGATGGGTATAAATACACACTGGTATATACACTGATGGGTATAAAAGGAACACACTTATATACACTAACGAGTTTACTCGAGTGGTGGAGGAGACAGAATCTCTAACTCAACTATGCCCCTAATTCATTACCTTGAATTTTTTTTTTTTTTTTCTTGCTTTTTTTTTTTAAAATGTTTTGATCAACATGAGAGTTAGATTAGCCTACTTATTCCATTTTCTGTTTCAAATCATGTAAGCTAAATTGTGAGCACTGAAAATTTTTCTTTTTCACATCCAGAATGGTCCAAGTTTGGCAAAAATGGAACAATTTTCGAGAAAAATTAGTCAACTTCATTCAAATTAATCAAAACTTATTTTTACAAATGGCCACTACTCAACTAACATGGAATCAACCATTGGGGTGCATAGTCCCAAACCAGGTGCATAGTCCCAAACCAGATAATTAAAGGTGATATTCGAACCAAGCCAACCGAACCAAGCCAATCCGAACCGAATGAAGCCGAGCAGAACTGGACCGAACCGAACCGCCGAACCAAACCGAACCGAACTGAACCAAGTTGAATCGAACCAACTAAACTGAGCGAACGAAGATACACCAATCAAACACGGATGAGACAACCAAGTCGACTATAGATACACCAATCAAACATGGACAAAATGAATGAGTTGAAAAATTATTGGGGCCGAACTTTAAGATGAAGCTACCTACGTATCCCAAGATAGGAATCAGGCCATCGTAGTTCCGGTCAAGGTTCACTCGGGTATTAACACTCTCCTTTTTGTTTCATGATCTTTTCATTTTCATTTTTTTTATCATTTTTTTAATTATTTTTGTTTCTCTTTTTTTTTTTCATCATCATTCATTTTTTTTTTTTTTTTTTTTTTGAAATTTGTGTTTTTGCTGCTCTAACTTTTGCCTGGGTCGCCCTTTCGGGTTTTCGGCCCAACGAGCCTCTCAAGGGTTACTTTCATTTTACTTTGTCCATGTTGATTGGGTGTGAAATCTGTAGGCCATCTATAAGAACGACTGCTACACTTGACCAGTACTGAATTTGCCCCTAGTGTAGTGGATAGGAACTTGGTGTCCTTCAATAATAAAATTCATTCTCTCAACTTCTGGGTTTTCCTTTCTGGGCGGTCTTCATTGGGAAACGATTCAGTTTTAACTCTTTGATCACATCCAACCTTTTGCCCCTAGTTCAAGGGCTGCTTCAAATCTAACTCACATCTGACCTTCTTGCCCCTAGTTCAAGGGTTGTTTCTAATCTGAATCACAGGTCCTACATGTTCTGGCTAAGGTTCACTCGGGTATTGACACTCTCCTTTTACGCTCTAACTTTTGCCAAAGCCGCCCTTTCGGGTTTTCAACCTTGCGAGCTTTTCATTTTTCTTTTTATATATATATTTTTTTTGTGCTCTAACTTTTGCCTGGGTTGCCCTTCCGGGTTTTCAGCCCAGCGAGCCTCTCAAGGGTGGTACCTTATTGCCCCTAGTTCAAGGGTTGCCTCCATTTCAACTATGCAAGCCTCACACTTTTGCCCCTAGTTCAAGGGTTGTTTCAAATCTGGAATCACATTCGACCTTATTGCCCCTAGTGGAAGGGCTGCCTCCATTCGAATCACATCATGGCCCCTAGTTCAAGGACTGTTTCCATTTGAATCATGTTAGACCTTATTGCCCCTAGTTGAAGGGCTGCCTCCATTTGAATTTCCATTTGAATCATATTCGACCTTATTGCCCCTAATTGAAGGGCTGTCTTCATTTGAATCACAACATTGCCCCTAGTTCAAGGGCTGTTTCCAATTTGGCTATGCAAGCCTTACACTTTGATTGATCATGGAATACTTCAAATCATGGTTTGAAAGCTAAGGAGCTAAGGAGGTTGGACCTTGAGTCAAGAGGGACCCTATGCTGTATAATCAATTCCAGGCATGTTTTCGTAGGACCACGCAAAAACAGTTTTTGAAATCTTTTCACAAAGTGACTAATCACTCGTACTCTTATGAAGACAAGATAGAACCAATGTGGACCAAGCCAGGATCCTTCTCAGTACCCATATTAACAAAAATGATTTTATTCATCAAGGGCTTAGCACACCTCTCTTCCTCTCAGTTGATCAAAATTTACAAATCCCGAGGAAATTTTTCCACTTTGTTTTATCAGAGTTTTGGAAAAAGTTTTGAAAAACTTTGGTCAATGCAATGATTTAAAGGCACAGAGAAGTAGGCAGACTCTATGGCATTTTGTTTTGTTTTTTTGTTTTTTTGTTTTTTTGTTTTTTTTTTTTTTTTTTTTTGGTTTATTGGTGTAACAACCCTCGTACTGCTTACCGTTAAACCACTGAAATACGTACTGATTACTGCTAAACTGAACGGATAATGACTGATAATCGAATTAACTGAAGCACTGAATGGACTGATTGAAATCGAAACTGAAATTGAATAAGTTTATCTATTGAATTGCATATTGCATCTGTTTGATTGATTGATTACCTGTTTGAATTTATGTGTTTAAATTGCTAATTGAAGGCCTTATCGGCGGCCGAATTAGGAACCGTTTAGAGTTTTAAGATCAGTAGAATATTTGTGTTTTAATGATATATTTATCTGAAAATTGATTCGGAATGTTTAAACTAGATTAATTTAAGCCAATTGAAGAGTTGGGCTTAATTACGGAATTGCCATTGAGTGGGCTTTGTTTATTTTTATTCTTTGACCTCATATTATACTTGAAACAACTCATTCTATCAGCCATTTCTATTTGTTTCTGCCAACCATAGAGAGAGGGGAGTAGAGAGAGTTGATTTCATCTTGTATTTTGGTTTGTTGACTTGAAGAATTGAAGAAATTGTTAGAGAATTGTCAAATTAAGCTTCCAAACCTTGAATACAAGACTTAGGTAAGAAATTTAAGTCTTCATTGTTGTCCTTAAACTTGTTCTTGCATGTTCTAGGCCCCATTGTAGAATCAAATCATGATTTAGTTCATAAATGTTGAATTGGAACTCCATTGATGCATGCATGCTTGAATTGGTGCATTTTGAAATTGAATTCATGGTAGATTGTACATGCATGCTCATGTTTATATCAAAGTCCATGTTTTCATTTTGTTTTCCAACTATTGAGCTCATTAGAGCAAGATTTGAAGCTTGATTTTGGTTTAAAGTTCATGCATTGCATGTTTTGAAATTGTTCTTGAAATGGGTTTGAAAAATGGCTTTAATTGACCAACTCTTGGCCCTTGCATGTGTAAATTGGCTTTTGAAACTTGTTATACATTGAATGTAGATGTATTTTCCAGAATTTGGGCCCAAGAGGTTGAGTTTTGGGTTGTTGAATGCTTGGTTCGAACTTGGAAGACAAATCTGGAAATTCCAGATTTTGCTTCTTCGCTCGAGCGAAGGATTCCTCGCTCGAGCGAGCACCCTTGTCCAGGGCTCCGCTCGAGCGAGCATCGAGCGACCATCGCGCGTAAAATTTCTGCATCCAGTACTTTTGCATTTTTTCTTCAGCTCGCTCGAGCGAGCATCGAGCGAGCATCGCGCGAGGAAATTCAGCAACCAGTACTTTTACTGTTTCATCAGACCGCTCGAGCGAAGGATTGGTCGCTCGAGCGAAGCCTTTGATTTTGCAACCTCGCTCGAGCGAAGGAATGCTCGCTCGAGCGAGACCCCTGTTTTCAGCAACTTTTGAAAAATGCCTTCTAACTGTATTTTTGCATCCTCATCCCATCCTAGGCATTCTTAGGCCTAGTTTAAGACATCTTAATGAGGATTTAGACGTAGAACCACACCGAGGAAATTTAGGGATTGAATTATCATACTTCCCGACTGTGAAACTTAGTGTGTGTTCTATTTGTTAACTGTTTAGGGTTGGCTCTCGGGGACGCGCTCTAGCTGCTATTAGCCCAATCTCTGTGAGTAACAATTGTATAAAGATATGTTCAAAAATGGTTATCTAATTACCTTCTGAACTGTCTACTGAATGGAACTGCAACTGAACTGTTTACTGAAATGTAATTATTTACTGAATGAATGTATGTCCTTTATTTCTGAACTGTACTGTGGCATCCTTAGCACCTACTGTTACTGACTGTACTGTTACAGAGATCTCTGTCGGTTCCCTTGTGGAACCATACTGTTTACTGAATGACTGGCCATCATTACTGTTCGGTCTTTATGACCTACTGTTACTGCTATGCTAATGGATGTACCACATATGACTGAATAACTGTTCTGACTGAAAGACTGAAATACTGTTTAAATGAACTGTTTTCATTACTGTAAGGACATTTCATTCTTAACCTCTTTATGCATTATGTTATTCACTGGGCTTTAGCTCACTGTTTATATATATATATGTAGGTTCTCAGCAGCCAGACCAAAGCTAGGAGCGTGGGTTGGTCCCCAGTTTTGTCAAGCCAGCCTATGTGCCTCACCGCGAGGTTCCGAGTTGCCATGCTATGGCTTGGGGTGTTTTTTTTTGTGTCCCCCCATCAGTCTCCTTACTGTTTTGTACTACTGTATAGACCGTCTACTGTTTTACTGTACTGTTATCGAGGGATTAACCAACCTGATAACACTTGGTACCTCGGAGAGGTTGACCACATAACACGGAGTGGGCGGTATTTCAAACCCCCACACTTAGATCAACCGGAAGCCTCGGGAAAGGACAGAGAAGCTGAGAAGCGAAAAGAAAAGCAGCTTGAAGAAGAAGCTGTACTCAAACAGCTGAAAAAGATACAGGCGGATATCTCTATTTGGGGGCTGCTCATGGCTTCGCGAGTACATAGAGAGGCTGTTTTATCAGCCATGGACAAAGCAAAGCTTTCAATAGAAACCACGCCAGAGCAGCTGGTGGGATTGGTCTTCCCGGGGAGAGGTACCCCGATGCTGACCTTTTCCGACAAAGAACTTCCGCCCGAGGGCGCGAATCATAATAAACCCCTCTACATCTCCGTGGAGTGTAGGAATAAGTGGATACCGGTGGTGCTTGTTGATACCGGGTCCGCCATTAATGTCTGCCCAGCGAGGACGGCATATGCAATTGGCTTGAAAACCGTGGATTTTGCACCAACAGCCCAGGTCATCCGGGCATATGACAATACAAGTAGAGAAGTAATGGGAACAGTTAAAGTTCAAACAAAGGTTGGGCCGGGGCAGCACGAGATAGATTTCCATGTTTTAGAAGTCCCTGCAACCTTCAATCTGCTTTTGGGACGGCCGTGGCTGCATCAGGTGAAGGCAGTGTCATCTACTTTGCATCAAATGGTGAAATACCCCTACGGGAAGGGAGTAGCCATTGTCTTTGGGAATTCGTCAATCCACCCACCACCAGAGATATCCACGCCTGTTCTGGAAATTGAACATGGCATGGAGGATGTATTCATATCAGGTTTTACCTTGGCCGAGGCTCAGGTCGTACAGAATGTCATGGCTACGAATGAAGGGATATATGTCAGTGCCCAAGCAGTGTACCTCATGAACAAACTCCAATACATCCCCGGGATGGGATTAGGAAAGAGCGGCCGTAAGGGCATTGCAGCGTTGGCCGAAGTGCCGCATAACCCCCATACCTTCGGCTTGGGTTATCTGCCCACCAAGGAAGATTGGGTAAGAAAAGGAAAGGAGATGGCTGCAAGGGCCAAAGCAAAACAGATGGGAAAGCCCTTTGAATTGATGCATCGGCCCATCCGGGGTACCCTGAACGGACGCTTTGTCCGGGAGGGGGAAGACTTTCCATTCTGTGGTTTTCCGGAGCCGTGGTGGAACGCAGAGAAAAAGCGCGTGCCAGGGTTCGAGATTTTCTTTGACCTACAGTTATCTGGGGATGATGTTATTGAAAAACAGACAGACCCAACAGTTGAGACTGAGTATAGCAAGGAAGCAGAGTCTGCGGACACAGAATTCGAAATGGGGGTAGCACTGGCATGTCTACTTTCAGATCCTTCGATCGACCAGTTGTACTTGGGGGATAACTCCTCGGTGTCTATGATCGGAGATGAAACGGCTGCGAGCCAACCAACAGCTATTTTGGATGCATCCATCGCACCCTCCCTCACCTGGCAGTACGATGAGGGGTTTTTATCTAGCAGCACCGGGTCAGGTAGTGAGCCGGAATCTGATTCCACCGAGTCTTGTGAGTCGGAATCAGGTTCCAGCTCGTCTGAGTCTGAGTTCGGTATTCCTAGGGGTGATAACCCGGATGCCACAGTCCTGTCCAGGTCGTCTTTTTCTTTCTCTTTTGAGTCTGTTGTAACAGAAGAATTGGACGGTTCGGAAGTATCTAATGAGAATGAGGTGACTGTGGTTTCCGAGTACTTTTCTGTGCCTTTGGTTTATTGCTTAAATCAGGACTTTCAAAATTTTGATGAAAACGACGAGGACGAAATTCCTCCGGTTTTGCAACGACTAATTGAACAAGAGCAGGAGAGGTTTGTTAAACCCTTAATGGATGAAATCACTACCGTGAACATTGGTACTGAGAAGGACCCGCGACTGGTCCAGATCGGGTCCACGTTGTCTTCAGAGGAACGCGAGCACTTAGTCGCTTTATTAAAAGATTTCAAAGATGTTTTCGCGTGGTCCTACGAAGACATGCCTGGAATCGATCCTGAGATTGTACAGCACCGGATCCCTCTTGACCCCGAGGCCCGACCTGTCAAGCAGAAGCTCAGAAGGATTCGCCCTGATTGGGCCATTAAAATCAAAGAAGAGGTCACCAAGCAGATTGACGCAGGCTTCCTGCTGGTATCCGAATACCCAACTTGGTTGGCCAACATTGTTCCAGTGCCGAAGAAGGATGGCAGAATACGGGTATGTGTGGACTTCAGGGATTTGAACAAAGCTAGTCCGAAGGATGACTTTCCCTTGCCGCACATCGACGAGTTGGTAGATTTCACAGCGGGGCATGCTTTGCTCTCATTCATGGATGGCTTTTCAGGCTATAATCAGATAGTAATGGCACCCGAAGACCGGGAGAAGACTGCTTTTACCACCCCGTGGGGTACATATTGCTACAGAGTGATGCCATTTGGGTTGAAGAACGCCGGGGCTACATATCAACGGGCTGCAACAACAATATTGCATGACATGATCCATAAAGAGGTCGAGGTGTATGTGGACGACATGATTGTCAAGTCCAAGGAAAGAGAGGGCCACTACACCGCCTTGCAAAAGTTTTTCCAAAGGATCAGAGAATTTCGGCTGCGGCTGAATCCTCAGAAGTGTACATTCGGTGTTACAGCGGGGAAAATGCTGGGGTTTCTGATTACACAAAGGGGCATCGAAGTCGACCCTTCCAAAATCAAGGCCATCTTAGAAATGCCACCACCAATGACTGAAAAGGAGGTACGAGGCTTTCTGGGTAAAGTGCAATTCATAAGGCGGTTTATCTCTAAACTAACCTTGACTTGTGAACCACTTTTTGGTCTCCTGAAGAAAGGAAAGAAGTTCCAATGGGACGGCCGATGCCAAGCTGCATTTAAACAGATTAAAGAATATCTACAGAACCCACCCGTGTTGTCGCCACCAAAGCCAGGGAAACCGTTGATACTGTACCTGTCGGTGACTGAAACTACAATGGGCTGCATGCTCGCACAAGAGTCGGAAGATAAAGTGGAAAGGGCTATCTATTATTTGAGCAAGAAGATGTTGGATTACGAGACTCGCTACACTCCGTTGGAGAAAGCTTGTTTGGCCTTAGTATGGGCTACCAGGAAGCTGCGGCACTACCTGTTAGCTCACTCCGTAATGTTGGTTTCACGACTTGATCCCATCAAATATCTTTTCGAGAAACCAGCTCTTACGGGTAGGCTAGCTCGTTGGTTGCTGTTGCTCTCCGAGTTTGATCTCAAGTATGTGACGCGCAAGTCAGTGAAAGGAAGAGCGGTAGCAGAGTTCCTTGCCGACCACCCGGTTGAAGGGGATGAAGCGGTTGAGTACCTGTTCCCGGATGAAGCCATTCTGCACATCGAAGATGAAACTTGGACGATGTACTTTGACGGAGCGTCGAATCAATACGGGTATGGGATAGGGGTGTTGCTGATAGCGCCTGATGATTCCCGTATCCCTCTAGCATTCAAACTTCGATTTAAAGTCTCGAACAATGAGGCGGAGTATGAGGCATGTATTGCCGGTCTAGAAGCTGCCCTAGAACTAGGGGCACGACTTACGTCATGATTCGAACTTCTTGGAGAAAGAGGCGTATCCACCAGGGGCAAATGCCAAGGACAAAAGAGCAATCAGAAGAATGGCTGTTCAGTTTATCATCTGCGGAGGTAAGTTGTACAAAAGAGGTCATCTGGGAATGCACAAGCTGTGTGTAGAAACTGAAGAATCGAAGCGCCTGATGGAGGCCATCCATGGAGGAGAATGTGGGGCACATATGAATGGAGTAATGCTGGCAAGAAAGATCCTCAGACAAGGCTACTACTGGTCTACCATGGAGGAAGATTGTATTGGCTTTGTTCGGCGATGCCACAAATGCCAAATTCACGCAAATCGCATGAACATCCCGCCGTCAAAGCTGTACAACATGACGTCGCCATGGCCGTTTTCAGTTTGGGGAATCGATGTGATTGGGGCTGTTACCCCGAAGGGGTCGAATGGGCATGAATTTATCTTGGTAGCAATAGACTATTTTACAAAGTGGGTCGAGGCCCAATCTTATGCCGTGCTGAAGGCTTCGCACGTCGCAAAGTTTATCAGAAACAACATTATCTGCCGTTATGGAGTCCCAAATGAGATCATTTCGGACAATGGTTCTCACTTCAAGAAGGAGGTGATTGATTTGTTGAAGAAATACAATGTGGCTTTTCATAAGTCGTCCACCTATCGGCCGCAGACCAACGGAGCAGTTGAGGCCGCCAACAAAAACATCAAACACATACTGCAGAAGATGGTGGAAACCTATCGGGACTGGCCGGATAAGTTGCCATTTGCTCTGTGGGGTTACCGAACGTCAATTAGAACTTCTACCGGGGCGACTCCGTATTCCTTGGTTTATGGGATGGAGGCCGTTCTACCTATAGAGATCGAGGTTCCGTCTCTACGAGTATTGGCTGAGTGTCAGATAGTCGAGGCAGATTGGCAGCAGAGCAGATTCGAGGAACTCATGCTCTTCGATGAAAGGAGATTAAAAGCATTGTATCATGTCCAAGGATATCAACGCAGAATCGCCCGGGCTTTCAACAAGAAAGTTAAGTCCAGGAATTTGAAGGAAGGAGATTTGGTACTCAAAGATAACCGAGCTCCCATCCACGACCCAAGGGGCAAGTTCAGACCTAATTGGACTGGTCCCTACATCATCAAGTCTATCTGGTCAGGTGGAGCTGTGGTTCTGATGGACCTAGATGGCCTAGAGTTCTCCCAACCGATCAACATGGACAAGTTGAAGAAATACTACTCTTGAGAGGCTCGCTAGGCCGAAAACCCGAAAGGGCGACCTAGGCAAAATTCAGAGCACAAAAAATTAGAAAATATAAAAACTGAGCTCGCAAGGTTGAAAACCCGCAAATGGCGGCCTTGGCAAAAGTTAGAGCGCAAAAGGAGAGCGAAAATACTCGAGTGAACCCAAGCCTGAACTACGTAAGGCTTGATTCCCATTTTTGGGATACGTAGGCAGCTTCATCCTGAAGTTCAGCCATAAACATTTTCCCCGATCAGCTTTGTCCATTTGATCATCTTGGTCATCTTTGTCCATCAGCATTTATCGCAATCTCCGGTACAGTGCTATTCAAACTAGGGGCAACTTTCCGTTGCCGTGAAGTGCTGCGGTACCATTCAAACAAGGGGCAACTTTCTAGTTGCTAGGATCCGGGGTTGTGCATCTCAGTGACAGATTCCGGGCGTGTCCAGTTCTGATCCATATCGAAAATAGTTTTGAAAAGTTTTAATGAAGTTGACTTTGTTCAAATAAATCTTTTTACAACTAAGACCATTTCTGGACCAAGAACGGAAAATTTCCAGTACCACAACCTTTAATTTCATTGATTTCAAATAGAGTTCTTTTGCTCTTGCATACAATTGAAGTTGCTTTTTATTACACTCCTAAAGAAAACTTGAAAGTACTAAATAAGCAATAAATCCGGGGCATGGTTGAGTCAAATGTCCCTGCGCCCCCTCCCAGAGTTAGCTGAAGCCTCTGATGCCAAGCTGGGCCCAATCTGTGCCTCTTCATTAAGCCAATCCAAGCACTCATCGGACAAAGTGCAACTGAAAGCAGGAGCGGGGGCCAGGAGTTCTCTTGTCCTCCATGCTGTGGCATACCGGGCCAGCTGTGCGCCTTGAATCCGGAATGTAACCGGGTACTCCATCCCTTTCGGCGGACAAGTCTGATTATGACCGAATTGGCGCAGAATACGGAACGGAAAGTAGAAGACGCAGTGAGTCAGGCCAATCAATTGGATTCCGGGCTGACAGGTCATGCTGTAACTCATCGTTGGGAGATTGAGCCAAGGGCACCGCCAAGCAATGCGGTCTGCGGACAAATTACACATCCATTCAAACCACCAACCCTCATCAAGGGCGTCAACTAGGCGTTGCCTAAAGAAGTAGCCGCGAGCTGAATATGCTGCGCAGGAGTCTACGAACTTCAGATTGTCCATCAACCACACCTGGGGAGGGATGAAAAATGAGAGAATAAAAAAAATAGAGAGATGTACGAGGAGAGAAAAAGTAAGAAAAGGGTTTTTGTGAGAAAGACCGAGCCTGAGGGTCGAGTGATGTGAGCAAACATAAATGCGAGATTGGGTGGGAAACATTACCTGCAGTAATAGTGGACTCCCTGCTAATCTGGTCGTCTCTCGACAATAAAAGGCGTCTAAGCCCAACAACGTCTCAGTCAGAATCATGGCGATGCAGCTTTTGCCCTCCTTCAAGCCTTGGGCAACCTCAATCAACCGGACACTAGCCCTCCCGGAACCTGAGACAAACAGAAAATGAGACAGCAGGCATAAACAGAGGGCGTGTCGCCGGAAGCCTTGCTAGTGATGGTCGCCGCGATCACCAGTCTCAGAAAAACGGCAAACCAAGCTCGGAATATCTAATGTCCCGTCACAAATCAGAGAACGAGCATCGGGTATTGAAAGCCCACACATTTGTCCTAAGGCTTGAGCATGGCTAAAACGGAGTTGGGGCAGGATCTCCTCATCGCGCACAGATTCCATTAGAGCTTGGAAATCCTCAAAAGTGGGACACACCTCTTGCCCGCTAAAGCTAAAGACATGTGTTACCGGGTTCCAAAACCTTGCCGCGGCATGGAGGAATGGAAAGTGCAGCGGGGTACGACGCAAAGTGAATAGTGCGTTTATGCCGAAAGCCCGGAAATTCAGCTTTTCCGAGCCATCCAAGTTGTTAATCCAAGTTGCGAGATTTTGGGCAAGAAATTCTTCCATTTTGAGCAAATCAGTGTGGGAATGAGGAGAACCACGAAGTTGAGCCCCTTTTGAAGAAGATAAGGTTGAGTGGAGGACAGATGTCAACATTCTGCTGGTGCTGACAGTTCAGTGCCGACCGGCCAACTTTAGTGCCGACCGGCCATCTGTTTTGGCCGATGGATCACCCTTTCGGCCGATGGCCTTTACACGCAGCCGGTGGACTTTCTGCCTGGCCGGTGGTGCTCACCCTTTCCCTCTAAGCTGTTTATGCTAGGAATTTCGAAGATCCCACCACTTTCGATGCCCTCCAGTGATCAAATCTTACGAGGACACGCCCATTTGCTTATCGAGTTGTTGCATATTTGCTTATCGAGTTGTATTTCACTCTCTTTGAGCCTTTATAATGTTTGTCAAGATGTACTCGCATTTGGCTAATTTGCCGAGTCACCCCGTTTTGCTTATCGAGTTGTAATTGGTTTACTACCTGACTATTACGATGCGATGCTTTGATTTTCAAAACACGGTTTCAATTCTAGTCACATTGTTGTGTGATGCCTTGCGATGCGATGCATAGAACGTGCAAATATAGCACCCTTTTGCACAAACAGTTGTTCCATTTCCATCATATGTTTTGTGAAAACGCACGCTTTTGAGAAATAAAACCTGCCTAAGGCAGTACAATGTGCTTAAACTCCTAGGTAAAAAAGGAAAATAAAGCAGAAGAATAGCAGGGCAGCAAAATGCTGGGTTTGACACCGGTAACCTCCCTCCTTTCGGTCATCGTACCTTTTGCGCCCTTGTTCGGGTCAATTAAGGGGGTTCGACACCTTCATTATTCAAGACAATACAAGAAGATGCACTGTTCGAATGCGAATGGATCTTCAAGTTGATTTCAAGCCATTACTTTTGTGAGCGATGCTCGGAACATGCGAAGGATGTCCCTTCTCGTATCCTTTTATATCTTGTGAATTTCAAAAGAAATTGTTTCAATTATACTGTGTTGCAGTACATTGCATTTCAACATCATGTCTTATCATGTTCAATTTCAAATTTTTTATATACTCATTGCATTGTATGTGTGCTTTGCTTTACTGAGATGAGTTCAAATTCCTATATACTCATTGCTTCGTATGTGTGCGTCGCTTTACTTACATGAGTTCAAGTTCCTTCTTTTATATACTCATTGCTTCGTATGTGTACGTTGCTTTACTTACATGAGTTCAAGTTCCTTCTTTTATATATACTCATTGCATTGTATGTGTGCTTTGCTTTACTGAGATGAGTTCAAGTTCCTATATACACATTGCATCGTATGCGTGCGTTGTTTTACTCACATGTGTTCAATTACAATCTTTTATACACATTGCATGGTATGCGTGCCTTGCTTTACTCACATGCGTTCAAATTCCTTTATATACACATTGCATGCACGTGTGCATTGCTTTACTCACATGTGTTCAAGTTCTCTTTCCATACACATTGCGTGCACGTGTGCATTGCTTTACTCACATGTGTTCAATCCCACTACCTTGCTATGCACGTTGCATACATTGCCACGCACTTTCGATCGCATTATCATGTGTATTGCTAACAGTATCATACCTGTTAAGTTTGCTTTCTTTGCAGGCACGATATTGTATGTACGGCTCATTTGAGGCCGGTGCAACCGGACGAGCCGCACAGGTATTGTATCTCCCGAGTGAGACGTATTGAGAATTCCATAATTCTCTTACATCCTTTCTGCATTGTAATGTAGTTTGGTACGCTAGCTTATAACTGTCGCATGTGTGCTTCATTACAGCTTCCTTTGCATGATCATAAGTTGTGTCCGGCTTCTTGCATGTTCAGTTGCATTTTGCCCCTGCCTTCGGGCGCATACCTTGTTTGTCTTGCATGTTTGTCTAAGTCTTCGGCCTTGTCAAAAATGGGTCGTCTCTGGGCTTTGACATTCACTCCCGTCATTGTTATGACTTTCGAGTTCTGTCAAAGAGGGGCAACTGTAGACACCCCATTTTTGACCGTCCTCAAGACTTGGACGTCACCGCTTGAACACTCGGTGATTATCCATGTTTGTGTTCGTTTGGAGTTCCCGGAGTTCTCGGCCCGCGCGCCTTGCCTCAGGACCTCCAAACTCGACCGTTTTGTGTCTGGTTTTGCACCAAACACTTGTGTTTTGCCTTGGAAGGGCAGGAAATGCCTTGTGAGGCACCCCCACACACCACCGGCTGTGACCAGAGGCCACCGGCTGGCTGGTTGGTCCACCGGCACTATATAGTGCCGGTTGGCACTCTTTTGTGCCGGTCGGCACTCTTTTTGGCGAAATGACCATTTTGCCCTGCCGACTACTGTTCGGTTGCTTTTTGAGATATTTTCTTACAGCTGTTTAGCTTTTTCCTCCCCTCCATACACGTGTATGGAGGGATGAGCCCTTGGCTTGCTTAGTTGCTAAGCATTCCTTGCCTATAAGAGGAGAGCTCCTCCTCTTGACTCAAGGTTAGCATTTTGGGAGGCAAAAACCAGAGCTTATACATATATTTCTCTGTCATATATCTATAGATACATAGATCTCCATCTCTCTCCTCTTGTGTGTGTGATTTTAGGCTTGAAAGTGTAGATTTACCTTACTTTTGCACCATTACACACACCATTACACCTTAGCTCGAGATTGAGAGACTTGGAAAGTTATTTGTGTTGGTTTTGGACTGGTTTTGAGCACTAGAGAGTGGCTGCATCACTTGTTCTTCAAAGGGTCTTCAAGGGTAAGAACACCACTTTATATTCCCCATTCTTGCAACCTCTTTCTACCCTCTTTACTTTGTGTTTTTGAGTTTGTGTTTAAGATAAAAAAAAGTCTTGTTTTTACTTGTTCTTGAACCTTCATTAAGGTCCTTTTTTGGTTTGAGCAAAGGTCCATCCTATTAGGCCTTATATGGCCACTTTTGGTGCCTTTGCTTAAGACCCTCTTTACTTGGTGTTCTTGGCCTTCCCTGGTTTTCAGTGGTGAGGAAGATGGTTTTAAGTCTCATATAGGGGAGAGACACCCCTCTCCCCTTGGCCCTTTGTTTGCCTTCATTTTTGGCTCATGAGGTAACATGTATGCATGCTTGTTTTAGCTTCATTTCAGAGACTTTTTGGGTGTTTGAGGTCATGTTTTGCCTCTGTTTTTGGTCGGTTTTGTAGCCCTTAACATGCCTCTTATGTTTGCTTTGGAATGCTCTCTTGTGCCTAGAATTGTGCCATATGTTTAGCCCCATATATCTCCATGTTTTGGCTTAGCATGGTGGAGCATTTAGCCTTGATTTGCCATGTTCTAGGGCTGTGAGCCACTGTTTTGATCATGTTTGGTATGATTAGTATGGTTACTTTGCATGATGGTTTGTTAGCCTCAAGCATATAGTCCATGTGCATACATTGGTTAGCCTATTTAGATGATTTGGGATCATTTGGTATGCTATTTCGAACCTTAATCCATGCTCACATGTCTAGATTTGTTATCTCTCTTCATGCTTTAAAGGTGTGCCCTTTATGCTTTAAAATGTGCATTGTGTGCACTCATGCTTTTGGGACTGTTTTGGGGCTGCCACATGAGGGATTTGGGTGCCATTTTCCATGCTAAAATTCTGTTTTTGGTTATTAGATTCATGCCATGAGTGGTTGCGTAAATGTTGGTTAGATGCTCTCTTGAGTGCCCTTGGTTTTGGGCTTGAGTGGTTTGCATATTTGCGTAGTGTTTCCTCTATGATTTCAGCCCATTTCAGTCATTATTTTGGGGAAGTTTGAGGCCTCCCCCATGGTGGTTAAGTCCACTACTTTAGGCTCATTACATGTTAGTTGCATACTTGGTCCATTAGGTGTTATAGCATTTTGGTCCCATTGCTTGATTGGCTCATGTTTGTATGCCATTCATACCTTGTTTGCCTTAGTATTTTGTATGCCCATTGTGATAGTTGATGCTTGATGTGATTGCATCATATTTCTCACTGTTGCATCATTTGAGCCATGTTGCATTCATGCATTCCATGGCTTGGCTTGGGGATTGTCAAGCCAAGCATAGGATTGAGAGGAGTTCACACTCCAAGTGGTGCAACTCACCTCAATTCTTGGTCACCAAGGCCTTGGACCAACACATGATAAGGCTTTGGATTTCATTTGCTTGTGTTGCATGCATTTACATCAAAATGCAACCTTGGTTCATTGGGCTATCATGCATCAAAATGCACCATTGGTGGCCCAAGAACCAAGAGTCTTACCTCCTTGAGTCCCCAAGCATGATAGGAGGCAATGACCATGCTTACATGTCCCCCAAAACCCATGCCATGCATTGCTGTCTTGCTGCTGCTGTCAATCTGTCTGCTGCAGGGACTTTCTGCCGGCCGGCAGTTTATTGTGCCGATCGGCACTGTTTTTGTGCCGATAAACTCCATATGCAGCCGGTGGACAACTCAAATAGCCGATGACCACTCCCCCCAGCCGGTGGGGTACTTCAGACCATTTGGAAGGTATCCCAGAACTTTAGGAATTTTTAGAGAGGCAGGACAGTAAAAGCAGAAGCAACAGTGCCATGACACGGGTTTTCCGGGGAAGACGGATCGAGCACGCATCATTCGCACATCCCAAGGCAGGGCTGAGGCCCCATTGCATTTATTTATTTATTTGCTTTGATTTTAATAATTAGAATTTGTAATAATTTATTCATTTATTCTTTTGGACTGTATTATTTATTTGGTCCCTCCGAGTGAGGGCGAATTTGTAATAAGTGTGGGTGCGTGTGTGCATGTCTTCCAAACCCCACTTCTTTCTCCCTTTTACTTACCTGCTTTCGATGGTTAGTATTAGGGCATACTTATTTTAGCATGCCTTATGCAATGCATGCGTGCATCCATGCATTTGTTGACATGCACCGGGCTCGGTACATCATACAAACTGCATTGCAATTTTCAATTCCAAATTGAATACGTGCTACTCGCGCATTTCATGTGCCATGCTTAGGGTAGCCGAGCCTGTCTAGATTACATCCCTGTATGCGATGCATTAGCCACTTAACATGAACTAGGTCATGCATGTTTGCTAACCGGGTTATTGTTTTTGGCACGGAGTACGATGTAAGTATTTACGCTTTAGCATACCACATGCGTGTGAATGTTGCCATGACAGTATGCTTACCATGCGGCTAAGTGCTTACATGAGATAAACTGTTTGAATGCCTGTGGGTGGAGGTTGGATTGCGTGAGTTGGAACAATTCATTGAAATTCGTATTTTAGCCTACTTGCGAGTAGCAAAAAACCAACACGTTTTTCAAGACAAAACGGATATGCAGTGTTTATTTCCAAATTAGGCAATCTAGTCTATACTTGTTTGTTGTGCGCATAACATAGTAATTCTAGGCTAATAACCGGAATAAGAACATGTAATGTTTTCGAAATCGAATATCACGGTTAGTAGAGGCCGGTCTTCGGACCGGGCGAGCGGGGGTGCTCACGAAGTGACCTTCCCCAATCGTACCCAAGTTCCCGAGCCGAGGCAACTTTGGTAATGACGGACACGTGGCCTTTGGCACCGAGTCAGGGTTTCCTAAATTTCCCATTTTAAAATATTTAGGTGGCGACTCTGTAATCTGGCAAAGCAGTCCATGTTTGGCACTTCTTTTCAAAAATCTGTTTTTCTTCAAAACGATTTGCCAGAGTTGGACTCTTTGGTTCAGATTTAGAACCGCGACAAACAAAAAAGGGAGTCCGAACTGTAGCATCCGAGCAGTCCCCCGCGGACGTTGTTACACTATGCTAATGGATGTACCACATATGACTGAATAACTGTTCTGACTGAAAGACTGAAATACTGTTTAAATGAACTGTTTTCATTACTGTAAGGACATTTCATTCTTAACCTCTTTATGCATTATGTTATTCACTGGGCTTTAGCTCACTGTTTATATATATATGTAGGTTCTCAGCAGCCAGACCAAAGCTAGGAGCGTGGGTTGGTCCCCAGTTTTGTCAAGCCAGCCTATGTGCCTCACCGCGAGGTTCCGAGTTGCCATGCTATGGCTTGGGGTGTTTTTTTTTGTGTCCCCCCATCGGTCTCCTTACTGTTTTGTACTACTGTATAGACCGTCTACTGTTTTACTGTACTGTTATCGAGGGATTAAGTCCCCGTACTGAATGTTTGTGTATGATTGTATAGACTGTACTGTTCTGAACCGTATGAATGCATGAAAAATGTTTTTGGCATACAGATTTTCACAGCTCAATGGACACTAGTTATTTACTGTATTGGCTTCCGCCAGGCCCTGAACTCTGTTATACTGTATTACTGATAAGCAGGCCTTCGGTAATCTCGGATTACTGGCCGGTTACGATGCTAAACCCATAGGGCCGGGTTTGGGTCGTGACAATTGGAAAGAGACTATGACTCAACAATGACAACAGACTCAAAAGAAAAAGACAAAGAAGATCTAGACAGGACATAAATGTCTAGATTTAGCACTCTTGAACAACAGACTTTGACTCACTAGAATGACTCGAGTCTGATCCCAACTCTACAAACTGGGTGGAATCAAACTTAGACTTAATGCTCAATTCAGAACTCAGAATAAAACCATTCTCAAATTGCCAGTCAACAGGTGGGCCATCTACAACATTCAAAATAAAGCCCGTCTAATCAACAAGTGGTCACTCCCCAATTACAGAAATGGTCAGATATCCCACTAAGTTTTATTTATTTACACTGGTGGATTTGTGGGATATCGGATTTTTTTTTATTTTTTTTTTTAAAAAAAAAAACAATATATATATATATATACTCAAAAAACACAAAAACACATTTTTTATGAAAAACAAACCCCATTCCCATTTTTTTTTTTTTTTTTTTTTGGAAAAACAACAATTACAAAAACGACACAAACAAAATGATTTGATGATTTTTTTTTTTTTATATAAAAACAAAAACACATTATAAAAGAAAACAAACCCCTTTTCTTTTTTTCTTTTTTTTTGTTTTTTCTCTTTTTTTTTTTGAAGCCATGTTTGCAAACTAAAAAAAATGGGACGCCCAATCAGAATTTTAGCAGCGTTTCGACTCAACTGATCACTGATTACTGCTAACTCATATTGACATACTGAACTCAACCCCACAAACTGAAATGCCTGAACCACTGTTCAGAATTTGAGAACCCCTGTATAGATCCAATAAATTGCACAGAACACATAGCAGGAAAGAGAACAAACACCCCTATGGAGGGTGGGGTTATCCTGTCCTAGCTTTTGAAATGATCTAGGGTTCACTATTCAAACAAGCGGCTTCACAACATCCTACAAATGGGTGGCATCCTGTCCTAATTTGAAATAGTCACTATGGCTTTACGATATGCAGTTAGGCCGATTGGTCAAAAAGGGTACCTCAGCAAGACTACCTAATATACCTCTCACACCTAACACCGAGAAGTGAAAGGAGGATCAAACAGTACAGCGGTAGTCCAGATCCAAGGGTTGTGTTCCCAACATGGCAGAGCCCATGACCGGTCAGCCTTTTGGCAAGCTTTGTGGGCAAGCCTCCAGCAAACCGTCCAGGAATAGCAGATGGCAAACACAGGGACTTAAGCGCACCAATGCAAATGCAAATGCAAATGCAAAGAACATATAAATGTAGATAAAAATTCACATCATAAATTTCAAGTCAAGTTCTCTAAATCCCCAGCAGAGTCGCCAGAAACTGTAGTTCGGCTTTTTGCGCTCCCTTTTCGGAAGAATGAAATAGCCCTTACAGTTCGGACTCCACTCTGTGTTGGTTCTGAATCTGATTTCACAAGTGCAATGTGAAACAGTGGAAGCACAAAAAGAGTCCAAATCCGGCAATTATTTTTGGAAAATCGATGTTTGAATCAAATGCCAAAAATGGACTGCTTTGCCAGATTTCAGAGTCGCCACCTAAATATTTATGGGAAATTTAGGAAACCCATGACTCGTGCCAAAGGCCATTAGTCCGTCGTTACCAAAGTGTCTTGGTTCGGGAACTTAGGTATGAGAGGGGAAGGTCAATAATGAGCACCCCACTCACCCGATCAAAGATTGGCCTCTACTAATTATGATGTGATTCTTATGTACAATATATGTTCTTATTTTATCTCTAACATACAAGTATAGACTAATTTCACGAACAATTGGAATGTTTGATTTGATGTTTGTTTTGAAAAAGTGTTTTGAATATGTATCACTTGAAAAAGTGATCTCATATATACATTAATCAAAGTATCCCAATGTCAGTGAATAGCCTTCATCCACAGGCATTCAAACAGTTTATCACTTAAGCAATTAGCCTCATGGTAGTATGCTTGATATGACAGCAATCACATGCAATATGCTAAATCATAAAAACTCACCTCGTACTCCGAGCCAAAAAACAGAGAACTAGTTAGAGAAAAATGCATGATCTTAACTATGTATTATGACTAATGCAACACATACAATATGCAATTACTAAGCTCGGCTACTAACATGGCATGTGAGTCAATTCAAGGCATGTAATAGCGCACGTATCCAAGTAAAGAGTTTGAATTTGACATTTGCAATAATATGATGAGCCGAACTTTTATGCATGCAATACAAGTGGATGCAAATATGAGTATGCTAAATTAAACATGATGTCCTTAAACTAACCATCATAAGCTGGGAAATAAAAGGGAGAAAGACGTGGGGTTGGAAGACATGCACACACACACGCACACTTATTACAAATTTGTTCGCCCTTGCGCAGGAGGGTCCGAATGTCCAAATGCGCCCTCACGCAGGAGGGTCCGAATAAATAATTATTACAAAACCAAATGAATAATAAATGAAAGGGGCTGTCTAATTTATTACAATAAGGCAAGCCTTGACACACTAAATTCGGTATAACGTCCGACCGAATTCAATTAATCATATTGGTTCTTTAGGTGGGTTGTAATCCAATTTTAACCACTTTTATTAGCCTTTTTTATTACCTGTCCATTTCTTTATCTTTTCTCCTGTTTGTGCAAAAGTGATATTTACATCCACTAAGTCTGAAATGCAATAAAGGAAAATCAGTGTCTACTTAACCCGAATAAACCTTATTTTCTTCAGAGGAAATCACAAAGGAAGAGTCAAACTTATTTACAAGTTAGGGATTTCAAGTCAAACTCAAGATGTGCAACAAGGACTAGTCAAACTCAAAAGAGTAATAATGACTTAGAAAAACCCAAACTTGAGTGATAATGACTTGAAATCCAAACTTGATAATGAGTGATAATGACACTTTCCTTGGCGATTTCCAATGGTCAATTAATCCCTTAACAGTAAATAAACAGGTGATAAATTCTTCGGGGGAAATTACAAAGGAAGAGTCAAACCTATTTACAAGTTAGGATTTTAAGTCAAACTCAAGATGTGCAACAAGGACTAGTCAAACTCAAAAGAGTAATAATGACTTAGAAAAACCCAAACTTGAGTGATAATGACTTAGAATCCAAACTTGCTAATAAGTGATAATGACACTTTCCTTGGTGATTTCCAAGGGTCAATTAGTCCCTTAAAAGTAAACACACTGATGAATAAAGAGAAATGAAAGAAATAAAAGATTGTGCTTTAGTATAAGAACATGTATACATTTGGGGTAGTGAACCTCCAAAGAATTTTAAACCATTAAGCATGGAAGAGTTCATTTCTTATACTTGAATCACAATCTTAATTTTTTTCATAACTTTTTAATCGAAATAAGTAAAGAATGGAGGGAGGTTGCAGAGGTGGTTATGCAAGGTTGATTAATTGATTCATTGGTTACTATAACACGAACAAAATATGTAAAACAAACTTATTGAAATAAATTAAACAGCCCCCAAATAAAATACAAATGTGCTGAAATTAAAGAGATTAAAGCTAATGTAATTATGAGGAAGGATAGCGAACCCCTCCCCACTTTTACAACTTCAAATCACATAGTTTCTATGTTGAAAAACAATTCCAAAACAGTCCCAAATCAAAATGAAAATATAAAAAAAGATGCACAAAGATTGAAATAAAAATAAGAAAACTTTACCTCAATATGAAGGTGCAAACTTGGCGCGAAGTGGATCTCGGAGTGGATCGAAGCGCTCGGCTAGCGGAATGGCGGCGTAGCAACGGAGTAGTTGGTGGTGCTGCTGGTGGTAGCTCGGTAGTGGGCTGCTAGTGGTGGCTCGGCAGTGGGCTGCTGGTGGTTCGGCAGTGGGCTGCTGGTGGTAGCTTGGCAGTGGACTGCAGTGGGCTGCTGGTGGTGGCTCGACAGTGGGCTGCTGGGTTTGCTGCCGTGAGTGATGGGTGTGTATTATGTGAGGTGTGTGTTTGGCTTGTCCTAGAGAGAGAAGAGAGATGTGTGCATGGTGTAGCAGGTTGATGCCGTGAGTGGTGGGTTTGCTGCCGGTGTGTGTTATGTGAGGTGTGTGTGTGTTGATGAAGTTGGTGGAGTATGGTCTGCCGTGTGGTTGAGTGGTGTGGAGAGTGATGTGGTTATGGGAGGAGAAGTTGAGCCGATAGTGTGTGTGTGACTGTGTCAATGGTGTAGGGGCTGTGTGTGTGTGTGTGACAGTGTGTTGGGTCTGTGGGTGTGTGTGTTTAGACTGCTGAGAGGAGTGGTGGTGTGCTATGTGCGATGGTGTCGCAGGTTGATGCCGAGGGAGTTGGGTGTATGAATGGTGGCAGTGCCGTGTATGTGGTGGTGAGTATGTGCAGCAGTGGGTGGCTCGGTAGTGGGTGTGTGAATGGTGGCTTGGTGTAGCAGGTTGATGCCGAGGGAGTTGGGTGTATGAATGGTGGCAGTGCCGTGTATGTGGTTGTGAGTATGTGCAGCAGTGGGTGGCTCAGTAGTGGGTGTGTGAATGGTGGCTTGGTGTAGCAGGTTGATGCCGAGGGAGTTGGGTGTATGAATGGTGGCAGTGCCGTGTATGTGGTGGTGAGTATGTGCAGCAGTGGGTGGCTCGGTAGTGGGTGTGTGAATGGTGGCTTGGTGTAGCAGGTTGATGCCGAGGGTGATGGGTGTATGTTTGGAGGCAGTGCCGTGTATGTGGTGGTGAGTATGTGCAATGGCAGCAGTGGGTGTGTTAATGGTGGCTTGGCAGTGGATGGTGGTGTATCAGCTGGGTTTGTGTGAATGTGTATAGAGTGCAAGTGGGTGGCTCGGCAGTGGGTGTGCAGCTGGGTTTGTGTGAGTGGATGGTGGTGTATCAGCTGGGTTGCCGTGAGGGGTGAGAGAAAGAGGTGCCGAGAGGGAGAGGGTAGAGAGAGAGAGAGCTGGGTCTGTGTATTAGCTATGGAATGAATGTCCGTTGTCTCTCCCCCCGTTCCCCCCTATATGGTGTTGGATCTTTATAGATGATATCATTCCCCTTGTTTTTTTTATTCCCCCCACCGCCCACTGAAAGAACTTGTCTCCCCTCCATGATTCATTATAATGACCTGAGGCCCCCTCTAACAAAACAATGATAATATATTATCTATAATATATAAATATATATATATATACAAGTTGAATCCAGTTTTTTTTCTTTTTCTTTTTTGTTTGATTAATATTTTGTTTTATCAAATATTTATCAATTTATATAAAACACACCTAAAATAAATACACACCTAAAACAAATATACACACATAATTAATAAAATATTAGGGATGGCCAAAATGGATGAGGTTTTGGAATTAAAGCTTCAATTTGAACGGCTGATAATGTATTCTAATTTGCATCATGGGGTGTTCAAAAGAAGGTGCCCCAGTCTTGGGGGTGGTCAAAAATGGGGTGTCTACAAAATCTCATCAATCCCCGCCTAGGTGATATCTTCAGAAAGACATGATCACCCATCTCAAACACCAACGGTCTTCTCCTACGGTCAGCATATGACTTCTGACGACTCTGGGCTGTAACAAGCCTCCTACGGATAAGCTCAATCTTCTCTGTTGTTTCCCTCACCAACTCTGGACCCAACAAAGGTGCATCACCCACCTCAGCCCAACAAACTGGAGACCTACACGGTCGGCCATACAGGGCCTCAAACGGTGCCATACCGATGCTAGACTGGAAACTGTTGTTGTAGGCAAACTCCACCAATGGCAAGTGCCTCTCCCACGTCCCACTAAAGTGAAGGACACAACCCCGAAGCATATCCTCAAGGATCTGAATAGTACGCTCGGACTGCCCGTCAGTCTGAGGATGGTATGCTGTACTAAAGGTCAACTTAGTGCCCAATGCACTCTGCAAACTCTGCCACAACCTAGCAGTAAAACGAGGATCTCTATCTGAGACGATCGTCACTGGGATTCCGTGCAACCTCACTATGTCCCGAATATACAAGTCGGCAAGATGATCTACCGAATCTCTCACGCTCATAGGAATGAAGTGCGCCGACTTAGTCAACCGGTCTACAACCACCCAAATAGCATCACTACCCCGCTGAGTCCTCGGAAGACTTACAACGAAGTCCATAGTGACATGCTCCCACTTCCACTCGGCAATAAGCAAGGGTTGCAACAAACCCGCTGGCCTCTGATGCTCGGCCTTCACTTGCTGACAAGTAAGACACTTAGACACGAAAACTGCCACATCTCTCTTCATACCCTGCCACCAAAACTGGCGACCCAAATCCTGATACATCTTGGTGCCTCCTGGATGCACCGCAAGGCGCGAATGGTGAAACTCTCGGAGTACCTCCTCTCGGCAAGACTCCGGCACAAACAGACGGTCTCGGCACAAACAGACGGTCTCGGTTTCACCCAATCACGGGCCTCCACCTCACTGGGGGTCGACCCCCAGTGGGGGTATAAAGCATTTTTGTTTTTGATAATTCCATTAGGGGAATATAGTGTGTATATATATAATGCACAAAATAGTGTGTCCACAATAGTTAAATTGCAATATAAATCACACCTTAAATACATATTTTCATAATACTTGTTAAATTTTTTTTAAAAAATTTACTTAACAAAAGAATTTGTAAAAATTAATTACAAAAATATAAATAATTTATAATCTTACTTTTCAATATTTGTAATGTTTATTATTTATTTAAAAATAATTTTTCAACTTTCAATTGAATTGTAATTTCCCAATTTTTTTTAACAATTGATAAGTATTTATTTTTTAATATAGACCTTATGACAAACATTAAAAAAAGACCCACAACAACTGTAATTTCTAGGAAGGAGAAGGTTGATGTAATTATTATTATTATTACAATACTTGCTTTTTTCGAAGGAAGAAATTTCGTGGAAATTAACTTTCAGACTTTGACATAGACGTTGACTTCTGTACAAAGACCAAGTAGCTCGCAAGTAACGCAAATGTGCAGAGTATAGAAACGAGAGATACTAGTAATTTCTGTTCTCTCATCAATCAAAATCTTCCAATCTTTTGAGTAAGGGATTTGGTAGTACACCGACCAAACAGTTAACAATGGCTTCCTCTGTTGTTCCATCTTCATCTCGATCTCGATGGACATACGATGTGTTCTTGAGCTTTAGAGGCGAAGACACTCGCGATAACTTCGTCAGCCATCTATACACAGCGTTGGCTCAGAAGGGAATTCACACCTTCAAAGACGATGAAAAGCTCGAAAGAGGAAAATCTATTTCTCCGGAACTCCGGAAAGCGATTCAAGAATCAAGGTTTTCAATTGTGCTTTTGTCCAATAACTATGCTTCTTCCAGATGGTGTTTGGATGAGCTTGTGGAGATACTTGAATGCAGCAACACAACTGTTTATCCGATTTTCTATCACGTGAATCCATCGGAAGTGCGAAGCCAAACAGGGAGTTTTGGGGGTGGATTTGCGGAATTGGTGTCCAAACAGGGAGTATTGGGGATGGAGAAGGTCCAAAGGTGGAGGAATGCCTTGGAGCAAGTTGCCAATTTATCTGGATGGCCTTACCCTAGTGATACAATTGTTAGGTATTTAATTAAAATATTCTCCTTTTGCTCTCTTTTTATTTCTATGATTTAGATTGAAGATTCAATTCTGTTTGGTTTCAAAAACAGTTTTTTTGTCTTTCATATTTTAGTCAATTTTTTATTTTTATTTTTTAGATGCATTTAATCTATAATATAAATGTACTTAACAAGTAAAATACAAAAATAAAAAATAAAAAAAGTTACGAAGATGTATTTAATTTATATATATATATATATATATATTGTATTTAGTAAATTAAATAAAATAAAATAAAAACAATTTTTGTACTTTTAAATATAACTAGATTAAAGATAATCTAAAAAAACAGACAGAGTTACGTTTTGAAATCATAGTTGAATTGTTTATGTTTGTCTCTTTTTATTTGTTTTACTATTCCCCTAAATCTACAGGTCTGAATCAATGTTCATCCAAGAACTTGTTGGGATACTTTTTAGAAAATTAAACCATACATATTCGAGTGTCTCCGAAGACTTGGTTGGGATGGATTCTCCCATGGAGAAAGTGATTGAATTGTTGGGATTAGGGATGGATGATGCTCGTGCTGTGGGGATATGGGGAATGGGTGGAATGGGTAAGACAACTATTGCAAGAGCTATTTATGACCATATTTCTTCCCAATTTGAAGGTTGTAGCTTCATTGAAAATGTTAGAGAAGTTTCAGCAAAAAGTGGTCTGAAAAGTCTGCAAGAACAACTCATTTCCGAAATCTTAATGGAAAAAGATTTGAAAATAGGAAGTGTTGGTGCTGGAGTAAGTATGATAAGGAACATGGTATGCCGTAAAAAGGTTCTTATTGTTCTCGATGATGTGGATGAATCAACAGAACTTGAAAAATTGGTAGGAGAGCATCATTGGTTCGGTTTTGGAAGTAGAATCATTATAACAACTCGAAATCAACATGCATTAACTAGATATGGCATAGCACATATTTATGAGGTTGAGGAATTAAGAGAATATGAAGCTACAGAACTCTTTAAATCAAAAGCCTTCGGGAAACACCAGCAAATGAAAGACTATGGAGAACTGGTACATCGTGCAGTAAAGTATGCTAAAGGAGTTCCTTTAGCTCTCAAAGTTTTGGGTTCTTTTCTTTGTGGTCGAAACAAATATGAGTGGGAAAGTTCATTAAACAGGCTGAAAGAAAGCCCTCTGAATGAAGTTCAACAAGTACTCAGAATAAGTTACGATGCGTTACAATTGGTAGAGAAGGAGATATTCTTAGATATTGCCTGTTTTTTTAGAGGGAAAAACAAAAATGATGTAACAAAAATTCTTGATAGTTGTGGCTTCCACCCAATTATTGGAATAGATGTTCTTGTTAAGAAGTCTCTTGTAACTCTCTCAGACAATAAGCTCATGATGCATGATTTGATACAAGAACTAGGGTGGTATATTGTTCGCCAGAAATCACCTAAAGAGCCTGGGAAGTGTAGTAGGTTGTGGCTTCAAGAAGATTTGACACGTGTGCTGATGGAGAATACGGTAAGAGATCTTATAGAAAAGCATGACCACTCTAAACTTATTTATTTAACAAAGCTAATTCTGCATAATTTTGTCAGCCTTTTAACATTGTGTTGCTGTTATTTGCTTGTGCTTATTAGGGAACAAAAAAAGTGGAAGGCATAGCTGTGGATTATCCTGACCTAGGACATCAAGATCCCAAGGACATTGGCCTGAAAGAATTGAAGTTGAGGCCTAAAGCTTTTGCAAAGATGTCGAACTTGAGAATTCTCAAAATGTGTTGTATGCACCTCACAGAAGACATCAAATATCTTTCTAACAGGTTAAGATATCTTGATTGGTGCGGATACCCTATGAAATGCATGCCTTCAACATTTCAACCAGATCGTCTTGTTGAACTTCACTTAACTTATAGCAGCATTGAACAACTTTGGGAGGGAACAATGGTATGAATGTGCATTATGTTTAATTATTCTATATAAGATGCAAAGTCCTTGACACAGTATATTTTTCGTAATTTCTTTTTATTTTTTTGTTTTTCTTCAGCCACATCTAGGCATTTTGAGGATCATGAATATTAGTCACTCAACATATCTAACCAAGAGCCCAGACTTCTCGAAGGTCCCAAATCTTGAAATATTGATTCTTGAAGGCTGTACAAGTTTGGTTAATCTTCATCCATCCATTGGAATTCTTGGAAGGCTTATTTGCCTCAACTTGAAGGACTGCAAAAATCTCAAGAGTCTTCCAAGTGACATTCAATTGGAATCTCTTGAAGTTCTTAATGTCTCTGGGTGCTCAAAGCTTGAAAACATTTCATTCAACTTTGGATATATGAAATGTTTATCAGAGCTTTATTTAGATGGGATTGGTGTAAGTGAACTTCCACCTTCAGTTGGACATCTTACCAGTCTTGGTTCACTGAATCTAAGCAATTGTAAAAATTTGAAAAGTATTCCAGACAGCATTTGCCAGTTGAAAGCTCTTACAAGTCTAGACCTCTCTGGGTGCTCCAAAGTTGACAAACTTCCGCAAGATGTGGGTTTCCTGGACTGTTTAAAGGAGCTTCGTGCAGATTGCACTGCAATTAGACAAGTCCCCTCCTCCATTGGACTTCTGAAGAAACTAGAAATATTATCCTTTGGGGGGTGTAAAGGACTAACATCTAATTCATGGAGTTCTTTTTTCTTGCCTTCAACTTTACTTAGATGGAGAGAGAATTCCATGACTTTGGAACTAGCAGCTTTGTCAAGGTTAGAGTCTTTACAAGAACTAGATCTCAGTTACTGTAATTTAAAATCTATCCCCACATCCATTTGCCACATCTACTCGTTGCAACAATTAAATCTCAGTGGAAACACCATTGAAAGTTTACCTGCAAGCATGAATCAACTTTCGAAGCTGTCAGGCTTGCATTTGGAAGGTTGCAAGAGGCTTAAAGAACTGCCAGAGCTTTCATCATCAGTACATAGAATACGAGCCGATGATTGCACATCATTAAGAACAATATTGAGTCCATCCACATTCAAAAATGTTGACCTCTTTTCCTTCATGAATTGCTTCAAACTGGTTGAGAACAAGCAGAACAACATCCTGACAGAAAAATTTCTTTCAAATCTATTTCAGGTTCTCTCTCTCTCTCTGTCTGTGTGTGTGTGTGTGTGTGTGTGTGTGTGCGTGCACGTGTGCAAGCATTGTGACCAATCTCTATTGTGCAGAGGAATTCTAGTGGACAGCAATCTGTTTCTTTTATTGTTTTGCCCGGGAGTGAGATTCCAAAGTGGTTCAGTCATCAGAGTAAGGGTTCTTCATTATCTTTTGAGTTGCCTCCACATTGGTATAACAGCAGGTTCTTGGGAATTATTTTAGCTGCTGTTGTAGTCAAGGATAAATCCAAGTGCCACGAGTGCTTTTCTTTTAAGATGACGTTTAAGCACCTTGGTACTCAGACGATCATCGGAAAATGCTGTACACCGTATCTACATTTTCGATTAGCGAATTCTGGAAATGTACGAGTTATTTATTTCCCATGCACTGATTTTCTGGAACTAATGAAAGATCATATGGAGCAATTGAATGAGGGTGGAATTGAATTTCAAGTTTGTTTAGTTCAAGTCAGTCATAGATGCCCAGAAGGAGGACTTGCAAGGGATAATGTATTATATAGAGTGAAAGCAACATGTTGTGCAGATGAACTTGAACGGGATCATGTTGTTGAGGTGGAAAAGTTCGGTGTCCATTTACTATACGAGAAAGCTGATGAAGCAGCATTTATTATTTACAGACCTGAAGATAACATGGATGTGGGTGTGTTCCATGGAGACTTGGATGGATCAGTAGAAGTTGCTAGTGCTAGTGCTAGTGCTACTACATCAAAGAGAAAACGTGATGACAACAATGACTATGATGCAGCAGTAGCAGGACCCAGTGGAAGTGGCGGATTTGATGATCAGGAGGAGGAGGACCACCTCAATAGCAAAAGGCTTAGGACCAAGTGAAATTGGCAGCTTTGACTAGGTATGTACCTTGAACTCAGTAACTTAGCACCAACTAAAAATGTCTTCAACTCGCACTCCACTGCAAATGTCTCCAATTACAAGCAAGGAAAATAAAAATAACAATAATGAAAAGGACCACCAGAAAATAAACTTAGAATAAATGTAACTATTTTGTTAGGATAAATTTCAAAGGAGTCAAATGATCTAATTTAAAATGTACTTTTAAAGAATGATAATAAAATATAGTTATGGTACCTAAAGCATGCATTTCGTATAACTTTTTTCCTGTATTTTATAATTATTAGATTAATTTAAACAGCTATTTGAAATTAAAACAATTTGACTCAAATTGAAAACTTTAGAGATGAAATTGATAAAATTTTAATTAGAAGGACTAAAGTAGTATAGTGCACATACTTTGAAGACTATAGATGTATTTTTACCCTATTTATTTATCTCAATATTGTTGAGAATTTCTTATTTCTCAATCAACAATTTTTCCTTGATGCTAGATTTTAGACTATGTTTGGATTGTTTGATTTGGAAACGATCATACTTTTATGAAAACGAAAACAATTTACTGAACAAGTTTGTCTCCAATTGCCCCCCCCCCCCCCCCCCCCCCCCCCAAAAAAAAAAAAAAAAAAAAAAGATAACCAAAATGTTAAAACTATTCAAAACATTGAAATGTAACTCAAGTTTGCATTTACAGGACTGCAATATTTGGGAATAGAGTGCCATGGTCGAGATCTTTCAGATATGAGGAAGCAAGACCTTTTCTGAATGTGACATTCATAGCAGGAGAGCAATGGTTGAGACTATTCTACTATTTTGTTGTGTTTCATTTCTTTTAGATGATGTGGGAACTGCTTTACATTAATGGCAAAAAATAGTTCATTTCTGGTACAAAAAATTTGAGCATTTGTCTACTTTCTTCATTTTTGAAGTGGAAATGACTTGTAATAGACAAATTGAAAGATTGCTTGTTCAAATTCCAGCACACTGGCCTCTATATGAACAACAAAGGTAAATATTATTTCTTTATATTTTTCTTACCAATGTGCAGAACAGTATAATGTAATAGCTTAATCATAGAACCCAAGGGGTCCAGCCGTGTGACAAGATGAGAAGAATTATTACCATTTGATAATTTCAGAGTTCCTGGACAATATTTAAGCAGAAAAACAGAGAAAACAAAGTTTAACGGAATGATTCTAGCATTATGAGTAAATTTAATATTGTTGGTACAGGTACAAGGTACAAGCACAGGCACACTAGAAAGTTACAAAGAGTAACTGGACAATATCCAACTCATTAGTGAGCTTCTAATTGAATGGATCTTTGTCGTCTATTTCTAAAATAGTAAGCTAAGAATTGAACTCATCAAAGATTTCTAACCTCATTGCTGTACACCTCAAACTACCCAGTTTGGATCATTATGGAGACAATGCTAATTGCCCTAAATCCTTTTCTGTTATTAACATTTCTCTTTGGATTGCTGATAGCCTCGTACACTTATTGATGGCTCATGGATGAAGGATGCTTTGCTTGCTGGAGGAGCTCGGGTAGCTTTGGATGAATTTGATAGACAGACTACGGTGCACACTGCAGCCTTCTTTGCATTATCGGCATCTACGTCAGAAGCCAAGGCTTGTCTTGATGCAGCTTGAAGGCCTGTAGATCACAATGTCAAGACTGTTAACATATACACATCAGCTGAAGCTTGGATCAGCAGTCTATTGTTAAGGATAGTAAGATGTTCTGTAATATGGTTGAGTATATTCGTATTACAAAAGTCCCTAGGAATGTTGTTGGTGTTAGCCCATAGAAAGGCAAAAGCTGCTCTTAGATGATACAGCAAATTTTTTGTTGGACTTTTGTATATCTATATATATATATATATATAAATGGATTATGCTTTTTATTTTATTTTCAAGAGAAACTCTACTATACACGCCAGTGTACCATATACGCATCTAATTATGTCATTTTTTTAGTTATAATTAATTTTTTTTCTTTAGTTATGATCTTATTATAGTTATGACTTATAAGATCTTTAATTATATTCGGTGTTTGGTTATGAATTTTTTTTTTTTTTAGTTATGACTCAAAAAATATAAAATTATACTATTTTTTTTTAATTATAAGGTGCATGTACCTAATCTTCCCCTATTTTCAAAACTCCATTGCTTTTTTTATTTACATATATCCTACGGTGAAAACAACATCGATACTCGTACAGGTGGGGTGAGTTGTATACTTGGGGGTTGAAACTCATCAAACTTGTAAGAAGGGTCTTATTTATTTATATTTTTAATATATTTTACATGATAAAATGACTATTGCTATAAGACAAAAATATAAATGACAATGTTTAGGTATAATGATGTAACAAAATTGAATTGATGAATATGTTGGCTAATTATCAAGTCTCACAAGAATAATTAATTTATCTTGAATAATTGATGGAAAATAGATTATAGACATTGCAGTTTAGATTTTTCGTAAGATTTAACTAAGTGTTTATGTAATTTGACGGAAAGATCAAAGGCAACACTTATGTCAAAGTTTGCACTTAACTTACATTAGAGCAGAATCCCTTGGCAAGTTGGCATTCATGACTAGCAATAAATTGTTTTTTATTTAAAAATATATATATATATATATATATACAAGAACAAACCTACCTACAAAATACTTCAAATTATAATAATAAATAGTTTTCAACGAACCCCAACCTCTTATCAGATATTAGCTAGATTCATTTGGACTCATTCTATTAAAGATAAATTATCCTATTATCGATAAATTATAAGTTTATTATGTATTTTTGTTCATTATAAATCAATTATAAAAAAAAAATTAAATTAATGCAATAATTCAAATCATGTAATTTCATAAACGATAAATATATATATATATATATATTAAAGATAAATATAATTTTTTTTAAAATAAATTTATTATGTATAAGGGCTAACAGAATTAACGGAACGTTTTATCGATCCATCTCCTTACTCCTACTTTGCATTTTTTGCAGACTGAAATTTCAAGAAGCAAAGCAAATGTCCAAATATTTTCCGATAGGAGCAATGAACCTAGTATTAATCTTCGTTCGCAAATTGTCCAGATTATAAAAACAGAGATCTCCGAGTGTTTTTGCTTATGTTATCAAAAAGTCTCAATTTGATCTAGTTCAAAAAAAAAAAAAAAATAGAGTTTCAATTTGATCTCTCTTTGAGTAACAAACAGAGTTTTTACGATGGCTTCTATGGTTGTCCAAAGAGCCAAGTCCTCATCCTCTGTTCGATCTCGATGGACATACGATGTGTTTTTAAGCTTTAGAGGCAAAGACACTCGCGATAACTTCGTCAGTCATCTATACGCAGCGTTGGCTCTGAAGGGGATTCACACCTTCAAAGACGATGAAAAGCTCGAAAGAGGGAAAGAGATTTCACCGGAACTTCGTAAAGCGATTCGAGAATCAAGGTTTTCAATTGTGGTTTTGTCCAAGAACTATGCTTCTTCCAGATGGTGTTTGGATGAACTTGTGGAGATACTTGAATGCAGCAACACAACTGTTTATCCAATTTTCTATCACGTGAAACCATCGGAAGTGCGCAGCCAAACAGAGCCAAGCCAAACGGGGAGGTTTAGGGATGAATTTGAGAAATTGGTTTCCAAACAGGGAGATTTGGGGATAGAGAAGGTCCAAAAGTGGAGGAATGCTTTGGAGCAAGTTGCCAATTTATCTGGATGGCCTTACCCTAGTGATTCAATTGTTAGGTAATTAGTTACTTAAATAAAAATATTCTGCTTTTTTATTTATTTATAATTTACTAGCAGTTGTCGAGATAATTACAAAAAGTAAAAATAAAAAAAAATAATTGAGAATTTGAACTTTATTTTAAAATAAATTATGAATTTTTAATTTTATTATTGTAAATTTTAATATTTTAATTTGTTTTCAATTTAGGCCTATTTTTGTTAAATAAAAACTGAGAAAAAAATAATATTTTAATCATTAAATTCAATAAATATATATATAAAATGTCTAAAGTATTATTTTTTATTTTAACGACTAAAATATCATTTTTCAATTGATTTTACTTAGCAGACAAATTATTTAAATTGAAAATAAATCAAAAGTCAAGGGTTTAAATTGATAAAATTAAAAACTCAGTATTTATTTGGTTATAAGGGTGCAACTTTGAGGGGGGTTTTTTATTATTTATAATTTCCCCTAAAATAATTATGTTTTGAAATAACATTTCATAAATTTTAGTTCAATTATTTACGTGTATGTCTCTATACATTTATATGTCCTCCTGTTCCATAATTATCTTCATCCATTGCAATGAGCAAAATTATTAATCACAATTAAAATAATATTAGTTTACCTTTGTATAGCTCTTTTGAGTTTTGATGCACAAATTTCTTTTACTGTTGGCCTATATCTGTAGGTCTGAATCAATGTTCATCCAGGAACTTGTTGGGATACTTTTTAAAAAATTGAACAATACATATTCGAGTGTTTCTGAAGACCTAGTTGGGATGAATTCTCGTATGGAGGAAATGATTGAATTGCTAGGATTAGGGATGGATGATGCTCGTGTTGTCGGGATATGGGGGATGGGTGGAATAGGTAAGACAACTCTTGCAAGTGCTATTTATGCCCATATCTCTTGCCAATTTGAAGGTTGCAGTTTCATTGAAAATGTTAGAGAAGTTTCAGAAAAAGGTAGTCGAAAAACTCTGCAAGAACAACTCATTTCCGAAATCTTAATGGAAAAAGATGTAAGAGTAGGAAATGTTGGCAGTGCCTTGAGTACGATAAGGAACAGGGTGTGCCGCAAAAAGGTTCTTATTGTTCTTGATGATGTGGATGAATCAACAGAACTTGAAAAATTGGTAGGAGAGCTTGATTGGTTCGGTTTTGGGAGTAGAATCATTATAACAACTCGAAATCAACATACATTAATCAGATATGGCATATCACATATTTATAAGGTTGAGGAATTAGGAGAAGATGAAGCTATAGAACTCTTTAAATCGAAAGCCTTCAGGAAACACCAACAAATGGGAGGCTATGGAAAACTTGTATGTCGTGCAGTAGAGTATGCTAAAGGAGTTCCTTTAGCTCTCACAGTTTTGGGTTCTTTTCTTTGTGGTCGAAACAAAGATGAATGGGAAAGTACATTAAACAGACTGAAAGAAAGCCCTCTAAATGAAGTTCAACAAGTACTCAGAGTAAGTTATGATGCATTACAATTGGTAGAGAAGGAAATATTCTTAGATATTGCATGTTTTTTCAAAGGGAAAGACAAAACTGATGTAACAAAAATACTAGAAAGTTGTGACTTCCACCCAGTTATTGGAATAAAAGTTCTTGTTGAAAAGTCTCTTGTATCTATCTCAGACAATAAGCTGATGATGCATGATTTGATACAAGAACTAGGGTGGAATATTGTTCGTCAGGAATCACCTAAAGAACCTGGGCAGTGTAGTAGGTTGTGGCTTCATGAAGATTCAACACATGTGCTGATGGAGAATACGGTAAGAGACCTTATAGAAAAGTATGAACACTCTCAACTTATTTATTTAACAAAGCTAATTCAGCATAATTTTGTCAGCCTTTTAACGTTGTGCTGCTGTTATTTTCTTGTGGTTATTAGGGAACAAAAAAGGTTGAAGGCATAGTTGTGGAGTATCCTGACCTTCGAAGTCAAGATCCAAAGGACATTGGCCTAAAAGAATTGAAGTTGAGGCCTAAAGCTTTTGCAAAGATGTCAAACTTGAGAATTCTCAAAATTTGTTGTATGTACCTCTCAGAAGACCTCAAATATCTTTCTAACAAGCTCAGGTATCTTGATTGGTGTGGATACCCTATGAAATACATGCCTTCAACATTTCAACCAGAGCGTCTTGTTGAACTTCACTTAACATATAGCAGCATTGAACAACTTTGGGAGGGAACAATGGTATGAATATGCATTCTATTTAATTACTCTAACTAAGATGTAGAGTCCTTGAAACAATATATTTTCTGCAATTTCTATCTATCTATTTTTTATTTTTATTTTTTTTCCTTCAACAGCATCTAGATATGTTAAGGATCATGAATCTTAGTCACTCGAAATATCTAGCCAAGTGCCCAGACTTCACGAGGATCCCAAATCTGGAAAGACTGATTCTTGAAGGCTGTACAGGTTTGGTTAATCTTGATCCATCCATTGAAATTCTCAGGGGTCTTATTTTCTTGAATTTGAAGGACTGCAAAAATCTCATGAGTCTTCCAAGTGGCATTCAATTGGAATCTCTTGAAGTTCTTAATGTCTCTGGGTGCTCAAAGCTTAAAAACATTTTGGTCAACTTTGGTTATATGAAATGTTTATCAGAGCTTTATTTAGATGGGATTGGTGTAAGTGAACTTCCACCTTCAATTGGACATCTTACCAATCTTGTTTTGTTGAGTTTGAGCAATTGCAAAAACTTGATAAGTATTCCGGACAACATTTGTCAGTTGAAAGCTCTTACAAGTCTGAATCTCTTTGGGTGCTCCAAACTTGACAAACTCCCGCAAGACGTAGGTATTCTGGACTGTTTAAAGGAGCTTCGTGCAGATTGGACCGCAATTAGACAACTCCCTCCCTCCATTGGACTTCTAAAGAACCTTAAAACATTATCATTGGAAGGGTGTAAAGGAATAGCATCTTATTCATGGAGTTACTCCTTCTTACCTTCAATTTTACAAAGACGGAGAGAGAGTTACACAACTTTGGAACTAGAAGCTTTGTTAGGGTTGGAGTCTTTGGAACGACTAGATCTCAATGACTGTAATTTAAAATCTATCCCCACAACTATTTGCCACATCTACGCGTTGCAAAGTTTAGATCTAAGTGGAAACAATATTGAAAGTTTACCCGCAAGCATGAATAAACTTTCTAACCTGGTGTGCTTGTATTTGAATGGTTGCAAGAGGCTTCAAGAACTACCAGAGCTTTCATCAGATATACGTAATATAGATGCTAATGATTGCACATCATTACGAACAATATTGAGTCTGCCCAAATACGATAATGTTGAAGGGTTTTCCTTCATGAATTGCTTCAAACTTGCTGAGAATGAGCAAAACAGCATCCTGTCAGAAAAATTTCTTTCAAATCAATTTCAGGTTCTCTCTCTCTCTCTCTCTCTGTATGTGTGTGTGTGTGTGTGTGTGTATGCGTGTGTGTAAGCATTGTGACCAACCTCTATTGTGCAGAGACATTTTGAATGGCAATGGCAAGACTCTACTTATATGAGTTTCCCCGGGAGTGAGATTCCAAGGTGGTTCAGTCATCAAAGTAAGGGTTGTTCAGTATCTTTTGAGTTGCCTCCACATTGGTATGACGACAGGTTCTTGGGAATTGTTTTCGCTGTTGTTGGAATCAAGAATAAATCCAAGTGCTGCAAGGTTTATTCTATTGAGGTTGGGTTTAAGCGCCTTGGTATTCAAATGATTGTCGGAGAAAGCCATGAAAATACGCTAGCATATTTTGAATATTTGAATTCTCGAAATTTGAAAGTTATATATGTCCCACTTATTGCCTTTCCAAGTTCAATGGAAGATGATGATATGGAGCAATTAAACGAGGGTGGAATTGAATTTCAAGCTTGTTTAGTTCGAAGAAGTCATAGCTTTGATTGTTTAACTAAAGCAGTTGACGAGGATTTTTCATTTATTGAAGGAGATGTAAAGTTGGGTGTCCATTTAGTATACGAGAAAGAAGATGATGAAGAAGCATGGTGTATAGACAGCTCTGATTCGGAAGATAACATGGGTGTGTTCCATGGAAACTTGGAAAGATTAGTAGGAGGAGCAGGAGTAGAAGTTGCTAGTTCTAGTGCTACTACATCAAAGAGAAGATACGGTGACCTCAATGACAACCATGACTACGATGCAGCAGCAGCAGCAGCAGGACCCAGTGGCGGATTTGATGATCAGGACGAGAAGGAGGACCACCCCCACAGCAAAAGGCTTAGACAGGCAGGACCAAGTGGAAGTGGCAGCTTTGACTAGGTACGTACCTTGAACTCAGTTTGCAAATGTCTCCAATGACAAGTGAGGTAAAATTAGAATAAACGTAACACATTTATTTAGGAAAATTTTCATATGTGTTGAATTGATCTAATTTCAAACAAACCATCCAAATTTTTAACACAATGATAATAAAATATAGTTATGGTCCTTAGAGAATGTGCTACCTATCAGTTTTCTTCGTAAAGTTTGTGATTTTATTCTATTGGTCCCTAAACATAAATGAAGAAGACAAAACATAGTCTCACCTTGTTTAGGGATGAAATTGAAAATTTAGGAACTAAAGTAACTCAAAATGCATACTTTAGGGACTAATATGTGTTTTATTATTATTAGGTTGATGATTTAGACGATCTTTATGCTGTGTTTGGTTGGAGGATTTGGGGAGGGATTTGGAAAGAGAAAGGGAAAAGGTGTGTGAAACTATGTGAAATTTAGGCATATTTTATTCTCATTTCACCTACCTTTTCCATTTCATTTTCCAAATTCCTCAACCAAACACAGCATTAATGTTTTAGAATTAGTTAAATGGCCATTTTCATTTGTTCAGCCATTCATGATATCATAAATGCATAATATGTTGAATTGTTATACTTCAAATTATTTGTGTCAAGTATCTGCCTTTCTTTCCTTATTTCTAAATTATTCATGATCCCATAATTAATTACTTACTTCTTTATATGTTTCAGGGGTTGAAGTTTGGTCAAGAGTCATGGATGTGTTTGTGTATATTAGCTGAAGGAAGACTTTGACCCATGACCAATCAAGACTGTATTTTTGTACATTATAAATAGAGATAGATTTGGAGGCATGTGTACTTTTATTGTGGTTGATGTATGGTTAATATTTAAACTGACCGTGCAAGACAAAAAATTTTGTATGTCATCTGTACATGATGTGTTTGTATATAATTGCATTTGGTACCTCGGTGGATACCATCGTTAGACTGGGTATCACACAATTGAGGGAGTATCACTCTTGATTTTTTTACCCTTAAATGTTTGGTGAGTTATAGGAGGTGGTGGTGGCCAATAGCGAGGGTGCCCGGTGGTGGGGGGTGATCAGAGCCGGTGACCAAAGTGTTGCTAAAGGTCACAGGGTGGCCCAAGTGTGGTCGGAGGTCACGAAGGTTGATCAGAGTGTGTCAATGGAGATGGGCCGGTCGGTGGTGACTGGTGGTGTGTCAACGAAGATGGGCCGGTCGGTGGTGACCGGTGGTGATGTATAGCGATGTGGTTGATGGAGGTGGTGAGAGGGAGAAGATATTGAAAAATTATTTTGAAAACAAAAAAACAAAAACAAAAAAACACTTTTATTTCTTTTTTTAAAAAAATTTAATCCAATTAAACTTTTATGAGAACAAAAACAATATACCAAACAAGTTTAGGCTTTGTTTTTACACCAAAAGGATAGTCCATATATGGCACAAAAAAATTGAGCATTTGTCTAATTTCATCTTCTTGAAGTGGAAATTAGTCATGAAATCGACAATTGAAAGAGTGCATGTTCAAAATAGTCTATATATTGCAAGGTTCTAATGGCTAAAGATGTGCAATAGAAAGCACAAAATATAACAACAATGATACAGATTTCCTTTTTTGGAAACCCCACAACCCCCAAAGTGATCCACACCACTCATGATGTGGACCCTACCCACTCATGAGTGGACCCCACACACACGAGTGGTGTGAATAACTTTGGAAGTTGTGAGAGTCTCCAAAAAAAAGAATCTCACTCATTTTCCAAAATATAAACAAAGAAAACAAAAATTGACAAAATAATTCTAGCATAACAAGTTAATTTAACGTTGTCGGCACAAGGTACAAGCACAAAAACACACTCGAAAGTTACAGAGTAAGAACTGAAAAGGATCCAACTCATTAGTGAGATTCTAATTAAATGGATCCTCGTCTCCTATTTCTAAAACAAATAAGTTAAAGAACAGAACTCACCAAAGAATTCTAACCTCATTGCTGTACACCTAAATCTACCCAAGTTAAACAGTACTTACAATGCAAGTCCCAACCCCTTTCTTTTTTTCCTATTTACGTATAACCTAAAACACTTAACTTCACTTTTGCTATCAATGGCTGCCACAAAGTATTGCTGATTCGTGGAACTACAAACTTCTGTCAAACAAACTATATGCAACCACTTCCAACAATTCTGCTTCACATTTCTGCCCAGCAGTTTCAAACAACTCTAACTTGCACCCATTATCATCCCCATCACCAACTTCATCATCATTACCATCATTGTTATCATAATCTTCAACATTATCATTATCATGGTTGACATAATCTGCATTCTCTTTTTCAATACTGTCATTAACATGCTCACTATTATCTCTGTCTTTAACCTTTGGCTGCTTCTCATCATTCACCCAATCTGTATCTCTTGAAAGGTCATCACAAGGGGCCAAATCATCTAATGAGTCAACCTTCTCCTCCTCGACTATATCAAGTTTGGTAGTAGTGGAAACTTCGTGACTTGACATGGGAAAATCTTCAGATTGGGGCCCCTTCACAACAATTGGAGATGCTGAAACCTTTGTATCTGGGCTGATAGCTTCAGATATGGTTGAGAGAATGTCACGATTCACCCCAATATCAACCCACCGGTCCCCCATCCAATCTCTTGAAACTCTTAGATTCTTTCTACTTATGTTCAAATGTAAGTTTTCACCTGACATCACCCAAAAAGAACATTGCATTCAAGAAAGCAGGCAGGGGGAACAAAGTTTATAAAGAGCAATGGACAAAATAAAAGAAATGACAATTATATCGAGTTCCAAAGAGCATACTAGGAATGTAAACTTGCAGACTTTCATCTCCAGAGTTGAGAATTCCAGTCACCACCCCTTCCCACCAGCCATCACTCCACCATGCATCCACCGCAACTCCAACCTCAAAGGTGAGGTCTACCTGATCGTGAGGGAGGGCAGGCCTGATTGTTTGGCGACCTGGGCATCTCATTCCAAGCTTATCAGGCATGGCCAGTCTGAAAGAAGGGACCCATTCCTAAAAATTGAAGAAAATGTCAGCAAACTTCTATGTTAATTGATTCAGGTACAGGTGTCAGTAAAGGTGTGTATTTGGGGGTCGAACTCACTGAACCTCTAATTTAAGGATATGCAGTCTCGGCAAAAAAGAACCATATTTTTTTATATTTTTAATATATTTTGTATGCTAAAATGGTGTTTTATATAATCTAAAATGTCAAAAAGGCACTTTACTCATTTTATTTCAATTATGCAACAAAAAAAATATAATGGCAGTGTTAAGTACAATTTATATAACAAAATTGAATTGATAAATACACTTGCTAAGCACATATCTAATGGGATTCAGATATCAAGTCCCCAACACTGGGTACTTGATGCATTTTAAAGAGTCCATGTAACATAGATTGCAATAATAATCAATCTTAGTATAAAGCTTTGTGCACCTATTATTCACATTGTGTTTTCAAATTCCATACTGAGGGATCTATAACTAGACCAGACATTAAAGTTCTCTATTCTTTTTTTCTTTTTTTCTTTTTCTTTTTTTTGGTCAAGAACATCAAAGTTCAAAACCATGGAGGGAGATAATTAATTATGCATGGTGAATTCTTGAAAGGTCAATCCATTGTCCATTATCCTTTTACTTTTCTATTTTGAATTTCAGTCATATAATACGAAATTAAAAAACAACATTTCAACTGAATAAGCATACCTGAAGATTGCCACATCCATCTTCATCTTTCACATCATCATATTGGACTTTCATATGTCTCCGAGAAACCTGCAAGACTGTACACCTGAACCAACAGCCTCTGATACCACTATCTTGGCAAAGCAACTCTATCTTTTCATTACCCTTAAAGATGTGAGTATGCAAAAGCCGGAATTCAGCATGCTTGTGGGAAATTAGTCTCCTACTAAACAAATCATACTTCAATGATGGTTCATATGTCAACATTTGACGCCCTCTACAACTTCTCGTCCTTTTAGCTCCAACCCTTACATTGTCCCCTGGGCTAAATTCTCCATTGCCAAAGAAATCAATATCCAAACATGAGAAAATTGGTTGATTAAAGTAGCCACGCACTTCACTCAATTTGAAGGGCTTCACACGATTGCTTTTAAATTGTCTATGGCAAAGATGTACTCTGGCTAACAAAGCATTTGGAAAAACAGTAAGACATTTCTCAAAATGTTCACGAGTTAAGACTATGGCAGGACCATCAACACACTCTGCACTGATGACCTGTGCATAAGGTGTGATGAAAACTTCTTTGGGGTGAGTATTTCGTAGAGAAACCACGCCCTTGACTTCTTCACTATGGTGAAACCACCTGGCTTTGACCTTTTTCTGTCCCTTCCTATCTTCATACATATCTTCTAGATATGCAAGGTAGTGCTTTTCTTCGTCCGCCATGACAAAGACAAAGCATTGTATCTGAATAACAGGAAAAAGCACAATCTTAGAGTGAAACAATGCCAGTGAAAAGGAAATATGTGCCAAATACGCATCAAGGTGTAGACATTTTTCTTGAAGCTCACATTACATGTGAGCATGCCGGACATCATTCCTTAAATTGAGTCCTATCACTTAATTGTGACTTAAAATCAATGATTCTTTTATCTCAAGTATTTATAGAGCAAAGCCAGCTGTGTCCATATGGGTCATTCAACATCATAGGGACTCCAGCATCAACTTTCTCTTTTTAAGTACTACTTCATAGTGTAATATACTAATATCACTATGTAATTGATTTGAAGCCCATTTAAGGTTATGTCACATGAATTTTCCTTTTCATAGCAGCTACTATTAGTACCAGCATTATATTGCCTGTTCACATAAAAGTTAAACTATTAAAATTACTTCGCATTGAAAATTGGAAAATACTCACTGCTATTGTAATCCCATTCCTGCAAAATGCTGGGTAGTGCTTCAGTTGTTTACCGCAAGTCCATGGAACACCTGACCACACAATGTCTGAAGTGTGTTCTTTTAAATTCCTCGTCATACGGCCCTGATAGGAACATAGGTGTCAGATGAACATATAAAAACAAAATTGGGTGTGACAGAAGGACAAAACAAAAGACAGATACCTTGTAGTCAGGCATTTTTATTTGTTGACCACCAACTTCAGTTGCTGGATCATTCTTCAGTGGTTCTGTCATTAGAATCGTTAAAAAAAGAATGTTTAAGTTCCGGACTGATATTCCACTTCATTGTTGTCAAGAAAGCATGATGTAAAGGAGAATAATTTCTCATCCATGGCCCGAACATAATTTCCCAACTCATAGAATTTTACTGTGGAAAGGGAATGCGAGTCGATTCCCTGACCATGGGGTGGAAAGCACCCAGATTCCCCTCATCATCAAGGCTTGGGGTGGTAAAGGTACCAAATATTGTACCCACTAAACCTTATATAATGTTCATAACATAGTCAGCACTACGCTTCTCTGACAACAATATAATTCATAACAACACTAAGCTGCTTAGAATGTCAACAATAAGACCAGTTCCAGTGATTTTCCAAAGAGTCCTCCATGCATATAGCATTTGGGATACCATCCTATTATTCTTTCACTTATAAGAACTAGACTTCAGTTCTCATAGGTTGTGTTTGTTTGGGGATCAAGCAATGGGATTGGACTATGTATCCTGCTCAATCCTAAATCTTGCGTTTGCATAAAAAAGTAGGCCTCCAGATTGATAGTTCCCATGGATTGTATATCCCCATATGAGGGGGACTATTCAGGGGGCTCCGGATTACGAGATTTAAAACCAAAACATCACTCATATTTGATTATTATGATTATTACACCATGTAGTCCATGTCTAATGATTGCAAATAAACATAGGAGGATAGGATAGGATTCTACTAATCCCTCCTAATTTAGGGCATTCCAAGCGTGGGATAGGATACAAAATCTTAAGCGATTGGTAATCAGGACAATTAGCCCCGATACAAATAGTCTCATATGTAATCCAGTCCAAAGAAACCAACATGACCAGAGGATGGGACACTACACAGTAACGATTTTTTTTTTTTTTTTTTGTGTGCGCGCGAGTGTGTGCATATTTGTACAATGGGAAGGCAATCAAAGGATACATTAAACAATAAACTTTTGAAAACGTATATATAAAAAAAGAATGAGGTAAAAACATACTGGACCGATCGCTTAGCCGATGCTGCTTTGATAGCATAGATGTGAGCCAATTCACAACCTCTCTCCTTGATCTCCATCTGAAGCCGGCATGGACAGACTTCTCTGCCCCATAAGCATTCAAGAACTCCTCAGAAACAACATAGAACATGTGCCTAACACTCCTTTCAGTGCCAATAACAGCAAGAATGGAATCCCCTGAAATATCCTTCAAAAAATAGTGCACCACACGGTTGCCCCGCTCCTTTGAAACAAAGTGCTCTTTCCATTCTACAAAACAGTGCCCACTTGCAGCCATGTTTGGATAACAAAATCACAAAAACCCTAACGACACCCTAATTGCATAGCTGAAGATGCCCCCAAATTTTTGGCAGCAGAGTTTTGACCCAATTAACTCAACTGCTTAAAGAGCTGCAATCTTGTAACAATTTTGATAGAAACCCACAATCTTTCAATAATTCACTATCCAGGTTATGAAAATCTAAAGAACTTAAAAGATTCCTACCTCAAACTAAAAGAGTTCTAGGAAACAAGGTTGGGCAGGTGATAAAACTACCCAAAAAACCCTATGGCTTTGGAGATCTGCAAAAAGATCAGAAAAAAGAAATGGGTTTTGAATTTAAAATCCCAAGAAACACAAAGATGTGATTTTGGAGGTTCAAAGTTGGAAACTAATCAAGAAATTGAAAAAGGCAACAACCTACTTGTAGAGCAGAAAAAAGAGGCCTGAGAACAGAGAGTAGATTCTGAGAAGTCTGTGGGCTGAAAAGACTTAATTATTGTGATTGTGGGGGCTTCAAGAAAGAGGGAAGAAGAGAAGGTTTAGTTTGGGGTTTGGAGTGTTGAAGGTTTGAGGAGAGGAGGAGATAGAATAGGAAAGAAGATGGGTAGGAAAGAGAAGATGGGTAGCTCAAAAAACCCATAAACAACATGGTGTTAGTGAGCTTTAGGGTTTGAGATTAATGGAAGTTCACAGCCATCCCATGCAGCTGCTGGAGAGAGAGAGAGAGAGAGAGAAACCAGTAGGCCGTAGCAGGGCCGGCCCTGAGTTCGTCGGGGCCTAAGGCGAACTTCGGAAATTGGGGCCCTTTTATATTGAAAAAAAAATTCATAAATAAAATGATAAATTACAACTTTTTTATTTGTTTGTAGCTATAACAAAATTTACTTACACATATAATCATTAAAATTATAAACAAAACAATTTAATAAAACAAAATTAGAACAAAAAAATTAGGAAAAAAGTATTCAATTAAAATTGATAAAGACCTAGGTAAAAAAATTTGAGCAAAATTATTTATTCCACTAAAATCTAATAGATAAAGAAGGTAAAAATAAAAAATAAAAAAATAGGGCTCATATATTGTATGTATTATTTTTCTTGAGCCTAAACACTTTTTTTTTTTTAATATATATTTTCATTTTAATAAATATGGACCAAACTACACTTATAAATAAATATGGAGTAAATCATACATGGACCCAAAAAAATATTTTGGGGCCCTTTAAATTGATCCTAAAACCAAAAAAAAAAAACATTGAGCCTATAATATTTTACCAAATTTAGGAGCCCTATTTTTGGGCCAAATTTAGGAGCCCTATGTTATATATGTTTATATGTTTTACCAAATTTAGGGGCCCTATTGTTTTTTTTATTTATTTATATATTTTCATTTTAATAAATATGGGCCAAACACATTTATAAATAAATATGGACTAAATTATACATGGGCCCAATAAAACATTTGGGGCCCTTTAAATTGATCTTAGAATCCAAAAAAAAAAAAAAAAAGGTTGGACCTATAACAATTTTTTAAATTTGGGGACCCTATTTTTAGGCCAAAATATGGGGCCTAAGGCACAAGCCTTACCTGCCTTAGGGCAGGGCCGGCCCTGGGCCGCAGGAAAAGTGGGAAAATTATCGTAACCACCCCTCTCACATGAGGGGAAATCTTGAATATGATTACTCGGACCTAAATTTTGTTTTTTTAATCGGAGTACTATATTACAAGATTCATTTCTCTTCAATATTTTAAATTAAAGGGCAAATTACATATACTTCCCTCGAGGTTTAACTAAATTACAGATATCCTCTTGAGGTTTTGAAAATTACAGATATTTTTTGAAATTTATATTTTCATAACAAATTGTCTCTTGATGTTTATATTTTCATAACAATTTGTCCCTAATTTGTTATGCAAATAGTACCTTCAGGCGGTATCTGTAATTTCTCAAACCTCAAGAAAGTATCTGTAATTTTGCTAAACCTCGAAGGGGTATATGTAATTTGCCCTTTATTAAATGATTATTTTGATAAAGAACTAATCAGTTAATTGGGCTGATATATGCCCTGTTTGATAGAACTGTGGGAAAGTGATTATAACTTATAGCCTAACAGCTTATAACTTATAGCTGTGAACATAAGCTAATTTTTGACTTATAAATTAAGCTTCTCCTCCCCCACCCAAAGAATAAGTTGATTTTTGACTTACAAAAATCTATAAGCTGTATTGTTAAGCTAAACCAAATACATCAAAATAACTTAAATTAAGCTAAAAATTGAAATAAGTTGGAAATAAGCCCTACCAAACAGGACCATAATCGCTCCAATAACGATACGTGCATAGAATTAAAACATAAAATGTGCACAAAAAAAAAAATGTATTGCCTCTAAAATTCAATTTGAATGTCTAAAATAAATTTCAACCACATAATATATTTTAATATTTTTTTATATATATTTTATGTTTTAATTGGTCACCTCCATTTGAGGGGTAAGGATGTCAAACAATTTTTTTTAAATTGTTTAAAATTGATTTGATGAAAAAATAAATAAAATGTAAAAAACACTCATTACTTTCAAATAATTTTTTTATTTTTGGGAGTTGAAGTAATTTTTTTTAATTCAAAAAAATAGAGTATTTATTGGGATATTTTTTCATAAATCTCTTTTTACCTACTTATGTTCCATTTAGTTTACATTATTTTCTTATATTCTAATAAGTCCTATCGGTAACATAATTACCAAAATACTCTTAATAATATTCTCATTTACAGTGTAAATGTTCTGTGATGTGAATGTTCACACCATCAACTTGAATATTAACATGTCAATGTGAATATTCATATTGTAAAATATGAATGTTCACATTACCAAATTACTAACCATTCAAAAAATATTTGTAAGGATAAAAATATCCATAAAATACCTTAAATATGAGAATTAGGATTTGGTAGATCAAATGTCCAAATAATAGAACTTATTACAATATAAGAATATTTTATGAACTAATTAGGATACATACACTTGAAAAATGATTTTTTAATAAATTTCCCGTATTTATTCTCATCAAATTAATTTTTAATTTATTTATAATGAAATTTAAAATATGTTTTAAAAACTCAACCAAAATAAAAGGTAGCTATTAATCATGTAGTTTAATTTTGATGATATCTAAAATATTATGAGATAAATTTTAATTTTTTAATATACATTTCTTTTACAATCATTTGTCACAAAATATGAAAATAAAATTTATCATCTTGATATAGATTGCACCGATTTAAAAATAACTAAATTTATTATACATCTTTTAAACACTTTAATTTAATTCAAATTCTTTCCATATATTTTCTTATTCATTTTCTTCCTTTGATTGATTTGAAATGTTTCTGCGCAAGAATGATGCAAGTCTAATGGCTAATGAATTCAAATGGAAGAAACATAAAAGGAATTAGGGCCCCGTTTGTTTTGGGTGAAAGAGAGGGTGTTGGGATTGCTAATACAAAGGTATTAGTAATAGCCTTGTTTGTTTTGGGAGAAGGCCTTGAGACTATTAGTCCCTTGGTATTACTAATACCCTTAAAGAGGGGATTGATAAGGAGGAGGTAGAGATGGTATCAGAAAAATAGTGAGGGGATTAGAAATTTTTTTATTTTTTATATATTGGAAATTTTTTTTAAAATATAATTTTTAATTTTTTATATTTTTTTATTTGTTTTATTATTTTATATAAAAATAATTTAACAATTCCTCATTACTAATCCCCTCACTAACAATCCCCTCACTAACAATCCCCTCACTATTAATCCCCTCACTATCAATCACCTCCATTCTATCTCCCAAAACAAACGGGGCATAGGAGTCTACCTAGAATCCATCCAACCGTTATATTTTTTTTTATGGCTATAAAAGAAACTCTGTGGAGGAAAAAAAAGACATGAAGTGAAAAAAAGAAAATTTTGTTATATTGAAATATTCTCATATATTGTATTGTATTTCATTGAATTGTATTTTTTGTAAAAAAAAATTGTTGAGAATTTGAGTAAAAATTGTAAAAGGGTTTTCACACCCTTCCTATTGTTCTTGTAAAAGAGATTTTTTTGAGTGATTTTTTGGGATAAAATTACTTGTGGTAGGTGTGATTAGGCACCTGATTCTAAATTAGTTGGAGTGATTGGATTTAGTCACTTGTTGTTGAGATTCACTAGCACCCGTGAAGCTAATGTTATAATTACTATTTGAAGAATAGTGGATAAATTTCCAAGGAGAATACTTGGAGAGTGGACGTAGACCTGACGTGCCGAACCACTATAAATTGTTGTATTTGATTTTCTTTCCCTATCTCTTTTATTTTTATATTAATTATTATTACTCTGTTATTTCATTTATTAAAATTCAAATATTTTAATTACTATAATTAATATTATAAAATTATTTATAATAACCTAATTCACCCCTCTTGCCTTTATGGATAACAGTAGTGATTACAAAGCAATTAATCATTACAAGAGAATGGTAAAACTGAAAAGTCAGACCTAACTTGAAGATCAAAATTGATCACATTCACATTATACATATATTTATAGACCACCCACCTTACACTTTTCTTCCCCATTTCATTCTTTGCTATTTATAGATTTCAGAGATTTCGAATTTGTTTTGAAGATTGAGTAGAGCTAGCTGACCTAAACAACATGATAAATAACATTAGTTGCATCCAATTAGCATCATTTTAAAAATGAATTCTACCATCTTGTTTGGAAAATTTAAGGATGAATTCTATAAAAATATAAGAGAAATGATAGAGACCCCCTTTTTGGAGGACCCCCACAACCCCCATAGTGATCCACACCATTCATGATGTGGACCCCACACATACATGAGTGGGCCCCACACATCATGAATGGTGTGGATCACTATGGGGGTTGTGGGGGTCCTCCAAAAAGGGGGTCTTGCTCATTTTCCAAAAATATAAGTGATGAAGTTATTATAAAATATCGATATTTGTGTCAGGTTTAGATTTAAACCAAACATTCATGTTTCACTTAATCTATTATTTTGAATGAATAGTCACCATTATTAGGCTGTAATTATCATATAATAAAAAAAAATTGTTGCATGGTGCTTTTTAAATTTAAAACGGTAGGCATTTGTTAAGTATATCATTCAAAATAAGAAATTGTTAGTGTGAAAATGAGTTTTAGCTTGTGGACTCAAGAGGCCTGTTTAATCATTGTAACAGTGTTTCGCCGATAAAATAAGAAGATTTCATATTTATAAATGTGTGTAGTCAAGGTACACTTGTCATTCCATTGCTTTCACTTGTACATATTTTCCAATAAGGTGAATTGAAAAACTATAAAAGGGAAGATAAATATTTAATTAAAATCATTCTCAAACTTGAACTTAGGTTTCAAATAACTGTTTTTACATTGTTATTTCAAATTTATCGTGACAAAGTCTTCAAATTCAATCTTAAAATTTATTTTTAAATTATTTCCTTTAAACGAATTGTATCAATTCCTCTCATTCCAAATTTATAAATCCAAAAACACAAACTTGGTCAACATTCAAAGTCAAGCCTGATCAATTAGGTTTGGACTCTGTGCTACTCAATCTTCTTGGTTTGTTTATGTACCCAAAACCTATGTTGCAGTAACTGAATTAAAGAAAGCAGAACTTGTTTGGCATTAATGGAATTATCTAAATGGATTTTTCTAAGATCCCCAAATAAGAATAGGAATCATCTTATTTCTTATTTCTTTATTCTTTATTCTTTCTTTCTTTCTTATTTTTTATTTTTTTTTAAAAATGTTGCTTTGATTTGCTTGACCTTCATATTATTCTCACAGCATCCACCCCCATAAAATGGAGGGGAGAGAGATTTTAATAAGCATTTTGGGAACCACGTGTACGGTTGTGATAAATCCTAAATTGTTATGTTAGATGCGACTCAATAAAAAAAATAAAAAAGGATGTGGAGGCTATTGGTTAATCTCATCTCATAACATGTGATCTGCAATGGTCCCCACTGCAAGATATCAATTTCTGTGATTTTTTTCTTTTTTTTTTTGCAATTTGTGAGGTTTCACTTTATCTATATTCCCTAACAATTGTTCAACAATCCCACATTTGACAATGTAAATTGACAGAAATAACCTTCACAAGATCCATTCTCAAAAACTTCAAATGGGAATTTAACCAGATGATCATATACAGGATTCAAAATCAAGATTTAAGAAGAGGGAACCAAAGATAAGAGATTAATTTGGTCACCAAACTTCAACATGGTTCAATTTAAGGTTGTGCAACATCATCAGTCACAAGCAGAGTAGAAAAGGCTAAAACTTGCTCCCCAATTAAAATAAAATCCAAGCATGATACAACAAGTGCGCGTGGTCTCACTATCATCAACACATGTAGGCCATTTCAAACTCTCAGCTCAAAATTCATCATAATTGCCTATAATCGTGAGAACCTCAGTTTGGCTGAGATCTACATACAGCTATGTATAGTTTAAAAGGTTTAAAACAATACTACACAGATAAATCAAACCACCGCACATTTGAAATGAGAAAACACAAAATGACCAAGGATATGAACATAAAGTTGGTTTGACCAAAATGAACTATAGGTATCTCATTCCTGCTGAATGAGCATAACCACCATACAAAGAGTTCATTAACAAAATAACTGGAATTCTGGCAACTTTGAACGATGGACAGACTTTTCAAGCAATTCAAGTAGTACCTCAAGTGCCAAGATTTGGTGCAAAAGTAGCCACAGGTAAGCCATGAGAATATCTCCACTGCCCACAAGCCGTGCATTTCTCTACCTTCACGCTGTTTTCCAGGGTACAGAATTTACATGACCAGATTTTGTACTTGTTTTCTACAGCTTTGGGCTTTTGGGTGCTGCAAAGCTCACATACAGGAGCCAGATGCTGCAACAAACCACCATCATTCCAATGACAAAATCAAAGTGAGTCCAGGGAACACAGAAAATATGTATATGGCAATTCCCTAGTACAAATTTTATGCAGCATGGTAGAAGCACTTCAATCCAGAAATGTAATCTATATTCGAAGAGGTTGACACCTGTGTTACATGGATTCTTCTAAATGGTTGAAGTACATGTGTCAAATACCTACACTTGGATAAAGGTATGAAATAAGCATCTAACATGTCTACTTGATCATGCACCATCAAACATAGGTTGACGCTCAAAATTTTCATAACTGTCGGCTAGCATCCAGCTAAGCAAAGCATAGCATATTCTCTTTATTCATAAATCTTGCAAGTTACCACTAATGATAATTAATAATCCTACTCAACCAGCAACAAACTAATAGTATAAAACATAAGCATGGCAGTATAGAACCCCTCTTTATTCAGAAAATATGCGATAGCAGAGTGCATGTGCAAACAAATAATGCAGTTGAATGCATTAAATATCTTTTGCTCAAAACACTTACTGGATTCAACAAAGTGCAAGATACACACTCCCACATTGTGGATTCTTCTGTATTGTGTGTTGCAGCATGATTAAGCATGGTTCCAGAAGTAGAAGCATCTGTGGATAAATCAACAAAACTGGATTTTGGATGACCATTAAATGACTGAGCTAATGAATTGTTTTCACGACTTCTTTTTCGTGCTGTTGCATCTGCAGCTTGTGCATCAAAACCATTTTGAAGGCTCGAGTTTCCAGCACTATGCCCCACATAAACAGTCTTCTCCGAGATATCAGAATTAATTTCACATTCCCCAGATACTTCACAAGACTGGGAGCCACACCATATGTCATCCTGTAATCTCCTTTCTGCAGCCATTGCAGCAGCTTGTATTGGACTAAGTGCAACCATTATTGAGCTATCACCACCAAGGCGTTTAGGCCCAGATGGTAGGAGAGACCCCAAACGTGCTCTCTTTTCTGCAGCAGCTACTGCCGTTTGGCGCAGAGCTGGAAGAGGAGGTGCACGGGAGAAACCACCCAAACGCCTCCCGGGAAGATCAAATCCCTCTGCACTACCAGTTATGCCCTTGTTCATTAGGTCCTCACACTCCTGTACGTGCCAGTTATATATAACCAAGAAAACAATAAGGCAATAATGTCAGTAATCCTCTACATCACTGATTCTTTATCTAAACCATTCCTGAAAAAATTAAATAAAAACTAGGGTTGAGAATGCAAAATAATATAATCGGATATATTCAGATAAGACATCCCAACATCAACAGCATTAAGACAACCTTAAATTACACAGAGTATAAAGATTGCACATCACGAAACAAAACTTAAACAAACAAAAGATTCACTATAAACTATGCTATCATGCTAAAGTACACTGCCTTGCCAATAAATTAAAATTTTTAAAAATTTCAGAACTCATAGAGAGCGAAGATGTTGAAACCCCAAAAATAAAGATTTTGACCAAGTAGTGTAAGTCAAAATCACACATCATCTCCACATCAATATCTACAAAGGACATGGTGCCGCATGTCACCTGGTGAGGTAACATGTGGACCAATGACATATTTCCACACACTCCCCTTTGGGGTCAAGGTATGCCAGTTGAGGATAGGGCACACTGTGCCATGACCTTGAGAATAGGCACTCAAGGACAAGGATTCAAATCATTCAAACCACGCCCTTGGCTTGGCTGAGGATCCTCCACTCACCAATGGCATGCTCGATACCAAATGGAAGTACATTTATAAGCCGCTATTAGTAATGTCATCAAGATTACATCTTCACAGGGAGTACTTTATGTCACATTTTCAAGTAATAAATTTGTCAAAATACAAGAGAGATGACCATCGCCATTATCTCAAGCTTTGTGATCCAAGTTTTAGGAAGAAACGGGCAAGACAAAGCCATATTGATGGAGATAATATCCCTCCCAAGGGCATAAAAGACCAAAATATTTCCACAGGTGAGGATGATGGTTTCTTTATATATGCTAGCTTAAGTTAAAATGAGAATTCTCAAATAAATAAATAAATAACAATTCTTGACACATAAAAAAGTAGAGTTCCCATTTTTCTCCCTTTCTTGCCAAGAAAACATTCAATTCTTCAATAAACTTTAAAATGCTTCAATTGGTGCACACAAGAATATAAATTAAGAAGGTTGTGCTAATTCCAAAGCAACAACACCTGCTATCGAATCAATTTGACACTATTGCTTTGGCAAATCATTTTGACAGTCACAGATTGCTCTGAAACTAGCGGCAAAAAATAAATTAAAAAGAAACCTTTCTGATTTCGTCCCAGAGATTATAGAAACTGGCATTGTGAGGACCGTGCACGTTGTGGCAAAGTTCGTGCAGCATTGTGTCAAGAATCTGATCAAAAGGGAAGAAATCCCAATCCCTGTTTGGCCTTCGAAGCCTAAGCTTTACATGCACACCACCACCTACATTCAACCCCAGAAGAGATGGATTGTTCGGACTGCATATTGATTATATTTGGTTAGTTTGATATTGTGAATGAACCCGTATCAGTATAAATAAATGAAAATCAACACATATTTAACTTGAACTCGATTTAAGACCAATCAGTAAGGACAAGTAAGAGGAAATTTACAAAGTTTGTGATGTCAGATATGAAAGAAAAAGAATTAGTAACTACACCAATGAATATGATTGGACATAATAACGAAACACCAAAAATTTATTTACATTAGGCTGTGTTCGATTGGAGGATTTGGGAAAGGATTTAAAAAGGAAAAGAAAAAAGATAAGTGAAATGTGAATAAAATATACCTACATTTCACACATTTTTTTCCTTTTCCTTTCCAAATCCCTCCCTAAATTCCCCAACCAAACACAACCTTAAGGTACTTTGAGAAGTGATGTGATTAACAATTAGCACAAAGGTTTGCTTTAATCAGAAGGCAATATGAGAATTTGCATACGCAATCATATGCAGTTGATTCTATCATTGACAATCAGTTAACACCTTGCCACATAGAAGTATCCTTGTCCATTATATTAATGCTTCATTTTATTGTCTTAAATGGAAGATCCAAAATCTTCAATTTTTTTCCCCTGGTAACCAAACAGAAGTCCCTTTTTTTTTCTCCTCTCTTCATTCAAATCGAACTAAAAACAGAGCAAGAAATCTAGAGTAACAACTCCGATATGATCGTTTAATAAGAAAATCAGATTACTACCCATAATTTAGTTTTGATGGGGGTGTGGGTGACTCTTGTTTCAACTACTAATATAATTTGATATGTTTGAGAGTAAAATGTGCAGCCTATAATGTGGCCAAGTACACTGTGCAAGAAGATGACTACGAATTGTAGCTTGAATTTCACTTGTGTGGCACAGACGTGGCTTTATAAATTATAATGGCGTTTGTGACACCCTTTGCTCCTTAGTTCAAGCAATGTCTTCTCTTCTGGCAGAAAACTATATTGGTGTTATCTTATTTGAACCATGCTAGTGTCAAGATGATCACTTTTCTTGACCATCAAATGATCAGATTATTATCCTAAATTCCCAATGCCTCTTTTTGGCATACTTCTCAATCCCACCCAAAAAATAAAATAAAATAAAATAAAATAAATCCTACTTTTTTTGAAAAGACAAACAGATATAAACAAAACAAACAAAAAAGCAGTAGGCTACAAATAAATCCCAAATTTTTGCTTTTTATTTTTTGTATTTTCCTCGTTTGCTAAGCTCCTACTACTATTTCACGCTGATCAAACATAACAAGTATAAAAGTAGCTTAGGAGATCAATAAACGAATTCCTACAGTTTCTCGGCAACCAAACAGAAGAATAAGAGAAGAAAAAACTTTACCAGAATTCGGAGAGAAGCTTAACTCTCCAATTGTGTTTACGCATGATGGGTTGAACCTGTTTCGCGACTCTCTCTAGGATCTTCCTAGCCTCATCTTCTCCGACCTTCTTGAGGGGTTTGATTTCCCAAACCTTGTTGAGATCGCCCAGATTCATTTTTATTTTATTTTTTTTCTGAAGCAAATTATCAAACCAAAACCCTAGACTGAAAGTTTCTTCAAAACCCTAGTGATTTCAATCGGAAAAACAAGCGAATAAATTAACTTGCAGTCTATAAAATTCAGATATTCATTTGTGCCGTCTAGAAAACATCGAATTCTGGGCGAAATCGAAAAGTGGTGTTTGGAACTTGGCGGGATTTCAATTGTCAAAACCAATGTTGTGGCTGTGGAATCCGGATAACGAATCGGGATTGGTGAATAAATCGGGGGTAAAAAATTAGTAAAAGAAAAGAAAGACCGCTTATTGATTGATGGCGAATTAAAATTAAATTGTAATGTGATATTTAGACTTGGTTTGGGGTACATTAAATAATACAAAAAGTTAAAAAATTACTATCCTATTTAAGTTACATCATTTTATTTAAATCACATCACTTCTCTAACACATCACATCAAATCCAACCCAAACCTAACTCATATAAACCAATAAGTCAAAAAGTGCACTTTTTTAGAACATCCCAAACTAACCCTTATTTTTAAAATGCATTAACACTGTGTTTGGATTGAGTGATTTGTAGAGAAATAAAAAAAATAAATATATATATATATTTTTCTTATTTGTTTGAATAATAAAGTTGAGAGAAATAGAAAGAAATTTATTTATCTTATAACTCTCATTTTCAATCTTTCTAAAAATTGAGAGATTTTGAGAGAAAATAAACCAACAGATTTTTATATTTTTATAATATTAATTTTGTCCCTATAAAATCAAACGAAATAAAATGATTGACAAAATATAAAAAAAAATTATTTTGATAATATAACGTAAAACAGTATCTTTTATTTTCTCTTATAAAATCCAATCAAATAATAAAGAGATAAATCATTTTTCTTTTATTTCTTACTTATTCAAACAAAAATGAGAGAAATCACAATCATTTCATTTCATTTTTTTTTTCTCTTATAACTTAGAGCATCTCTAACGATGAATTATTTTTTTCATAAAATCTGAGGGAAAAAAATGCAATTTCCCCAATCTGATATGAGATGTTCCAATGGTTGTACTGTAACTTACATCAAAAGACTGAAGATATCCGGTGGGACGACCGGGCGATCGACTGGTTAAGCGACTGAAATTTTTTTTTCCCTCTCTAAACTACACTTTCTGAAACACTTGAACTCATTTTCTTCCCCCAATAAATAATGGTTATCCACACCCACAAGCACAATTACCACAAAGCAACAACCAAAATCACCCTACTCAAACAACAGATTTTCGAGTACAAGACCTTAAAATCGTTGAAAAAGGCTCTGATAATCTCTTTCCCGATATGTCCTCACCCAACTAGAAAAATTTTCCAATTCTAGACGATAAACTCCAATTATTTCCAACCCACCATTGATGTCTGCAATAAAAGCCCAAATATTAACAAACCCCACAAACGATCTTATCGAAAAAAAACTCCAATTTTACACTTGAAACCTCAATGAAACGCCAAATAGCTCAAACCCACTAAGCAAATCATTTAAAAAAAATACAAAAAAAAGCTATTGATATCATCAACAAAGCCTTACATTTGCCCCAAAAAAACCTTTAAAATCAATTAATTCCTGCAATCAAAACCAAAAACACCAAATTCAATCAAGGCACAAAAGAACAAAAATAAAGAAAGAGGATAATCTGAAAACAGGGTTCAAAGATAATCTGTAACTGCCGGCGAAGCTAATCAGAAGCAATTAATGACGTGGAGAGAGAGAGAGAGAGTTAGGTGAGAAAAAAGTTTTATGACGAAACCCTTTGTATGTATGTATGTATGTATGTATTTGTGTGTGTGTGTTTAATAATATATGTGTATGCAAGGGATGACTCGTGGGACGACCTGTGGGACAATCGGTGGGATGTTCGGCCGGTTGTCCGGTGGGACCCACCTCCAACAGAAACACACAGTATTTTAGTGAAATTTGCTCAGCTTCTCAGTTTGGTGAAATTTTTAGACAGTTCTCATTTTGATGAAACCATTGGAGCAAAAAAAGTTATTTTTTTCACCAAATTCAAATTTGGTGATGATTTTGCTTAATCGTTGGAGATGGTCTTAAGTAATCTTTTTTTTTGTTTTGTTTTCTCTCATTTGTTCCCAAATATAGTGCAAAAGCATAAGAGCTCATTTGGGAAGTGGGTTAATTTTTTAATTTTTTGATTATTTTAATTTGGAATTAAAAAGTTTTATTTTGAGTAATTTTTTTGACTATTTTAACTTTTATGAGAAAAAAATTATGATTCAAATGTAATATTTTTTAAATTTAGGACTAAAAAATTTATTTATTTTTGACTATTTTAATGCCAATTCCAACCTATCTTCCCAAACAATGACTAGTTTTGGTGTACACTCACTTTAGGGGTTGTTTGGGATGTCCTAAATAAGTGCACTTTTTGTCTTTTTGGACTAAAAAGTTGAGGGAAAAAATATGGATGTTTGGGTTAACTTTTTGACTTTTCATGAAAAAAATGTGTAATAAAAAATTGTAAAAATTGGTTTGTAGAGGAAAATTAGGATTGGGAGTTATGCAGCAGTAATTGTTGACTTTTGGTAAATAGTATTAACTTTTTAACTTTTTGAGTAACTTTTTGGCTTTTTGACTTTTTTTAAATACCCCAAACTTGGCCTTAATAATGTATATATATTATAATTTTAAAATATACACCTATATATATTTTTAGTAATAAAAAAATTAAATTTGTTTCCAAAGCTTTTACATTTCAATTTGACTAGAAGGATTTTTTAAAAAAAAAAAAAATCTTTTATTGGATTTTGTTCATTTTTTTAAAAAAAAAATCTTTGTGGTTCTCTACTTTAGTAAAATTTAAAAGTGAAAATTTTAATTTTTTAAGAAAATTCATGATAAAGATTTTTTAAAATGTAAATAAAAATAATTATCAAATCCAACCTTAATATTTAAAAAATTATAATAAATATAGTAAATAAAATATTTTGCAAAATTATACATTTTGCATATATTAACATAGTGATATAATGATGCAATGGGTAAAGTTTTGGGAGAACCATTATGATAGTTTGTTTGGCTTCTTCGTAAAAATTGTTTGAGCACATATTAAAAAAGTTGGTAACTTTTAGTTTTAAAATAAAATAAATAATTAAAATATCACTAAATTTATTTATCATTAGTTAAAAAAATTAAATATCAAATTAATTTTTGACTTTAAAAAAATTTTAATAACTTTTCAAACACAACAACTAAAAATTTAACCAAAAAAACCCTAACACCTACTTTCATTTTAATTTGACTTTTTGCATAGAATATTATTGACAATGAACCAGGGCCATTGCGCCTCTATTGCTTTGCTGGGAAAAAAAGCCCAAACCAACCTCAACAGGCCAAAATTATATAGGCCCATTATTCGGGCGGCCCAAACTTGCAACCCGCAGTGTCCTTTTTCAAGTCAACAACTTGGCACAAACGATTGGACCAATGGGACGGGACTCTCTCTCTCTCTCGTCTCGGCTTCTTCCCCTCCCTTTCTTTCTTCCCTAGTCCAGTTCCGTACTGAACAGTCCTGAACCTGATACATATAATAATATACAAAAGCTAAATCGATTTCTCAAGCCATCAGTTCAAGTTCGAAATCTCGCAGAAGAATCGATTGGTTATTCATGGTGTTGATTTCCAAAATACTACACTGTATCTGTATATATGATTTGATTGGATTGGATTTGAATTGAATTGAATAGAGCTTCAAAGAATGGCGGGGATAGCCATAGTCTTAGATCTACTGAGGAAAAATCCAAGCTGGAGTGGCCAAACCCTACACTCGTACGCTTTATTCTCTGCCTCACTCGCTGCTTCCACTGCCGCCGCTTCTGTTGCTGCCTCTACCCCCTTTGCTTCTAGGGCTTTATTCGGGTACTCTCTCTCTCTCTCTATACATATATATGCATTGGTATTGTTATTGGCAATTTCTTATACTACAAATCAAGATAGATAGAGGTACAAATTAGGCGGATTTATAACCTAAGAGTCGAATTCAAATCATGATGATGATGAGATAGCTGAGATTCATTATATGTTTAGTTTATTTGATAGAACAACTACAACAAAACCTTGATTGAACAGTACATATACAACTAATATCAGAAAACTGTAAAGCATACAAAGTACAAGAGCAGTGTGTAACAGAGAAATATTGAAAGCAGAAAAGTATGTGCATTTTCTTTTTTCTTTTTCTTTATCTTTAGATTCAATGCCTTTAGATTGCTACAAAAGTTGTGCAATGGTAGAATTTTAGACAATAAAATAAAATTTGTTAAATAGAATTTTTTAGAAAGCTTACTAGAAATAAAACTTATTAAATTACAATCATAACAATTTAATCAATATTAACAAATTTTGTAACCCAAAATTTCCTAGTAAGGGTTTTAATACATTTTTCTGTAAGTCGTCCTGTCCCTTGACCAAACAAGCAATCATTTATTTATTTACTTGTTTTCGATAGGTAACTAACTTTATCAAACAAAGCACTTCAAAGTGCAACACTTTACACAGGTATCAAGCACTATACCTTGACAAACTAAAGTTCTTTTGTAAAATCAACAAAAGCAAAAATTGTATTGCAAAACTTGCCCATCAACCAAAATTGGAGAGAATACATAGAAGATTTCTCTTTCTCTCTTTAGTTAGACCTCATCAAACACTGAGGCGCAGCCTTCCAAGCTTTATTCACCCTCTTGAATATATATTGTTGTTTTCAAATTAAGTAGAGAACTGAATGAGATTTGGATCATGATATATCTCATGCATTATAGTATGTAATCAACAAAATTTCATTGCGGAGATAATTTGTTTACTTCCACTCTGTTTGATTGGGGGATTTGAGAAGGGATTTAGAAAAGGAAAGGGAAAATGTGTGTGAAATTAGGTGAAATGTAGGTATATTTTATTCACATTTCACCTACCTTTTTCCGTTTTCTTTCCAAATCCTTTCCTAAATCCCCTAAGCAAACACAGCGTTAATAAAATTTGATTTTAATAATATTTTCAGTAGTTATTTTTTTTTCTCACTATTTGATTCGCCTGATTTAGAAACTGAAACGGTATTTTAAGTAATAGTCTAAAATTGCAGATAGTTTGTGAACTAGAGGCATTGTGAACTGAAACGTTTGATCTTTTTTTTTTTTTGTTGTTGGTTCTTTGAAGTAGTTTTGGTATAATTTTGGTCTCTCTGCTTTAGATTGATGCCATTTGGCAATATGCTGTAGGATTGAGTTTGACATATAAACAAAACTGATACAAGAGATTGAATTTGGCAAAACTGATACAAGGATATAAGAAACACGTGTAATGTGGTTATTCCTCCTCTAGTATGCTATACATATATTACTTGTACTTTGTCTCCTATTCATATATGATATATCAACTCACCGTGTTCATGATACAGCAATTTTGGAAGATCAATTGCATATTGTGACACTGGCGTAGCATCTACTGATGAGGATTACATTTCCAGCATAAGAAATGTGTCTGGAAATATTTTCCAGCTTGATTCTCGGCAATACAGTACCAAAGAGTACATAATTGAACTAAAGCCTATATTCTCAGCTTTTGGATTGAAACCTCTCGCAATGACATCATTGAGATCTTTCTTATTATTTTATTTGCCTCTTTTGGAGCCTCGTTCAAACGTAGAAGAGGATGATGATGACTTCCCACAAGATACTCCAGAAGAGCACCGTGTAGATTTGGTTGTCCCTTTCAAGAAATCAGTGAAGCAAATCGTTCGTGAGGTGAGTTTACCCAATTTCTCCATCTTTCCTTTGCCCCCCCTGCATTTATGATCTTTAGTCAAGTTTTACTATGTTGGTGGAATTAGTGGCAACTTGGCTGATTCTTGATTTTTAGGAGTAGCTACAAGAGTCTTATATGTATGCAGTTTCAGAGATTTGATACCAAATTCAATCAAGTGAGGTTTGGTCTTATTAGCTACATGGTGAAGATATTGGCCTGGATGAATTAGTTGATTCCTTGATTAAAGTGCAATAATTTGATTATCTAGTCTCTTGCCTAAATAATTTTGTATCTGAAAAGTGGTAAAATGATTTTAAATTTGTAGTTTGTGTTGAAATTCATGATGTAACATTGGTCACTGAAACTGAATACTACTTTGGTCATCCAATAGTATAAATTGAGAGAGGAACATATGCATCAAGTTAATAATAGATGTTAATTTTCCTTGGCAATTTATATTTGAAAACTAATTATGTTTTGAAGTTTGAACTATGAGTTTTTTTTTTTTTTGGTGATTATTATCCCCATGCATTCTTTTACAGGGAAAATTGTACATATGTATAATCTTTTGATTCAGTGGGAGTAAGATTATTTTATTTTGGTCTAGGAATAATGTGATTAATCAACAATATTGTTCATCAAAAATTTTAATTTTTAAATTGTATAATTTTAGTCGCTGGGGAAACTTGCTGTACAGTAGACATGGAGGAAAATGATACAAATTAGATCCACACATCCTGGGAATTACTAAGTAAAGATCAAATTCTGTGAAATAGCTAAACTGAGTTATTAAAGATTACAGTTGTCCTACACTTAACCATGTGTAGTAACACCAAATTGTAATTTGAATGACTTACTTCGACCCTCTATAGACTATTAAGAAATTATGGTATCTCATTTTCTCATCTTTAACTTGAGAGTGAAATTACAAATCTGAAATGTCAATTTTCAGTTGAGGGGTAGTGTCAGATGTTCTGTGGATGTAGATACAGAGAACATGAGAAGTCATGTGACAATTGGGTAGAGGGAGGTGGGTTTCGTGAAGGGTGGGGCTGACTCATGGTCGAGGTGTCTAGAAAGGTATTTGGTTGGGTTGGGAGGAGTTTGGATGGCAGGTTCGGTTGAAGGTCGGAGTGGGGGATAGAGCGTGCTTTTGGCGTGACAGGTGGTGTGGTGACATTCTTTTAGTCTAGAGGTTCCCGTTGATTTTTGGGATTGTAGGAGACTGTGAGGTCATGGTGGGGGATGTTCGGATTGGCCAAGGACAGGAGATTGTTTGGAATGTATGGTTGCGTCGTTCTGTTCAAGATTCGGAGGTGGATCAATTAGTGGAGCTGTTGGGTTTCTTATATGGGTTGTGAGGCGGCGGTGCAGGGGAGGATTCAATGGTTTGGACTTGCTCGGGTTCCAAGGGGCTATTTTCTGTGTTTTCATTCTATGGTGCGCTTGTTCATGCTAATACGAATCTCTTCCCTTAGAAATGTGTGTTGGTCTCAGACACACCTTCCAAGGTAGCTTTCTTTGTCTGGACGGCGACTTTAGGCCGTATTCTGACCATTGATAATTTACGGTGGCGTGGGCATATTATTGTAAATTGGTGTTGTTTGTGTTGTGGCGATGTCGAGTCGGTGGATCATTTGCTTATTCATTGCCCAGTTGCTTCTAGGCTGTGGATGCTTATTGTTGTGACTTTTGGCTTGGTTTGGGTACAGCCAGACACGGTGTCGGCAGTTTTACAAAGTTAGGCTGGGGGTAGGGTGGGGCGGGAGCGGAGGCGGAGGCGGAGGCGGAGGCGTCTGCGTCGGAAAGCATGGATGATAGCTTCTCATTGTTTAATGTGGCTTCTTTGGTTGGAGCGCAATAGGCGGGTTTTCCAAGGGGTGTCTCATTCGGTTGCTTGGTTGGAGAGATGATTGCTTATGGTGTTATGTAATTGGGTTACGAGGCTGGTTGATCCAAATGTTTTGGCTTTTGTAGATTTTGTGGAGGATCTGTTAGCTTAGTTTTCTCTTAGGGGCCTGATCTTTGTATTCTTTGCATTCTTTGCATCATCTTAATGCTTTTCTAATAAAGTTCGTATGTTTATTATTTAAAAAAAAAAATGTCAGTTTTCAGTTGAATCAGAGAGCCTGAAGAACTAAAGCTTTGATTGCCTATTTGAGAAAACAATGATCACTCAATGTATCATTGGTTCCCTTAAATGTGACAATGTATTAATCTGCATTTTCACAGGATGCGAAAATCAAGCTATATCTGTCCTTGGAGATCAATACCGATTGATTTACTTTGTGTAAACAATTTAAAATTAAATTTTGATGTCTTCACACTATGATCTAGTTTATTGATCCAGTCCATTTTATGGTTACTTCTTGTTATGCTAGTGCAGTCTGACTTACTATTCTGTTTGGAGAACCCATCAGATTACCCAATACATTAACAGCCATGCATGTGTAGCCCTATGTCTGAGTTGTTCAAATTATTATAGACAGATGTAATAGAATCATTATAGCTCATTAGCTTGTAATAATGCTTGATTGAGTATTTATCATATGATGTTTATTAACTTCCACGTCATATAAGTGTGATGATCTATGAAGTATAGGTAATCCAAAAACATTGCCGTACAAGTGCCGGATACTTACCGAGTGCGGGTACGCATACCGTTACGGCTGCACGCACCGTACCGGGTACGCCGTATACGGCTGAGTACACCATGAGTACGCAGTGGGTACGCCGTATATGATTGGGTACGCGGTGGGTACTCAATGGGTGCGGGGTGGGTGCTTCACAACAGTTTTTTATTTTTTTTTGCAGAAGTTGAAATTTGATGCAAGTCTATGGTCTTATTTATCTTTAATCATCTTCAAAAAATTTATGTAATTTGGAACCACAAACTCTTTACATGCTTATTGAGTAATTTTGCCCTTTTCCACTTATTGTTGTATAGTATTGTATTTGTGTTGTTGAATATTGATTTATTTTGGATTTTATAATTTCTCTTTATAGCTATTATTTTGAACTTTGATTTGTATGTGGGATGTTTAGTTATAAATTTAAAAAACAAATAAATAAATAAATTTGACGTACCCTAGCCGTATCCGCACTTTACTTTTTTTAGATTTTAGCGTATCGGCGTACCCATATCTGTGCCCGCATCCATACCTGTATTTGTTTCCGTACCGACACTCGTGCTTCATATACACAATATCAACCAGGCAGCAGAAAATCCGATTGAAGTATAAAAGTCTTGGTCATAGGTCAGGGCATATAATTTGCATACATGCAAGGATCTGGTTCTGGCTGTACCTTGCAGTACAAAAGTTATCTACTCAATTATTATTCTTTGTCGGGAAAAATTAATGCACGAAATACATGTCACCTTTTCTGTTCTGTTTACTTGCAACGTGGTAACAACATTTTGCTAAGTATTCAGTGTGTTTGGTTTCAATTTTTAAAAATTAAGTTTTTTATTTGTCGTATTTTTTTGTTTTTAGTGAATATTTTTAAAATTTTAAGCGAATTTTTTTACTATTTTAGATGTACCTTACTTAGATGTATCTAGAAAATAAAATATTTATAAAAAAGATTTTAAAAAATCAATAAATACACAAGAATACGAAAAATGTACTGAATTCTCGTATTTTTTTGTATTTTTGATATTTAGTGAGTTTTCTGAAGTTTTTTTCACAAATATTATACTTTTTAAATGTATTTATGTTAGATGTATCTAAAAATTAAAAAAATTGCTTAGAATATTAAAAAAATTCAGTAAAAACAAAAAAACATGGAAAATAAAAAATTTCAATCTTCTAAAAAGTGAATTTTGAAAATTCAAACCAAACAAGCGGATTGCTTTGCAGTTGTGTTCTAGTTATTCTCACTCTAGTTTTGTGAAGTAAAGCTGTGTAACAGCATGCACCAGGCACCTCAACTTGAATACGCCTGTAGAACTCATCCTTGTCTAATGCAAAAGGATAGAGGCTCAACTTTTCACTGTTGACCTTTCGTTTAATACTATTGTGGTTGGATATTCACTTTGTACCTCTTTCAATTCTCCCCACAGTTTACTGCGTCATTATCTATGTCATTTTCATTATATTTGTTTGATACTTTTTCTAAGCCCACAATATGTTTTGTGGAGTACCAAAAAAATTATATGAAGTCCATGAAAAATCTTCTTCAGTTATCACTTTCCTGTTGCCTCTGAGACAGTTTTGCATTCAGTCATCCTGTTACCAATTCTATCTTTAGTAAATCCTGTGGTCAGCAACATGAATTAACTTATTGACAGAAAGTCACCACATCAATCAACTTGCAATACTCTGGGGTTTTATCACACTTTTTAAAATTCATTCTGTTGTCTTATTAGAGCTCTGCAATTGCATATTTTTACATTTTTTTATAATAATATTTTGATTTCTGTTATGGCATTAGACTTAGCTGCTGGCTCCATTTTGTTGCTTTATGGAGAATCATCTTTGGAAATTCCTCAAGCTATGTCTTTTTGTTCGTTGAACATTGTTGTTTAAGAGTTCAGGGCCAGTCGCTGAATTATTTTTTGTATTGTGTCTCAGACCACTGTTGTAACTACTAGACGGGTTCTGGAAAGACTTGCTGTCCATTATGTTTCGCATAGGATGGCATGGAAACTTCTTAAAGGTACTTGCTTTTCATGAAGTTATAGAAGGGGCTAATGTTGACGATTTCTGTAATTTCACATTTGTATTCCTTTGGAGTTAGATGTTTTTGAGCAAACTAATTGTTACGATAAATTTTTACAGATGTTCCCAGATCAGCTGCGCGCAAGGCTGGAAGGGGGATGCCAACTTTAGTTTACTTCTTCAGTGTTAGCAAAACGACTTTCAGAGGTCCAAACATCTCTCTATAATCAATTTTCTCCATTCAATTCAGTCAGTTGAGCTTTAGTCTCACTGTTTGATAACCTGTCATTATGTCTAAGCAGGACATCTTCTTGGAGTTGCAGCGTCATGGCTTGTCCAAGTTGGCATTGACATTTACCGGTATTTCACTGAAATTTTTAAAGCAGAGAATGATAAAGTTGTTAGAGTAGAAAAAGCTCGAGTTCTTGGCAAGAAGGTTTCTTGTACTACTGCCAGGTGTGGTGCAGCACTGGTTTTTGCTTCTGTTGGAGCAGGGATCGGTGCAACCCTACTTCCTCCTTCCACTGGTCAGTGGATTGGTAAGCACATCGCCCGTTGCTTAATCAAAAATTTCAATGTCCGTGAAACGTCAAACTTAAATTTGCATTGAAATTGTCTTTGATAATTTATTGATTTCTAAATTTATGCATTTTGCAGGCTGTGTTCTTGGAGATTTCGCCGGGCCTGTGATTTTATCATTTTGTTGTGAGAAAGTTTTTCATGCAGAGAACTAATTCTGCTTGAAATAATCTTGACTCGATTGATTCTGAAGAGAGAGAGAGAGAGGATGAAGAAGAAGCACAACATAGCATTGGTATAGCCATGTAATCACTGATGAATCTGTTTAATATTGATCGATTAAACACAACTCCATTTCTGGGCTGGAATTGTAATGTGGAACTCTATTTGGAAGATCTGAAGTTTTTCTTTTCTTTTTTTATTTTTAATCTCGAGTATTAAGTGCTTAAGGATTTATTTGGTATGAATTTCAAGAACAGAGTTTTCCAGCAAAACAAATGATTTCATGAAAAATTGGACTATTTGGATTGTTGATATAATATATATATATATATATATAGGTTTTGCATCTGTGATACAAAATAGGTAGGAAATCATATAGATGTGGAATGGATTCGTTTTCATTTGCTTTCTTTTTTGAGATTTAAACACAACCTAAAACTAGTCAGTGTTGGTTTTAAGGTTTTATACCCAAAACAAAATTCAATTTACATTATGGAAACATTTCGTGGCCAAGAAATAGAACTACTTTTAGACCATAAGAAGTGCCAGATTCAGTACCTCTCACTCTCTCTCTCTCTCTCTCTCTCTCTCTCCCAATTCATGGTCATAAGAGGACACCACCGACTCAATGATTTAGCCAAAAATGAGTCATCTCAATTTGGTAAATATGAAGATCACTCTTACCCACCGAGACAAAACTAAACTGGTATACCCCCCACGTGGCAACTTGCTCTACCACACACCTCTCATATCCTCAATTGGCGAAAATGGCTGCCCACAGAAAACCCAAATGGTTTTTTTATTTTTTTTAAATTTGTTATTTCAATTATTAACAGTGTAATGGTTTAATTGTTCTCACTATTTATCAACGTACAATGTAATAACTGATACATAAGATAAGATGATAATCAAACATGATAAGAAATGTGATTATTATAATATTATTATTTTCTTAAAATTACATTTAATTTATCATCTTATATACCACATCCATATTTAATAAATATTAACGAAATTTATGTAAGCCATGTCACACAAATAATAATTATAAATATATTATGCACATTTGATGGGTAAGCTAAATATAGGAAGAAGAAAAAATAAAGAAATAAATCTGGCATTATTGGGCCTTCACATTCTAGCCTAATCAAGGATATTATTGTCAAACTAATCATTCCCTGTGTTAACTCTCTCATTTCAAACCCCTCTATACATAAGAAAACCTTCTTTAATTTCTCTTCACATTCCAACCTGCATCCCCCATACAAACCACCCTCCATAACTTCTCCCCCATATCTTCTCTCCTCTCTAAGTGGGAGAAAGAGAGAGAACATGGATCAAACTGATCAGCACCACAACCTACAGAGTCTGACTCAATTCATTAGCTCCCAACTTTCTAAAAAGATCACACATTTGCTACTCTCACTTTCTGTTGTGTTTTCCTTCTTTTTATCCAACTCATCATGGTACACCTTGTTCCTCCATTCCTTCAATTTTCGCTTCTCTACATTCCCTTTCCAACTGCTAACCCACACCATGGACAAAAACTGCATTTTTCTCATTTGCAACGGAATCGTAATGCTCCTTGCTAAAACATCTGGTTTAATCCATTCTTTGCCTGCATCCGACCATCTTAACGATCAATTATTAAAGAAGATTGGAGATGGAGATGTTCTGCAATTGCCGTTGGAGACGAAGGACTCATTGCTAGAGAAACAAGTTTCAGTGGAAACTCTACAAGAAGAAGAAGAAGAAGAAGAAGAAGAAGAAGAAGAAGAAGAAGACTCCATGGAAGGAGAGAGTGAAGAAGACTTGAACTTGAATGTAGAAGGTGAAGAGCAAGAGGCACGAAATGGGTTTTTGATTACAGTAGGCGGAGAAGATGAAGAGAATGAGAAAGATTTAAGCACTATTAATAATGGATTTGCAATCGAAGAAGAAGAAGAAGAAGAAGATGGGTTGTTGAGTAGAGAAGAATTGAACAAGAAATGTGATGACTTCATAAGAAGGATGAAGGAAGAAATCAGGATAGGAGCTCAACAACAACAACTAGTCATGGCTTAATAATAATAAACAACTACAAATTTTTATAGGAATACATGCCAAATCAGTCTTATATCATGTTTGTAATATGATGATTGGGATTTTTTTTTTTCCACAGTTGGATAGTTGTGCATAGGTGATTTATGCTTTTTGTAGTTTATTATGGTTCATGTCTGTTATAATACATATGATGCATAATCATATATAAGTTATAATCTAAACTGGTGTGGATTACAATCCGTTGTGGTGTCTTGTTATGAGTAAATTAAAGTTGGTTATGCCTCTCAAAGTGATTTCAGTCAGGACTTCTTGTACAATGATGTATTAAATTAATATTTATTCATTTTAAGTTAAAAACATCTTAGAAGTGACTTAATATTTTAAAATTGTCATCGATATATCATTATGATAGATTTTTTTGGATAAATTATAAATACACCCCATTGAGGTTTAATTAAAATATAAACCGTCTCTGTGATTTTGAAAATTACATTCTACCATTTGAGGTTTTTAATTTCATAACAAATCGCCCATTTTATTAATAAATCATCAAGTCAATTAACAGTTTTTAATGATGTTAAAAATATGTTTTAATTAATAATTCAAGTAATTTTATTATTATAGAGGAGAGCAATTATGAATTTTATTTTTTTAGTTAATTCTGTTAAATAAAAAATTCTAAGAAGGGGGTATTTATAATTTTTCAAATCACAAGGGGCAATCTGTACTTTAAGCAAATCTCAGGGGATGTATTTGTAATTTATCCTTTTTTTATATAAAAATTCAGTTTGCAAATCACTTTATTCCCAATGAAATAATTTTTAATTATGACTTAAATTAATGTTAAGTAGTTACAATCCAATGTGTATAATCAGTCATTGATATTATTTATTTTTGATCTAATGGCTAAAAAGAATAGTTAAAAATAATAATAATACTATATGCACCAATTGATATATCAATTAATATATTAACAGATAATTTGACATAATTTTAAAAGTTTTATATATTTATAATTTGTATAATAGATAGGGTTATAATTTTAAAATAATAATGTCATAATATATATTAATTGGTGTATCGGTGTTCCCTTGAGCTAAATATTATTCAAGCAACATGACGAAAATGATGCAAGCAAAAGACTTTTTCCTTTTTTTTGTTTTTTTTTTTTTTTTGGGGGTGGGTGGGTGGGTGGTGCGTCGTTCTGAAATTCATTCAATTATATAGATTTGGGTTGGAATTTTCAACCTTTGGGCAGGCTTAAAATAGAAGCCAGTCAGTATTATTGATGGTGTAATGTTCCAACAGTCTTATTAAAAGACACAATCGTGTAAAACTCACCCCTAATTGAGCATTTCACACCATGTGAAGTAGGTCATAGAAGTCAAATGTAATTGTTGTAGTTTTGGGTTACAGATTTTTTGAAGATTTTTGAATCTAGGGTGGTTGTGTTAATGGCTTTTCATTTATTTTGGTAATTGGTTATTGGCAAGCAGCTCTCCCGTTTGTATATAAATGGAAAGAGCTATGAGCTGAGATTGTGATGAGAAAGAGATCAAGTGTGAAGAAAATAGAGAGTTGTGAGAAGTATAATTTATGAGTTGAGTTGAGAGAGCGAGACTCTTCCTCCTCTGTTTTGTATTTGTTTTTGTTTATAGTGAAGATTTTTCTCTTTTCTCCCGTAGACGTAGACATTGAGTCGAATCATATAAATATTTGTGTCTCATTTGTGTATGTGATTGTTTGTAGATCATTTTCTAATTGTTTTTAATCATTACACTAATTAATATAAGAACAATTGTACTGCACACAAAATTCACAAAATATGACACAAGAACAATGTTACGTTACTTGAATGTCATCTTGTTCGAATAAATTGAATTTTGACTTGCCGGTCGATCATCTAACAAAAAGACTGACAGTTACGGTCGATAAGATGACAATCACGATAGACAAGTGTTGCATTAATTGTTCAAGTAGTTGTCCGGCCAGTCGATTGATAAGTACAAATTCAAATAATTCAGACGAGATCAATTCATGCTGTCAATCTTTATTCTATGAGACAAATGATGCCTCCCATATGTGGGATCCACCATGTGTGAGATTCACTTTTTATCACATGATTTTTTTTAATTTTGTTTTTGGAATTACTTACTAGTTAGACATACAATAATAAAATAAAATAAAATAAAAACCCCAAACATAGATGAGTGTAAGTGGGATTTGCATCCCCACAGTTTTTTACTTGTACCTCATCACAGAATCACTTGTACTCTCAATATTTTTGTAATTTTTTTTTTCTATCCCACTGTTAAGTAATTCTCTGAATTTTTTTTCTTCATATTTATGCATTTCATTTTTTCTAGTATCCAAAACATAAATATTTGTTTAGTGAAAAAGTTTATTCTTATAAAAAAATATATATACAAAAAATTGCATTAAAAATAATATGATAATAACATTTTTAAAAAATAAGAGTTATGAATTATCTTTATTTGTGTTGTCTTAAAATCAATAGTCTCGAGATTCAAACATGTTATTATGTACAAAAAATTTATATAAATTTTATGTTTTTACAACAAATTTTTTGTTCATTGACAATAGGAAATTCGTAGTCATTTTGGCTTGTGGGCATTTCAACCTAAAAGAGCTAAGGTGATCAGTACGAGCATGAGCACACTCATATATCTAACACCAAAATATATGAAATGAACTACTCCCCTCCACATTTTGTGCGAGACAAGAACTATCAACTATGAAACTTTAGATGTGGTATTAGTAATCATCATCTTACGAGGAGCTTCTCACAAATAATTGGATCAGAATTCTGCTTTGAAAAACCATCTAAAATTAACCCTCTTTTATTTTGATAGAAAATAATTTTTAAATATTTTTGTAGTGTTAAATACAATCTAAAACAAAATCAACAAAAAGTATTTTCTTTAATTAACAAAAATGTGTCGAGTTGAGTAAAAATATTTTTTATATTTTTTAGAAGTAAAATATATTTTTCTTTCCCACCATGTCACCGCCACCACCATCACCCAAGACAGCCTTGGACAAAGACCCACTCCACCTAATTCATTGGTTCAAAACTACTAAAATGACTCGACACCAAGAATAAAAGATTTCACCTTTGAAATTTGTTTAACAAGTTAGTCAATCCTTACTACTACCACACCTATAGTTGCTACCCTATCACTATTTCTTCCACTATCCTACTCTCGTCACGTGATTGTATACTCATCTAATAATATTTTGTAATTTATCTATCATATTTTTTTATTTTTAAAATTATATAAACATTTTGTTTTTATTATTAAACGAGGATATGGCGAACATTGCAATAATTACTCTTCTTAAAACTTTAATCATGTTCACTTGTCCTATCAAAAATATCTACACAAGGAAAACAATTTCAGTTTCAAGATTGACAATAGGTCCATATGATTTAGCTTTCTTTGTTTAAAAAAGAGTGATATATTTGTCATCTTCTTGGTTGTACACTACAATTGGCCACGAATGCATAAGCTCTAACATTTATGTGGTTATCATGAAAAATGTAGCTTTCCTTTTTATCCCACTAGTGTGTGTATTTTACATCACAAATCAATGTTTTTCTCCTAAAGGGGACCTCTTTCATGAGTGTAGTCAATCTTATATTGAATGATTACATGTTTGATCCCAAATTGCAATAATAGAACATCAATGAATGTGGGTATTAAGTTAGTTCTAAAAGGACCACCCAATATTGGGAGCTAAATCTCATATCCCATCTCTTTCTCTCCCATTTCAAATTATCACTCTATTATATGTAATCAAGTTTAGATTCGTGGTGTGGTGGAATTCATTTTTTATTATTTAGAATTACCATATTATTTTTAATTTCAATCAATTATAATTGGTCAGATCAGTAAAAGTAAGGTTAAAATTCCATTTTATAGGGACTCATCTTCTCTGAAAGATGAAAATGTAGAATTTCATACCCCACTTTTATATATAGCTTATCATATTTGATTGGAACAAAAAATAACATGATAGTCTCGTACCACTGAATAAATTTTGGTGGTTAATTTTTTTTTTTTTTTTTTTTTAAAGCTTGAAAAGGGGGATAATCATATTTGTTACAAGATTTAAATCCATTTATGATTTTTTATTAACTAATAACACTATTTAAGATAATTAATATCACCATTTAAATATTTATTGATTGTATTAGGGATAACATTGAAATCATTCTGGGTTAATGCAAGGATCATAAAAGAATCATAAAATTGATATATTCCATCAAAATCAAGGGCTAGTATAGCTTGTTTGATAATTAGATTGGGTACATGAATTGATTGGTATGGCCCCATTGGAAAACAGCCAAAGTTTGATTTGGAAGACACAATGATATATGATAATGAAGATCAGAAGAGGTTACAACATAATTGAATGAAAACATATATATGTTGAAGTAAGAATCACCAACACAGCGAAGGCTTATTTTCATGTTTGTCGGTATGGTGCACTGCATCCAAAATGATGTTTAATTGTAAGCTAAGCTCAAGTATTTCACCTCATCGGTGATTTTTTTTTTTTCAATCAAATAATATTTTGATAATTTTTTATTTTAATGTAACAAATCTATAATCCAGTCATATCGATTTACACCACCAAAAAAAAAAAAAAAAAGGGGGTAAATTTCCTTTTACTCTCTTATAGCTTGGGTCATGTGCGGTTTACCTTCTTAATATTAAGAAATAACCACATAATTTTCATGTGGTTTGTGAACTGAAGTATACTATTAAACAATCCGTCCAACTTAACAGCAAGTGTGAAACATGTAATAGACATAATGGAGTTATATATTCATTTGCAAATTTCAAAGGGGTAAATTGCATATGGAATAAAGTACAAGGAGCAAAAGTGTGCGTTTCCTTCCAAACAAATAACGAAAATATATGGATATTTTAGCCTTTTTCATTAAATCGTTATCAAACTTAACGGTATACTTCAGTCTATAAATCACAAAAGAGTTATATGGTCATTTGTAAACGTCAAAAGAATAAATTATACATAACCCAAACTATAGAAGTAAAGTAAAATTTGTCTAAAAAAATTGTTTGTCTGTGTTTTTTATTTATTTATTTATTTATGTATAGCAAGAGAATTTAAAATAAGAAAAAAAATAACACTCATGGATTTGTACTTTATTATTTCATACACAAGGCCCAAAACTAAAACCGCTGATGGTAGCAAACCCACGGTCGGCCCACTCTATTCGGCCCACTATGTTTCCGTTGATTAGTGTTTGGCAAAAATCCTATAGCATGTTTGTTTGTGTGTAAAGAACAACTTAAAATATTTTACTTTCTAAATTTTTTGAGCATGAGGCATCTATTTCTTAAAAGACAGACTAAATTGATATGGGTAAACCCATAAAGACTATAATCCACCATTTAGGGCTCAATACATAACTCAAATACTAAAGCCCAGCATTGCTGAAGCCCCACGTAACAATAAGAACCAATGGCATCAAGACACATGGCAAGAGAAGGGCAATCCACATAAGCAGACAAAGATCTGCAAAGTTATTGCCACTGCACATTGCCATTAATGAAGCCCTTTACAGCATTTATTGCGATAACCCCTCTCCGTCGGGACAGAACGGCTTCACCATGAACAAGGTAAGGTAGAGCATAGACTTTCGGCCAAGGCGACAGGTTGGAAGGGACAACGAAATGATTACTAGAGGATATAAGCAGACGTCGAAGACGGGAAGAAGGTTAAGTTTTCTAACTCTAATCCATCTCTACATTCCACTTCTCTCTCTCTAACTTGCTCGTCGGAGGATTCGCTGGGAGACTCCACATTCCCCGTTGAACTCTTGTGCAGGTTCCTTTGTGGGCTTGGTCATTCGGGCACAGGCTTGAGGTGCGTGGATCAGTCCGACCCGTTCCACCTGGAACAAACCACATCATCAGTTGGCGCCGTCTGTGGGAAGGCTTTCCTCCGCGCGCCAGTTGTGCTCATTGTCGCCGGAGACCCTGTCCCAATAACCCTTTCTTGTCACCCACCAAGGTGTATGGTCACGACTAGATCTATGGTTTCTCACCATAATGTTGCCGACCACCAAGCCGACCCTTCCAATCCAAACAACCCACCACAGTACTTTATCGGGCTCACCAACAGCATTAACCGCCTGGCTAAGCAGAACCAAGCTTTGATTAATGCCCTACTCCAAAAAAACCTTCCCATGCCCGCTCCACCACCTACAGATATTCCACCCAACCCAGAACGCGCCCCGAGCTATACTATCTAGCAGCCTAATCCACCTAACTTGGAAGGCTTGCAACCCCCTCCCTCAGGTATAAACCCGCTACCCCGGGGCCCACATCCATCGATCCCGGCACCAACCCCTGAAGGAGAGGCTAGCAGCGTCCAGCCTCCGCTGCCTTCCGGTGGTGACAACATCCTTCTCTGGGACGCAGAACTCCGAGCCATAAAGCTCCAACTCCAAGGGGTCATGCAGAACATACAGCATAAACCTTCTACTACAGCCAACTCCCCATTTGTTGCCTCCATCAGGGACAAACCTCTACCTCCTAAGTTCAAAATGCCCACCATCGACTCTTTTAACGGTACGACAGATCCAGTCGACCATTTGGAGACCTACCGGACCCTCATGATCCTCCATGCATTCCCTGATGAAATCATGTGTCGGGCTTTCCCCGTAACACTCAAGGGGTCGGCTCGACTCTGGTTTAGTCAACTGCCAGTAGGCTCTGTCTCCACTTTCCAGCACCTTAGTGACTCCTTCCTCAGCCATTTCATTGGAGCCCAGCGCCAGCGACGTCCGGCAACCCAACTCCTCAATATTCGTCAGACCGAGGGAGAGTCGTTGCGTAGTTTCGTTACCCGCTTCAACACCGAAGCCTTGCAGGTAGCAGAAAACGATGACAAGGTCATCCTTACGGCTTTCATGGCCGGTCTACGGTCATCTGACTTCATTTTCTCCCTCTCAAAAAACCCCCTGACCTCCATGGCAACCCTTCTTTCCAAAGCCCAAAAATACATGAACGCAGAAGATTCCCTAGCCGCTCGCCAAGATTCTACAGCCAAACACCCGACTCCCAAAGACCCGACTCCCAAAGAAAAGAGAAAGGACTCAGACACCAGAAACACCCAGTACAATAACCAAACACCTCAGTACACCGACCGATCCTCCAGAGCCAACCGGTCGGCACCAGTCCGACCGCCCGGCCGGTTCGAACAGTACACACCCCTCAATTCCCCCATGGAACAAGTCCTCAATCAGATCCAACGAGACTACCCCCTGAAATGGCCCCAACCATCTTGGTCTCCTTCCAATCGGCGAGACCAGTCCAAATATTGTCGTTTTCACTAGGACCACGGTCATAATACTGAGGAGTGTGTTAACCTCAAAGATCAAGTCGAGGGCTTGATACGTCAGGGACGTCTCAGTCGGTTCACGGACACTCGCCCTCAGCAAAGGCAAAGGACCGAATGTAATGCCTCAACTTCCGGGCCATTAAATACGTACAATAATACAACACAAGTAGGATAGATAACCAAAACATCTTAATATACATATATAACCAGAGTTAATATCACAAATAATTCATTTATGTTCCATTATAGGATTACCAAAACATTGCCAAACCAAAAGTCAAAAGGAAAAAAAAAAAAAAACAACTAGTCTAAGTTTTCAAGTGAACCATAGCTCCAACACTTCATCTTATTTGCCTTCGAAATAACCTTCACAATTGTAAACTGCTTCATCACCTGGCATGACACGCCATGAGCTTGGAATGCCCAGTAAAAACACACACATCTCCATATCTTCTATCAACCAATCAACCATACACAGAACAAATCGGGTAACATGACATACAATATTACAACAAGGTTCTATGAATTAGTAGTTAGACTTGACATCTAGAATTTCCCAAAGAGATCCTTCTACCCAACCACAAGGATTGAGCACCGGACTATTCAGAACTCTCCCTTTTGCTGCTTTGCAGACCTTACCACCTATGCTCACCTTCCGGTTATTTACTGGTCAGTGACATTGATGGACCTCAAAAGGGACGGCCAAACAAGTGGGCTCGCTTACACCCAAATTGTGCCTAGGGCTCGCTTACACCCTGCACATACCATACCAAAGGGCTCGCTTACACCCTGAAATCACCGCATAGAGTCTGAATACATCCGTGTCAACCTAGGGGTTCGCTTAGACCACTTGCGCAAGACTTAACTCATTTGGTTTTAATCCCATTCACATATATATTACATAAATCATTCTGAAGCACAAGGGTGAACGTCACCCATTACCAACCCCTTTCCATTTCCCATTTATTAGATCTTTTGCCAAGCAAGTTAGTCACATTCGGTAATTCGGTAATATAAAAGAGCATGAGACAAACATAAGAGAGGAAATATAGACCATGATAATCATACATAAGTATGGTAAGGCAAGCAAACAACATTAGGCATGCTTTGAAATACTTGGAGACAAATAACACAATAAAACACCATTTTCAGCACTATTCAGTTATGTAGGGCTAACAAGAATGCTTTGGTAAAAATACTTCTAGGTCAAATTAGGGGCTGAAATTGCACAGAAACAATAATCAACCTGTCTAGTTTCAGTTCCAATTCTCAGAATTTGCACAGCACCTCAAGAAATTCATTCACAAGCTATATTTGAAAACCTGTCCAGATTTGTTGCCCTTTGGGAAAACTAGCTTTCCTCTCAATCTACCCGATGATTTTCACTCAAATAAATTCTGTTGGAAAGAGGACTCAGAATTCTAAATTTTGACAGAAGAACCAACATGAGATGATTTTTATGAAATTTTATAAAATTGAAGGAAGTGGACTGTTTTTCAGAGACTCAGGACCATATTTTTAAACAAAATATCTAAGCCCTAAAAACACACAATTAGGGGATAATAAAATTGTCACAAGCTCTAAACACACCAAATAGCCTACACTAAATTCAGATTTGAGAAATAAATAAATTTGATATTTCTTTTAAATTAGAGAAGTTATAGCAGTGCCTAATTTGACAAATTTGCAAGACAATGTCACTAGTTCATACCCACCCTTTCATACACACCAAAACCCTATGCAACACAAGAGGGCATCTAAACAATAGGATGGGATGGTAAAAGAATTGGAGAAGACAAGAGGAAAAAGTGTTCTTACCTTGACCCTAGAAGGCACCATTTTCTTTCTTTTCTTTTTTTTTCTTCTTCTCTACTTCCTTGTAGTTCACAATCTCCTCCTCTCACCCTTTCCTTGGCTGCTGAAAATATGTGTAGGGAATGTGAAAAATGTTCTCAATTTATAGGCAAGGGATTTAGGTTGAAAAGACAATTTTACCTTTACTCAATTATTGTTCCTTAATGGCTAAGAAAATTATCTTAATGACTAAGGAAGGCATAAATATCTAGATTTTTTTTTTTAATTTTGTTTTTCAACCAATTTTCCACCAAAATATTATTTATAATATCTATGTACATATTCAAATAAATAATAATATTCTATTCAAATAAATAATAAATATTCAAATAAATAATTAATGAAAGAACAACAAAAACAAAAATAGAAATAAAAATAAAATGTATGAATTAATTCATAAACTAGGAGGTAAATAAATAAAAACCAAGTTTTAGGGTATTTTCAAGTATAAAGCGGTGTTCTAGGATTTAATTATAATACAAAATAAAGTACAAAAAAATTATTCCTTATTGGACCATTTTGTAAAATTTTATAAAATTCGAGACTAAAATGAAATTAACCTAAGGCTTAGGGTTTCAAGTGTAATAACCAAAAATTAGGGTCTCTACACCGAACCCATCAGAAACAACCGCCGGCGCACTCCTCCCCGGCAACCAACACAACCTAACCCTGGCCATGATCGCCCTCCACAGCAACCACGAGCACAAGGTAAGACAGGGCTCAGACAAAGAAGTTGCCACATTAGACCGCCCACCCAAACTGCCCAAGCAGTGGATGGAGCCCACCACCTTTACGGAAGCCGACTGCACAGGCATCCGTTACTCCCACGACGACCTCCACGTCATTTCTGCCCTTCTCTCCAATTACAAAGTCAGAGGGGTACTCGTCGACAATGGCAGTTCTTCAGGCATCATCTTCATAAATGTCTTCCGCCAGCTCAAGATCGGGGAAGAAAGTCTGTCTCCTCTCCAAACCCCGTTGGTCGGTTTCACTGGAGATCGGGTGACCTTCATTAGCTCTATCGATTTTCCCATCACCATCGGAGAATACCCACGGCAGACCACCAAGTTGCTTACTTTCCTGGTCGTCGACTGTCCCTCCGCCTACAACATCATCCTCGGCCGCACCGCCCTAAATGCCTTCCAAGCTATTACATCCACTTTCCATCTCACCATCAATTTCCCCACTGATCTTGGAGTCGGCACAGTGAGGGGAGAGCAGACCCTAGCCAAAGAGTGTTATGTCGCCTCGCTTAAAGAAGTCAAGCTTAAGGAGGCTATGATCATTGAAGGACTCGACGTCAGAGACAAGGACGAGCTGGTCAGAGGGGAACTAGTGGAAGAGCTCGTCGAGGTCCTCATCGATCCCATCAACCTGGCAAAAACTGCCAAGATCAGCAGCCAACTATCCTCCCAGGCCAAGGTCGATCTCACCGCCCTCTTGATTGAGTACAATGACGTATTTGCCTGGACCCACTCCGACATACTAGGTATTGACCCCTCCTTCATCACCCACCGTCTCAGCATTGAGCCCAATTTCCGACCCATCTACCAGAAGCAGCGCATCTTTCACCCGGAGCGCAACAACCTTATTGCTTCTGAAGTAGATAAGCTTATTGAGGCACAGTTTATCACAAATGTGGACTACTCCAGATGGTTGTCGAATGTGGTTCTGGTTCGCAAAAATAATGGTAAATGGCGACTCTGCGTCGACTACTCCGACCTCAACCGAGCTTGCCCCAAAGACAGCTATCCTCTTCTTCGCATAGATCTACTGGTTGACGCCACGGCCGGCCACCAAATGCTCAGTTTCATGGATGCTTTCTCTGGATACAACCAAATTCTTATGCACCCGTCTGACCAGGAACACACCTCCTTCATCACCGACCGAGGCACCTACCATTACCGTGTGATGCCATTTGGGTTGAAAAATGCTGGAGCCACTTACCAACGGTTGGTCAATGACGTCTTTCATCACTAGATAGGCCGGAACATAGAAGTATATATCGACGACATGCTAGTCAAAAGCAAGCACTCCACTGATCATCTGGCCGACCTGCGAGAGACCGTCACCACCCTACGAAAGCATCAAATGAAAATCAATCCGGAGAAATACGCCTTCGGCGTAGGATCTGGAAAGTTCTTGGGTTTCATGGTCAGTCAGCGGGGCATCGAAGCTAACCCAGAAAAAATCAAGGCCTTAATTGAAATGCAGTCACCTAGAACAGTTAAAGAGGTTCAGAGGCTTACTGGCTGAGTGGTCGCCTTCAACCGCTTTATTTCCCGCGCAACGGACAAGTGCCTCCCCTTCTTCAAAGTTCTTCGGCAAACTTTTGAGTGGACAGCAGAGTCCGAAGAGGCCTTTCAGCAGTTGAAACAGTGCATGGCCAACCCTTCCTTACTTTCTCAGGCAATCACGGGCGAACCCCTCTTCCTCTATTTAGCTGTGTCAAACACCGCAGTCAGTGCAACACTCATCAGGGAAGACAGCTCTGTCCAACGACCGGTCTACTACATCAGTCGGGCTCTCAGGGGAGCGGAACAGAACTACCCGTTGTTAGAAAAAATGTCCTTGGCCTTGGTCACCGCCTCTAGACGACTCCGTCCTTACTTCCAAGCCCATTCCATAGTGGTCCTCACTGACCAACCATTGAAGAAGATAATGCAACAACCAGAACTTTTCGACAGACTTATGCAATGGTCGGTCGAGGTCAGCCAATTTGACATCTCCTATTGGCCTCGAACGGCGATTAAATGGCAGGCTGTTGCCGATTTCATCCTGGAATTCACTAATCCCACTCCGACCACAGCTCTTTCGCCCTTGCCACTCCTTACCGAGCCGGAAGACCCCCACTCTTGGACCCTCAACGTCGACGGATCATCTCGCAAAGAAGGCAGTGGGGCTGGTCTCATCCTCACCGCCCCAGAGGGGGTTATTTCAAATGTGCTCTCCGCTTCTTGTTCGACGCAAGAAATAATGAAACCGAATATGAGGCATTGATTGCAGGTCTTCGCCTCACCAGAGACATTGGTGTCAGCCATATCCAAGTGTTCAGCGATTCCCAGTTCATTGTCGGACAAATCACGGGGGAATTCGATACCAAGGATGACACATTGCGGGCTTATAGGGATATTACACTCCCACTTGCTCGCCTCTTCAATAATTTCCACATCAAGCACATCCCTCGGACGGAAAACTCCAAGGCAGATGAAATGGCTTAGTTGGCTTCGGCAGACCAGTCAGACCTCAGCCACGATGTCCGCCTCGAGTACCTGGCCCACCCTGCCATTTCCCCAAACCAGCAGCAAGTCTACTTCCTCCAAAACGAACCTATTCCTTAGGCGGCCGACATCTCTCTATTTCTGACAACAGGGGAACTGCTAGCTAACAAACAAGAGGCTGCCAAAATCAGGGCCCGGTCGTCCAACTACATCCTTGTCAGCGGCCTCTTGTGCAAACGTGGTTTTTCACGCCCATACCTCAGATGCCTTAATCCTGCTCAAGCAACCTACGTGATGAGGGAAATCCATGAGGGTATCTGTGGTAATTACTCGGGCGCCCGGTTCCTAGCCCACAAAATACTTCGCACTGGTTATTTCTGGCCTACTCTCAATCAAGATGTGACTGACTTCGTGCTCAAATATGATAAGTGCCAGCGTTTTGCTAACATCCCCCATGTTCCTCCTACAGAATTGATCACACTTTGTAGTCCCTACCCATTTGCCAAATGGGGGATCGACCTAGTTGGCCCATTGCTCACTGGCCGAGGCCAAACCAAATTCGCCATTGTCGCCATTGATTACTTCACTAAATGGGTGGAGGCAGAACCCCTTGCCACAATTACCGAGCGGAACACAACCAGATTCATTTGGCAGTCGATCGTATGCAGATTTGGCATCCCTCAAGCCATCGTCTCCGACAACGGCAAACAGTTCGACAACGCCAAGTTCAGGAAATTCTGTTAAGACCTTCAAATCCAGCCATGTTTCTCTTCCCCAGGTCATCCCCAAGCCAATGGACAAGTTGAGGTTACCAACCGTTCTCTTCTCAAGATTATTAAAACTAAGCTGGAAGCTGCTAAGGGACTCTGGGCTGAGGAATTACCGAATGTACTCTGGGCCTATCGTACTACCGCTCGAACTCCCACTGGGAAGACCCCTTTTCGCTTAACATACGGCGCTAAGGCGATCATCCCAGTGGAAATCGGTCTTCCTACCCCAAGGGTTCTACATCTGAATCCAGAACTAACTGAAGAGCTGCGTCAGGCAGACCTAGACCTAATCGAAGAGCTCCGAGAAACCACTGCAGTTAGACGGGCCTCATACCAACAGAAAATGAGAACACACTACAACCGCAAAGTCCGACTGAGGGAATTCGCAGTGGGGGACCTTGTTTTGCGAGAAGCAACTCTTGTCACTAAAAATCCGACTGAGGGTAAACTAGCAGCCAAGTGGGAAGGACCTTACGTTGTGAAAGCTAGACCTCGTCCGGGTACTTACCGACTTCAGGATATGGAAGGTCGAGACCTCCCCCATCCGTGGAACGTCGAACACTTGAAGCGTTATTTTCAATAAATTCCTATGTTTGTTATTGATCAGTTATTGTATTTTCTTTTTGGCAATCTGCACACTTGAATGTTTTTCTTCTTCTCTCACATGATGTAAATTTCTGATCCAATGGGTTACACTTTACATGACAACAATCTTATATCTCAATTATCTATGTGGTACCTCAATAACGTCCTGAATGCAGCACTCAGCTACAAGCCTCAGCCAGACTGAGCATAACAAGCCTCAGCCAGACTGAGCATAAAAAGCCTCAGCCAGACTGAGCACGACAAGCCTCAGCCAGACTGGGTACGACAAGCCTCAACCAGACTGAGCATGAAAAACCTCAGCTAGACTGAGCATAACAAGCCTCAGCCAAACTGAGCATGAAAAGCCTCAGCCAAACTGAGCATGACAAGCCTCAGCCAGACTGAGCATGAAAAGCCTCAGCCAGACTGAGCATGAAAAACCTTAGCCAGACTGAGCATGACAAGCCTCAGCCAGACTGAGCATAAAGAGCTCAGCCAGACTGAGCCTCTTAAAGTCTCAGCCAGACTGAGCGCGACAAGCCTCATCCAGACTAAGCATGAAGAGCTCAGCCAAACTGAGTTACTTGAAGAGACAGCCCGACCGAGTTAATCATGGCCCAACCCGAACTAAGCACGATTGAAGCGCTCGGCCAAGGCCATTCTTGCAACTTCATGATTGTGGCATAGTTGCCATACTTAGTCAAATTCTAGTTTAACGTTTCCCAGGTCAGACAGCCCTATGTAGACCACCACTTTCATTCTTTGCAGATCCTCAAATAATAAAGACAATAGCATAAACACACAAACACAGCTCATAATTCTATTCATTCACAACTTGTACATGAGTTTATTACAGCAATTCCAAAAAAAAAAAAAAAAAAAAGAAACACAAACAAACAACCAAAACTCTAAGTGCAAATTTTGTTCACACCAATCATTCCTCTTCACTTGAGGCGAGGTCTTCTTCTTCAACACCCTCATCTAAGGGGGTCTGGGCCACGTCGTCTTCATCAATCTTCACACTGGTGAAGTCCAAGTCTAGGAACAGCTCTTCTGCTTTACGCTTAAACATCTTCCAGCCGCTGTCCCAGAACTCAGTCATTTCGTGTTTGTAGAAGTCTGACCCCTGGAAGCTCTGGATTACGTCTTCTTCACTCCTGCTCCCAGCGGTCGCTCCCGACGGGCCAGCCCCCCCAGATGCCTCCCTCGCCAAGTTACTGGCGATCGCAACATTGATCGCCATCTGGAAGTCAGCAGACCCCTTGAATTGCTCTACTGCTGCGACACACAAGTCGGGATATGTTGCCCTCTCAAAGGCTGACTTGGTCTTCTCTTCCTCCAACTCCTTTTTCAGTCCCGCCTTTTCCGTCGCTGCCTTGGTGCGCTCGTTTGCCAGATCCCGCTCCAACTCAGCGATCTTCAAGTCTGCTTCTTCCTTTTCTTTGACCCACTGAGCGCACAGATCTTCATTGTTAGTCATGGCCTCTTCAAACCGATCGTTGGCGACAGCGCAGGCTCTCTGGGCCTCTTCCAGCTTCTTCTGCTCGCCAACCAGCTAGAACTCTAGCGACACCACCTTGCGGTATTTTGTCTCCAGCTCCAACCTGGTCGTGAGCAGCTCAGCATTGGCTCGGTCGGCTGAATAGCCCTGCACCATCGCCAACACTTGCATCTTCTTGGCCTTTTGGGCCTCTTCTAACCCCCTAGCGCACACACTTCGCGCGATCTTCTTCCATCCAGCAGTTTCTCTCTTCGAACTTTTATGTTGGGCCTTCTCCTCCTCCAACTTTACCTTCAGTGGCCCCACTTCGCCTTTGGCAGCCGCCGCCTTTCTCAATAGGGCTCCTGCTAAGGTAGTGGCCTCCATTTGGGCGGAACACAGACCCCTTAGCAGCTCAGCCTCAGTAAAACTGGCCACCGAGCGCACGACCGCTTCTTCCACTACCCCCAAAAGGCGATCTGCAACTGTCCTGGCTGGGCCTCTTTCTCCCTCCAGTCGCCCAGACACTGTTGGCGTGTGGTAGATGGCAGTCTTCAGCCTGACCCCCTCTCCTTGGGGCGTAGGAACCCCCTTGGGCTGCTGCTCCACCCCCTCCTCAGGGCCAGCTGACCCACTTTTTACTTGCATCTTGGGACCCATAGCACTCATGGGCTTTTCTTCCCCTTGGGCCCCTTGACCAGTCGCCCCACTCTCCATCCCCCTTGCTTCCCCCAACCCCACTTCGGGGGTCTTCTCTATCGTCACCTCCTTCCTCCTCTTCACGGCGGGCTCCTCCGCGCTCTCCCTTGCCCTCTTCTTCTTCTTCAAAGTCTCCATCTCCTTTTTGTTCCTCTCCTTCAGAGGATCCACTGGGGGCGATCGTGGCTCAAAGCCCTCCAAATCCTTCTCCCCCAGTGGCTTGGGGCGCGGTCGGATTCGCTCTCTAGCGATTGGTTTCGGAGGAGGCCCAAGTTGTGCCTCCTTATACTTGTCCACTCGGGCGAACAATCTCCTCTCCTCCTCCTCCTCTGCCTTCCTCTGCATCTCTAGCTCCTCCCTTGCTGGGTCCTTCCCCAACGGTTGCGGTCCCAATTTCAGGGCGAACAACGTCGAAGGCATGACCAACTCATCCCACCTCAGCCCTTTCTTTTCCCTCCATTCCCTCACCTTCTTCACTCGGTCTTCAGCCTCCCCGCCCAACTTAGGTTCGACTGATTTGGTGGGGACCTTCCACGTGGTGCGCGCCCCAGTCCCACCGTTCTCCGTCACAAAGAACCATCTCGGTCTCCACCCCTTTACCGACGATGGAAGACCTACCACCAGACCTTTCCCCGCCACCGCTTGCAACGTCACCCAGGTCTCCTGCTGACTGGAGGCCTTGTAGCAGGAGAAGAACTCCTCTACTGTCATCGCCGTCCCTCTGGTCGCCAGCGGCCAAGCACTCACGCACACCATTACTATCTTCCAAGCGTTCGGCATCAGTTGCCCTAGCACCACCTCTAGCTTGCCTAACACATCCACCAAAACCTGAGGGAGGGGTAGCCTCAACCCTCCTCGCAATGCTTCTTCGTAGAGGCTAAGTTCGCTCAGCCGCACATTTGATGCCCTTCCCATGGTTGTGGGCAATCTTAGCCCTATCTCCGAGGGTATTTGGTACTTCTTCTTTATTCCCTTCAACTCCTCTGCTGTCAACACGGATCTATCCGGTTTGGTGTGCCAGTGGTCTGGCTCCACCTAACTGATAGGCCTTGCAGCCGAGATTATTGTCCTAGGGCGAGCCCGTATCGCTTGATTCCCTAACTCCCCCTTCCTACGCTCCGTACGGTATTGTTCTGCCAAATCCACCGCATCGTCGTCGCCTAGTGGATCAACCCTTGCGTTTGTTGCTTCCTCGTGGGCCATCTCTCTTGTGTGTCTGCGAATAGCTTCAGATGCGGGCGCAAGAAAATTCACAAAGTGTTGCAGGGGTGTATCGCTAGCAACGAAGGAGTTTACACTTGGAATGTTTTGATTTTTTGTAAAAAAGTAGGTAAAGAGAATAATACCAAAGGCCCAAGGCTTGCCTGTATTCCAAGGGTTACAATTAATTTTTGTCAGTTTGAAAATTTTCAAAAATCCGCCAAAACTGTCTTTTCAACACCCTATATTGACCTATCGTTTCATTTCTTACTCAACGCCTAACCTTCCCTATCATAGGATTCCACCACGTGTACGCCCACGATCCACTGTCCCCTCCCCCTACCCTGTCTCTTTCATTTCAAATCACCACGTGCCCTGACACCCCTCGAGCCCCGCGCACCGCCACTTAATCATCTGCGCGGTCGGCCCTTCTCACGGTCGGCCCCTCCACTCGGTCACCCTTCGCGGTCGGCCCTCCTCACGGTCGGTCCCTCCACTCGGCCACCCTTCATGCTCGGCCCTCACCCTGCCGGTCTCTCACCACCCTCCTTTTCTTCATTATTTCCTTCGTTGGACTAAAGCTGCACTTGGGAATGGGGGACTACTGACATGGGTAAGCCCATAAAGACTATAGTCCACCATTTAGGGCCCAATACATAATTTAAATACTAAAACCCAGCATTGCTGAAGCCCCACGTAACAATAAGAACCAATGGCATCAAGACACATGGCAAGAGAAGAGCAAGCCACATAAGCAGACAAAGATCTGCAAAGTTATTGCCACTGCACATCGCCATTAATGAAGGCCCTTACAGCATTTATTGCGATAACTCCTCTCCGTTGGGACAGAATGGCTTCACCATGAACAAGGTAAGCTAGAGCATAGACTTTCGGCCAAGGCGACAGGTCGGAAGGGACAACGAAATGATTATTAGAGGATATAAGCAGACGTCAAAGACGGGAAGAAGGTTAAGTTTTCTAACTCTAATCCATCTCTACATTCCACCTCTCTCTCTCTAACTTGCTCGTCGGAGGGTTCGCTAGGGGACTCCCCGTTCCCCGTTGAACTCTTGTGCAAGTTCCTTTGTGGGCTTGGTCATTCGGGCACAGACTTGAGGTGCGTGGATCAGTCCGACCCGTTCCACCTGAAACAAACCGCATCATCATAAATATTTTTTTCTCTTTTTTTAGACAATCTTATTCTGATTTTATATTGCATAAATTTAAATCAAATTGAAGAGTAAATAATGATATTGTAGTCCGTGAGATTGATGCGAAGACGAGACACATCTTGACAAAGAGACACGGTCTCAATTGATGGAGCTGAAACGAAAGGGTACAGACAAAGATTCAAATATGAGATGGGAAGATGATGATATTCACAGGTCAATCATGGGGTGTTCGATTATGAAGCCAAAGATGGTAAAGATTTGGTCTTCGGTTTGACTAAATGATGAAGCTTTTTCTATGAGTAACCCCTTGTAATTTTCTGATTAGGAGAAAAGTTGGTCGATGCTCTGTTTTGGGTTGATTCTCTACTTTGGACAGATAGTCTCTAGGTGTTTGGTTTCTTTTCATCAATGGTTTCAGTTATTTGTTTGCAGAGTGTATTTCTTTTCTTTTGTTCTTTGTGCAGCCCTTAATTTTTTGTTCACTAGTTTCAATTTTATCTTCTCTTCCTTGTTATGGTTACTCATTGTAAGATATACTCTTTTTTTCTTTTTTCTTTTTTGACACTTCATAGAATTGATACTAACATATTATTGTGAGTAAGAGTAATATTTTTTTATTTATATCTATTTCAATACTAATTTTTTTTTATAAAAAAAATTCATAACTAATATGGATTTTATTTGATAGATCTTGATGAGAAAATTCTAAAAATATTAATTTTATTAAAAATCAATATCTAAATCAAAAGCCATATTATTTTAATGTTTAAAATATTAAATTATTCACTAAGGATATTTTGATAATAATGCTATGCGTTAGACTTTTCAAGAAAAAATTTTTATACTTATTTTTGAAGAAAAACTTTTTGTATTTATCTTTAATGCATTAAAATTTTATTATGAAATTTTTTTGACCAAATCTCCATATGGATCGGTATGCCTATGTTCGTTCTTGAAATATTAGGCCACCATAAATATTTTAAATACTTCTAAATTTTATACACTTTTTACATGGTGGGGATAGATGTTTTGTTTTAAAAAAATAGTTGAAGAAATGTCGTGGGAGGTTGGAGGTGGCTATCGATCGTTGGAGACCATGATTAGAGGTGATGGTTTTTTTTTTTTTTTTTTTTGAACATAGAAATTGAGGAACAGAGCAAAACCACCAAGCTAAACAGCATTACACAGATTACGTAGAGCAGCAGGAGGGTGTGAGACCCAATCAAGAGAAAGATTGCCATGCAGGAATGTCTGGGCCACCCAGTGAGCTGTTCCATTTGCTGCTCTCGGACACCACTGGAAAGACAACTGACTTCGAACAGCCATCCCCTTGATATCATGGATAATGGCTCCATACTCCCAAGGGGGAACATCCTCAGAAACACACAAGTGGATGACATATTTATTGTCGCTTTCCACAACCACCAGTGCTGGATTGAACTGTTGAGCCAACTGACAAGCGAGTCGGCAAGCTAGAGCTTCGCCTTGAAAAGAGGAAGAAATAAAACACTTCTTGGTGATTCCATCCAGCAGCTGACCCTTAGAGTCCTGAAAAATCGCTGCAACTGCAGCTAGATTAGAGCCCCTCTTAACAGCCACATCGCAATTAATTTTTAAGTTCCCCATAGACGGAGGCACCCAATTTGCTACAGGCAAAGTGACAGCAGCCTGAAACTGAGAACGCGAAACAGCTCCCAAACTCGTAGCTGACTCAAATTCTTCCATGGCCATCCGAACTCGAGATAAGACTGAAAGAGGATCAATCGGTTGGTTGTTAAAGATAAAATCATTCCTGCCCTTCCAAATAAACCAACCAGTCCAAGCAACTTGCTGAAAGAAAAACTCCCGTTCAACAGCATTTTGAAACTGCTCCATCATAGCACACGACCATTCAAGGACCGAGTGAATGGAGCTCCAGTTGACTCTGAAATTTAGATTACTCCCAAACCATACTGCGCGAACCCAGTTACATCCAAACAGTAAATGCTCCACCGATTCAGGTTTGGATTGGCAAATTGGATAGAGATTAGAAAAAGCACACCTTCTCTGGACCAAGTTCTCTCTAGATGCTAAAGTATTTTGGCACACACGCCACCAAAAGTGGCGGATTTTTGGCGGAACTTTGAGAGCCCAAATGTGTTTCCAAAAATTACTAGGAGGTTGGAAGGAAGAAGACGGAGTATGTGTTAGATGGTCATGTACAAGGGACCTAGCAGTATGATACCCCGAGGAGACCAAATATGATCCTTTAGATTCAAAATGCCAAACCTGAGAATCTGCCAAAGGTGCCAAAGCAATGGGAATGGAGGAAATAGCTTTAAGTTCAGAGGCTGACACAAGGGAACTAAGGGCATCCAATTTCCAGCTCTTTGAAGTATTATCAATAGCATCCACCACTCTATTAATCTCACAATTCGCAGGTTGCATGGAGGTGACTTGAAAATTAGGGAGGGAGGGGACCCATTTGTCCTCCCAAAAACGGATAGAAGACCCATCATTAACTTGCCACCAGACCCCATTTTTTAAAATTTCCCGTCCTTGTAGAATGCTTGCCCATGCCCAAGAAGCCCGGCGACCTTTATTTGCAAGCATAAAGCTAGAATGAGGGAAGTAAATGCCTTTCAAAATGCGAACACTGAGAGAGTGCGGATACTTTAGTAATCTCCATCCCTGTCTTGCGAGCAAAGCCAAATTGAAGCTGTGGAAATCACGAAAACCCAATCCTCCTTGGAGCTTGGACATCACCAATTAATCCCATCCAACCTAGTGGATCCCTTTCCCATCCAACTCCCCTCCCCACCAAAAACTGCGAATGTAGGAATTCAATTTAGCACAGAACTTTTTTGGAAAAGCGAAACAGGCCATTGCATACGAGGGGATTGCTTGAACCACCGCCTTTATCAGGGTTTCCCTAGCAGCTTGTGAAAGCAACTTCATCTTCCAACCCTGAAGTTTTAACACCACTTTTTCTATAAGAAACTCATAAGCCTCTCCTTTCGATCTTCCCCAAAAAGAGGGCAGCCCCAAATATTTTGCAGATGGGTGTGAGACCTTAAGACCAGACATGGCACAAATAGAGCTGCATAAAGTTTGAGACACATTAGAAGAGAATTGGACACTGGACTTGTCAAAATTAACCATTTGACCAGAAGCAGCACAATAGGTTGACAGGATATCCAAAACTTTTTGACATTCTGAGACCTCTGCCTTTAGGAAAAGGAGCATATCATCAGCGAATAACAGATGAGAGAGAGCTGGGCAGTGCCTTGTAATCTTAAAACCAGTGATTTGCCAGTCCGTGAGACTTTGTGAGAGAAGATTAGAGAGTACATCCGCGACCATAATAAAAAGAAATGGAGATAACGGATCCCCTTGGCGAAGCCCACGAGTGGGAATGAAAGAGGCCCTTTTTTCACCATTAACACAGATTGAAAAGTTCAAAGTTGATACACATTCCATAATCCAATTGATCCACTGCGGATGAAAACCCAATTTCTGCAAAACCGCGACCAAGAAGTCCCATTCTATACGATCATAGGCTTTGTTAAAATCAAGCTTTACAGCCATATAACCCACTTGCCCACCCTTCTTCAGTTTCAAGGAGTGAAAAGCTTCATGCGCTACGAGGATATTATCTTGAATCAACCTACCCGGGATAAACGCTGACTGATTTGGGGAAATTAACGAACCAAGCACTTTTTTCAGACGGTTGGCCAAGATTTTTGTGATGATCTTAACAATAAAGTTACAAAGGCTGATAAGACGGAACTGTGATAACTTTGTAGGATTACCAACTTTGGGGATCAGAACCAAATTTGTTTGATTGAGCGTTTTGAGCATAAACCCTCCCACAAAAAACTGCGAACAGCTTGATAAACTTTGGTGCCAACCACATCCCAATAGTTTTGAAAGAAGAAACCAGGGAAACCATCTGGCCCGGGTGCTTTAACAGCGCCAAGTTGGAAAACAGCAGTTCTAACTTCCTCCTCAGATAACATTGAGATTAACTGACGGTTCATTGAGTCAGTTACCAGCGGCTGAACCACAGAAAGAGCTTCATTAAGATTTCTATCCCCACACTTGAAAACAATTGAGAGAAATATTCCAACAGATGGCTATTAATTTCAGGGTCGGATTCCATCCAGCAGCCATTCTCGTCTTGAAGTTTAAGGATTTGATTGCGCTGACGACGTTGGATCATTGTGGCATGAAAAAAACTAGAATTTTTATCCCCATAATTTAACCATCTGACCTGTGACCTTTAATGGAGATACATTTCTTCACGAGCTAGTAATTCTTCCAACTGAGATTGAATCTGATTTTGAAGTTCTGAATTATCAACAAACAAAGGTTGTGATTGGAGAGTTGCCAACTCCGTTTTCAGGCGAACAATCTGAATCTTGGTGTTCCCGAAACACTCTTTACTCCAACTCTTTAACCCCTCCCTGCACTCCCGCAGCCGATTAACTAGTTGGAACATTGGCGATCCAGCTTGAGACTTGTCCTATCGGGATTTAATCACATCAAGACAACCAGGGCTAGAGGCCCACATAGTTTCGAATTTGAACACCCGTGGAATGTTTTTCAGAGGGACACAACATTTGAGAATTAAAGGACAGTGGTCTGACCCAAACAGGGGCTCATGAAACACTTGGGCACAAGGATATAGTCCTCGCCACTCTACTGTAGCCACTGCCCGATCCAGTCTCTCTCGGATGTTGTCAGCACCTCGTTGATTATTAGACCAGGTGAAAGGCGGGCCCTTGAACTCCAGATCCATAAGAGCACAATCAGAGAGCAACTCCATAAAAGCTTGAAGCTGACTCATGCGACACTCTGCTCCTCCGGAATTTTCTTCCATATAGCTGATTTCATTGAGATCCCCTATACAAAGCCAAGGGTAAGAATTTTCATGTGCCATCTGCCAAAATTTGATCCAAAAATTTTTCCGAAGTAGTTTTTGGGGTGGAGCGTACACAAAGGTAGCTGCCCAGCTACTCTGACAAGCAGGTGAAGAAATAACACTATGGATCATGTTTCGCGATGAAAAGCGAACATCAAGGTAAATATCATCAGTCCACCATACGGCTAAACCCCCTGATATTCCAAGGGGATCAACATAACATTTGTGAGGAAAGTGAAAACGTCTGCGAAGTCTATCCAGATAACCCGTTTTATTCTTTGTTTCCATTAAAAACACCACTTTGGGACGATGGGTTGAAATTAACCCTCGGAGGATCTGGACTGTCAGGGGTCGTCCCAAACCCTGACAGTTCCAGCTGAGTATCAACATGGTGGGTGTGGCTGTTCTGGGCCAGCCACCAGAGCCCAATTCCCATCCTCCATCTCACTGCTATAAGGATATGTACTAGGCACTTGAGAAAGATACTCTGCAGAACCAGTAGACAAAAGATTACCTGGTATTGCAGCTTCTAGAGCCCCATTATGTTCTGAAGAAACCTCTAGCACCTGAATATCGAACAATTTCACTCTACTTGCCCGTCTGCCTTTCCCAACTGATTTTGGAGTCTCTCTCCGGATAGAGGATCTAGTTTTCGAAGGGACTGTCGTTGAAGTAGTAGGAGAAGGGATATCCAACTCAGCAACAGGAATATTAGTGAGCTCAGATCCTTTAAGCAATTTAGGTGTTCGAGCAAAAGCCTCCTCCACATCAGGGGCCTTACGTTTTAGAGTTAACGTATTAAAAACAATGGACATACATTCATCTAGCACAATTGTCTTTAAATCAGCCTTTGGGCTAGAAGGTGGGCTCAACTCCACAATACTAATGGGGCGAGCCAAATTGTTCAGAGGGGGAACTGGGGCTAGATCTGATTGGCCTTCAACAGGTCCGCTAACAAAATAGGAAGGCCTAGTAGAAACGTTTGGCCCAGAGTTGTAAGCCCCAAAACTAGCCAGATTATGGCCCTTAGATTGTGGCCCAACCAATTGAGATAAAATTGAATCACCCAAAGAAGCCGAAGAACTTGTACCTGCCTGGCTACCAGACTATGCAAGAATATCCCTTTTGTCCATACTACGCCCCAACGGCTCCACGTCCCCCACTCCTTGTACAGCTGCATGTTCCACAAATCGTGCCACCATCTCCGACTTTGTACCAGCCTCAAGACCGTTTGCCACCTGCACACCTGCCTCATTCCCACGCGCCACCACAGATTCGGAACTGGGTTGAGCCGGCGATGAATGATTCAAATTTGGCCGGATTCGAGCTGCTAACTCATCCACTTTTTCCCGGTGATGTTCAACCGGTAATCCCGAACTTTGTGCGATTCCAGTGCGCAGGCCGGGGCCATACCCAGACGCTCGCCCCTCATCTCGAGAAACAAACTTACACACATTCCTCTCATGGCCAATCCTGCCACAGTCAAAACAGAAATCCGAGAGCTTCTCATATTTAAAAGATATCCAAGAATTTGACCCTGTTACTGGGGGCGAACCACCCATGTTCAAGGTAAAACCTTGAGGGAGAGGCTTAGTGACATCAATCTCAACCCTGATACGGAGAAAATTGCGATAAAGGAGAAGACCCTCACAGTGAGCTTCAACACAAAGCAGACGCCCGAGCTTATTCCCTATGATTTCTCCATTGGCCTTCGTTATCTTCTCTAGTGGTAGACCATGGATTTGAACCCAGAATGGGCACCAGGTGAACTGAATGTCTGAAATAAGGAGCCCCGCCTCCAGAGGTTGAAGAATCAATAGATGACCCATAATGGACCAAGGGGCCTCCTGCAAAACCCATCTTCGATCCTCACTATCTTCAAACGTAAAAAGGAACATATTATCATTCCAAGGAGAAATGGTAAAAGAGGCTCGCGTCTTCCAAGCCCCATGGAGAATGGTAGAAACCGCTTGCTTGTTAAGCTGTTTTGTGGTTAGGACTCGCCCAATTAGACATCGGTGGGAGACTTCCCCCAACGCCTCAGCACTATCCTCGAGTTCAATAGAATCCAGCTCGGAGACAGAAAGCGACGGGCTCGCCATACAAACCGAGGAAAATAGAGAGTATAAAGGAAACTAAAGAGGGGAGATAGCAAAAATGGGCTAAAACTAGACCAGAAAACAAATAGGGAAGAAGACCCAGGGGAAGGGAGAAGGAAGAGAATGGGAACAAAAGATAGCAGACGGACTAGATAGAGAAAACTAGGATAAACCCAGAGAAAACTACCTTAGGGTAGAGAGCCTCCCATGCTAGAGAGAGAAAAAGTTGATTAGAGGTGATAGTTGGCAACTAGAAATCATAGCACTAATTTAAGGGGAAAAAAAAAAAGAATAAAATAATTTTTCTTTCACTATTGAAATTCAAAATATTGAAAACAAGATCGTGTGAAGAAGAAGAACCGAATAATGCTATTTTATAAAATAATAATTAAATTATATAAAAGTCATATCAACTAGAAATCATGGCACTAATTCAAGAAAAAAAAAGAATAAAATAATTTTTCTTTCACTATTAAAATTTAAAATATTGAAAACAAGATCGTGTGAAGAAGAAGAATAGGATAATGCTATTTTATAAAATAATAATTAAATTATATGGAAGTCAAAATTGCATGACTTTGAGTGACTAGCTCGAAGTGCATCAAAAATAGAAATGATATATGTAACGCCCTCAAAAATACATAAAACCCATTGTTTAGACATGCAATGATATAAAGAAATCAACACCTTTCCATTCATCAGAGTAGTTCTTACAACAGTATTACATGTTAACAACAAAAGCAAATGCCCTACAGGCTTACAGTTTTCCAAGTTAACACTTGGTTACACAAAAGAAGAGTACTAACTCTATACAAAAGAAGCCATTGGCTTGATATACATGTAATACAAACAAAATAATCAAAAAGAGTCTTCAACTCCCATATCCATCCAAGCTAAGTCCTTGGAGGTGGCATGCTACCTGTACCTGAAAATAATGTCCCATATAGGGTGAGCCAATGCCCAGTAGAGATATGCTAAACACAGTATGAGCAGTAACTAAGACATTAGCAATTGATAAATGTTTAATTTCCACAAATCAATTCATAACCCATTTCCATTACATGATCATTATGTCCATGTTTTATTTCATTTTCCATTTCTTATCAAGTTCACAATTTACAATAACGGTTCAGAACCTGGCCAACAACTTATATGAGACAGTAACTCATATTAAACGTTTCCCATTTTACATTAGATAAGCATACTAGCTATATCAACACTTCGATAAACGAGCATATAAGCTATATCAACATCTCAACGGATAAACATACAAGCTGTACCCACACTTCAATAGATAAGCATATGAGCTATATCAACACATTAACTGACAAGCATATGAGCTGTATCAGCGGAGTCCATCCCCTATCTCCTCCCAAACGACATCCGGTTCAGAGGTCCATCCCCTATCTTCTCCTAAACCGTGGAGTACATCCCCTATCTCCTCCCGCACACACACCGTATATACACATAGGTCATATACATAATCAATCAATACATAACGTTAATGTATTCTATCAACCGTCATACTCTATGACACATCCAATTGATTAGTTTTGGTTTGCCTAATCATCATGCATTGTCTACAACAATCAAAACTACCCTCCACCGGTAGCCCAAGTAATTATTTCTAAACAGATAATAAAAGCTCCAACAGATAAAATATCAACGTCTTTCAAAAGTGAGCGATTAATAAATCCAACTCCACCATTCTACCATATAATGAGCCAATTTCATTATTTCCAACTCAATTCCATATAACCACCATTTTTTCAAATTAATTATACCAATTAATTTATACAACAAATTAGGGTTTCCAACCCCATTTCCCAATATTAACCCAATGGTTCAAATATCGACAACCAACAACAATATCATCATTTTGAAACCCAATACACACATTTTAGAATCAAAATGACAAAACCCTCTTTTAACATTTTCAAACCCTAACTTCCCAAATTAACCATTTAACAAAATGCCCCAAAATCTAGGTTAAAACCCATAGTAGTGAGTAGGAATCCCTGCCTCAAAAGATGACACCCAACGAAGAAGATGAAGAAAATGAAAGTGCTCCAAATTTCAAATTTCTCGGATCAAAAGATAGCCCTTGACGATTAACCCAACTTTTGTAAAGACCAAAGGTGAGGAAACAACTCCTACTAGATCAATACCTAGAGAAAAATTGAGGTTCTAGTGAGAGAAGCTCTCTAATGGAGGTTTGGAAAAGTAAGAGACAGAAATGGAGTTGAAAAAGTGATCCAAAAAGTCGGATCTCAGTTTTATATAAGAGTCGCCCCGCTCGAGCGTGGAAACCCCCGCTCGAGCGTCACTCACAGACTTCCGCTCGAGCGTCCAAACCGTCGCTCGAGCGTCGGATACACACTCCCAGAACTTTTTGCAGAACCAGGTCCCCGCTCGAGCGTCAAACTCCCCGCTCGAGCTCCACACACAAACTCCCGCTCGAGTGTCCAACACTTCAGAGGAAAATACTGGGAGATGGAAAATCACGCTTGAGCGTCAAAACACCCGCTCGAGCGGAGAAGCAACAACGAAGGTCCCACTCGAGCGTCAAAAGCTCCGCTCGAGCGTGAAGGCAAAAAATCTGGGCAACTACTTTTGGTTTCTAAGCTCAACTAACCTGTTTCAAACCTGCCCAACACAACCCAAGACTCAAATACAAAGAGTAAAGGATGTAAACAAGATATACACAACAACCAACTCCACGGAACCTAAGTCCGGGTACAACAATTAAAGAAAAGGGAAACCGGGATCGCTATAACCTCCATCCCCTTAAAGAATTTCGTCCCCGAAATTAAATACAAGTTTTCAAAAACAAGTTTTCTCCATTTCCAACATTATTACAACATAATATTAAACATTCCGACCCATTACCGGTCAATCCCATCTCTTTTCAAGAGGCATTTCACATTACACATAACAACCTGCATTATCAACATGCATTCCTTTGAAATCTACCAATTTCAACTCATTTTCCACCATTACACAACACATGCAACATTAATATCATACTTGCATTTTCACAATACACTTAACATACACAATGTTAACATACTTCCATAAACCAAAACATTCACAATGTTTTACAACTTAAGACATATATAATGCTCTTAAAGTTCAATAACGTTACAAAATTTCTATACATGATTACACATCAACAAACAAGTCCAGATATTTCTCACGGACCTCTAACTCACGTTCCCAAGTGGCTTCCTCCACTCCGTGATGTTTCCACAAAACCTTAACCAAGGGAATGGTCTTGCCTCGCAAGACTTGATCCCGTCTATCCAAGACCCCAACTGGTCTCTCCTCATATGAGGCATCCTCATCTACCTCCAAATCGGTCCAATCCAACACATGGGACGGATCCGGTTCATACTTCCAAAGCATACTAACATGAAACACGTCATGCACCCCGGACAACTGCGGTAGAAAAGTCAAACGATAAGCAACTTCCCCAACCCTCTCAAGGATCTCAAAGGGACCAATAAACCGAGGGGATAACTTCCCACTCTTCCCAAACCTCATCAAACCTCACCTAGGTGATATTTTCAAGAAAACATGATTACCTACCTCATACGCCAAAGGCCTTCTCCTAAGGTCGGCATAACTCTTTTGGCGACTCTGGGCTGTAACAAGCCTTCTACGGATAAGCTCAACCTTCTCCGTCGTCTCTCTAACCAACTCCGGGCCCAACAAAGGTGCATCACCCACCTCGGCCCAACAAACTGGAGACCTACACGGTCGGCCATACAAGGCCTCAAACGGTGCCATACCGATACTAAACTGAAAGCTGTTATTGTAGGCAAACTCCACCAATGGTAAGTGCCTCTCCCACGTCCCACTAAAGTCAATGAGACAACCTCGAAGCATATCGTCAAGGATCTGAATAGTACGCTCGGACTGCCCGTCAGTCTGAGGATGATAAGCCGTACTAAAGGTCAACTTAGTGCCCAAGGCACTCTGCAAACTCTGCCACAACCTAGCAGTAAAGCGAGGATCTCTATCTGAGACGATCGTCACTGGGACCCCGTGCAATCTCATTATGTCCCGAATATACAAGTTGGTGAGATGATCTACCGAATCTCTTACGCGCATAGGGATAAAGTGCGCCGACTTAGTCAATCGGTCCACAACCACCCAAATAGCATCACTACCCCGCTGAGTCCTCGGAAGACCTACAACGAAATCCATAGTGACATGCTCTCACTTCCACTCGGCAATAGGCAAGGGTTGCAACAAACCCGCTGGCCTCTGATGCTCGGCCTGCACTTGCTGACAAGTAAGGCACTTAGACACGAAAACTGCCACATCTCTCTTCATTCCCTGCCACCAGAACTGGCGACCCAAATCCCGATACATCTTAGTGCCTCCCGGATGCACTGCAAGGCGTGAATGATGAAACTCTCGGAGTACCTCCTCTCGACAAGTCTCCGGCACGAACAAACGATCCCGGTATCTCACACTCTGGTCGGGATACACCGTCAAACCCTTCTCAACCTTCCTACTGGAGATCTTCTTTCGGAGGAATTCTACCTCAAGGTCACCTCTCTGTGCCTCTAACACTCGAGTCACAAGGGTAGGCTGTGCAACAACAGTAAACAAGGCCGCAGCCTCAACAGATTCGCCCAGTAACAAATCAAACTCGCCAAGTGCCCCCAACATCTCCCACTCCTGGATGGCTATACAAGCTACATCACCTATGGATTTCCTGCTAAGGGCATCGGCCACAACATTGGCCTTTCCCGGGTGATAATGCAACTCAAAATCACAATCCTCAATGAACTCCATCCACCTTCTCTGCCTCAAATTTAGGTCTCTCTGTGTAAACAGATACTTCAAACTCTTATGGTCCGAGAACACCTCGAACCTCTCACCATAAAGGTAGTGCCTCCAAATCTTCAAGGCGAAGATCACTGCTGCTAACTCTAGGTCATGCGTAGGGTAATTTTTCTTGTGTATTTTCAACTGACGTGAGCCATAGGCTACCACTTTCCCCCCTTGCATCAACACACAACCCAAACCCTTTCGTGAGGCATCACAATAAACCGCATAACCCAACCCTCTCTTCGGAATAATCAAAACCGGAGCGGAGGTCAATCTAACCTTCAACTCTTGGAACGACTTTTCACAAGTCTCACTCCACACAAACTTGACCCCTTTCCGCGTCAATCTAGTCAACGGCGAAGCTAGCCTGGAGAAATCTTTCACAAACAGACGGTAGTACCCAGCTAACCCCAGAAAACTGCGGATCTCAAACACACTCTTAGACTGCGCCCAATCTTGCACTGCCTCTACCTTGGATGTATCAACAGACACCCCTTCCTCGGATACCACATGGCCTAAGAATTTGACTTCCCCTAGCCAGAACTCACACTTCCCAAACTTGGCATACAGTTTATGGGCTCTAAGCAATTCAATCACCACTCTCAAGTGTCCCTCGTGCTCCTCCTCAGAAGGCGAATAGATATGAATGTCGTCCACGAAAACGACCACGAAACGATCTAAAAATTCTCGGAAGATCCGGTTCATTAAGTCCATAAAGACTGCCGGTGCATTGGTAAGCCCAAATGGCATCACCAAAAACTCATAGTGGCCATACCGCGTACGGAATGCCGTCTTCGGAATATCCTCCTCTCTGACCCTCAACTGGTGGTAACCCGATCTCAAGTTTATCTTAGAGAAACAACGGGAACCCTTCAACTGGTCAAACAAATCATCTATACGGGGCATAGGGTACTTATTCTTAACCGTAGCCTGATTCAACTTCCGGTAGTCGATACACAGTCTCAAGGCACCATCTTTCTTTTTAGCAAAGAGGGTCGGTGCTCCCCACGGTGAAACACTAGGGCGAACAAATCCCTTATCTAGCAATTCTTGGAGCTGAATCTTCAACTCACTCAACTCAGCTGGGGCAAAACGATAAGGTGCCATAGAAATCGGCGCCGTGCCGGGCACTAAATCAATAGAGAACTCTATCTCTCGGTGAGGTGGCAAACTAACGAGATCCTCAGGAAAAACATCCGAATACTCACAAACCACCCTCGGCAATACAATCTGGGTCTCATCACACTCACCACTCATAAAGCTAGCAAGTAGACCACTAAGCTCACTCCGCCCTCGCGGATCATACACCGGTGGCAACACACTACCAACCCGATCCCCCAAGAAATGGAAACACTCCCCGCTCAAGGTACATACAGTGACCATCTGGCGGTAGCAATCAATAACAGCCCGGTATGACGATAACCAGTCCATACCCAAAATAATATCGAAACCCTTCATGGGCATAACAACAAAGGGAAAAGGAAGCCGATGATCGGCGACCTCTATATCACAACCTCTACATCCGTGCTTCAAAATCAATTCACCCCCAACAGGTGATACAACACATATAGGAGATGCTAATAGTGCCAACTCCAACTCCAACACAGATGCAAATGCAGCAGACACAAAAGAATGAGATGCACCTGTATCAATCAATACACTAGCAACCGAGTTACAAAACAGAAAGGTACCTCTCACAACTGATGGAACCGGTACCAGGTCCTGCGCGGTAATAGCATACACGCGCCCTGTAGGCCCCTGATCCACCTGCCCACCTCTAGGAACAAAAGACTGATGCACAGACTGGGATGACGAAGCTCCCGGATTGGCCCTCGAGGCCTGCACAGACTGAGCTGGCTGATAACTCTGCGTCTGCCTAGAACCAAACGCCCCCGAAGTGGCACTCAACTGTGGGCAGAACCTCTTCAGGTGCCTAGGCTGACCACACTGATAACAAGACAAAGGCTGGCCCCTGCCCTCACTCTGGCCCTGAGGTCTAGCTGAAGAAGAAGCAGCTTGCTGACCCCCTCTCTTCTGCGGGCAAACTGAAGACTTGTGACCCAGCTGGCCACATGTGAAACAAGTCAAACCTCCCTGATTACCTCTCCCGGAGCCTGCACTCGGCACTAGAAAGGTCGATCTAGCCAAACCCCCCTGAGACTGCTGAGGGTTAGAACCCCTCTGTCTCCTGCCATCACCCTGACCATCCTGGCTCCTCTTGGAACCTCTTTGCCCTTCCTCTTCCTCCTGCATCATAATCTCCATATGAGCTGCAGCATCCACCAAACGTCTATACTCTCGGATAAAAGACCCTCCAACCCTCAACTTGAGCTCACGCCTCAACTTCCGCTCAAACTCAAAGCAACAGCGTTCCTCAGACGCCACAAGTTCAGGTGCAAACCTGGACAAACTGGTAAATGTAGCCTCAAACTCGGCTACTGACAAGCCCTGCTGTTTAAGCTGGCAAAACTGTTCCCTCAGCTTCTCCCTAGCAGCTGAAGATAAGAACTTCTCCTAGAAGGCATCTACAAAAGGCCCCCATGTACCACCAACACGGCCCTTCTCGTACTTCCACCATTGACTCGCATCTCCCTTAAGCTGGAAGGATGCCAAGGTCACTTTCAATGCTCCGTCCTCGATGCCAAGCATCTCGAACGTCTTACTCATCTACTCCAACCACTCATCAGCCTTAAATGGCTCTTTCGGATCCCCAATAAACTCGTCCGGATTAGATCGGAAGAACTCCCTCTTCAAGAAAGAAGGTCCTGCCTCAATAACCGGATTCTTAGCTCTGAGAATACCCAAAGCTCCTGCTATCTCTCGGGCCAAGGCGTTCATAGCCTGCTGACCCGCTGGCTCGGCCACATTGGCCTGACCAACTCCCTCTTGCACTGTCGGAACGTCATCCGGTAAAGGCACTTCCTGCCTCCTAGGCCTACCACGCCTACCTCCTCCTCCTCGTCCTCGTCCTGACATCCTATTAAAGGTAACAAAGGCGTTAGCACATTCATAACTGTGCCGAAACTAAACACTCGCGTCCCAATGCATGGACAACTGTAATTCACTCCACGTAAGCACATAAACACATAAGCACTTATGAATTTCATTCCCGGATAATGATAGTCCCGAGGCGTTACTAGAGTTCCGGTTAGAAACAGCATTGATCAAGTGCTTTTCCAACAAGACTCCCAGAAACCCAAGGATCCAATCAATATCCTAGAAATCAAATCCCATACCCAAGTAGTCACATAAACATGTTATCACATAATCCTATAACATTACATCTAAGTCTCTAACAAGCGAGACAAACCCATTGTGATACTAATCACTTCCCACGTACCCAAAGTATTCGTACCCGGTACGCTCTGATACCAAGTTGTAACGCCCTCAAAAATACATAAAATCCATTATTTAGACATGCAATGATATAAAGAAATCAACACCTTTCCATTTATCAGAGTAGTTCTTACAACAGTATTACATGTTAACAACAAAAGCAAATGCCCTACAGGCTTACAGCTTTCCAAGTTAACACTTGGTTACACAAAAGAAGAATACTAACTCTATACAAAAGAAGCCATTGGCTTGATATACATGTAATACAAACAAAATAATCAAAAAGAGTCTTCAACTCCCATATCCATCCAAGCTAAGTCCTTGGAGGTGGCATGCTACCTATACCTGAAAATAATGTCCCATATAGGGTGAGTCAACGCCTAGTAGAGATATGCTAAACACAATATGAGCAGTAACTAAGACATTAGCAATTTATAAATGTTTAATTTCCACAAATCAATTCATAACCCATTTCCATTACATGATCACTATGTCCATGTTTCATTTCATTTTCCATTTCTTATCAAGTTCACAATTTACAACAACGGCTCAGAACCTGGCCAACAACTTATATGAGACAGTAACTCATATTAGACGTTTCCCATTTTACATTAGATAAGCATACTAGCTATATCAACACTTCGATAAACGAGCATATAAGCTATATCAACATCTCAACGGATAAGCATACAAATTGTACCCACACTTCAATAGATAAGCATATGAGCTATATCAACACATTAACTGACAAGCATATGAGCTGTATCAACGGAGTCCATCCCCTATCTCCTCCCAAACGACATCCGGTTCAGAGGTCCATCCCCTATCTTCCCCTAAACCGTGGAGTACATCCCCTATCTCCTCCCGCACACACACCGTATATACACATAGGTCATATACATAATCAATCAATACATAACGTTAATGTATTCTATCAACCGTCATACTCTATGACACATCCAATTGATTAGTTTTGGTTTGCCTAATCATCATGCATTGTCTACAACAATCAAAAATATCCTCCACCAGTAACCCAAGCAATTATTTCTAAACAGATAATAAAAGCTCCAACAGATAAAATATCAACGTTTTTCAAAAGTGAGTGATTAATAAATCCAACTCCACCATTCTACCATATAATGAGCCAATTTCATTATTTCCAACTCAATTCCATATAACCACCATTTTCTCAAATTAATTATACCAATTAATTTATACAACAAATTAGGGTTTCCAACCCCATTTCCCAATATCAACCCAATGGTTCAAATATCGACAACCAACAACAATATCATCATTTTGAAACCCAATACACACATTTTAGAATCAAAATGACAAAACCCTCTTTTAACATTTTCAAACCCTAACTTCCCAAATTAACCATTTAACAAAATGCCCCAAAATCTAGGTTAAAACCCATAGTAGTGAGTAGGAATCCCTACCTCAAAAGATGACACCCAACGAAGAAGATGAAGAAAATGAAAGTGCTCCAAATTTCAAATTTCTTGGATCAAAAGATAGCCCTCGACGATCAACCCAACTTTTGTAAAGACCAAAGGTGAGGAAACAACTCCTACTAAATCAATACCTAGAGAAAAGTTGAGGTTCTAGTGAGAGAAGCTCTCTAATGGAGGTTTGGAAAAGTAAGAGACAGAAATGGAGTTGAAAAAGTGATCCAAAAAGTCGGATCTCGGTTTTATATAAGAGTCGCCCCGCTCGAGCATGGAAACCCCCGCTCGAGCGTCACTCACAGACTTCCGCTCGAGCGTCCAAACCGCCGCTCGAGCGTCGGATACATACTCCCAGAACGTTTTGCAGAACCAGGTCCCCGCTCAAGCGTCAAACTCCCCGCTCGAGCTCCACATACAAACTCCTGCTCGAGCGTTCAACACTTCAGAGGAAAATACTGGGAGATGGAAAATCACGCTCGAGCGTCAAAACACCCGCTCGAGCGGAGAAGCAACAACGAAGGTCCCGTTCGAGCGTCAAAAGCTCCGCTCGAGCGTGAAGGCAAAAAATCTGGGCAACTACTTTTGGTTTCTAAGCTCAACCAACCTGTTTCAAATTTGCCCAACACAACCCAAGACTCAAATACAAAGAGTAAAGGATGTAAACAAGATATACACAATAACCAACTCCACGGAACCTAAGTCCGGGTAAAGAAAAGGGAAACCGGGATCGCTATAATATATCCCTCTAATTTAGGAGTTTTGAAAGAATACTAATAATGTGAAAAAAAAAAAAATCAAAGTCAAAATATCACATCACATGGGACTCATACACCAATTAGAGCTATTAGAGCATCAGTATCAGGCTCTTCAAAATTTTAGTCAAATTATAACTTAAAAAATCATTTTTCTATTTTAACTAGTCACCCCACTGCATCAAACTTTCTATTTTAACTCAATTCTATTAAAATATTTCTTATTCTTTTTTTTTTATAATTAAATTGATGAGCTATCAACCAAACAATTCTTATGTTTTACAAAAGGTAAAATTGAAGGAAATGTATAAAAAAAAAGTTGCCGTTGACCGATTGACTCGGCAGACGTCCGGTAACACACAACTAGCGATGAACAGTACCTCGCTTGTTATAGCAAGGTACTGTAGCAGTCGTATATTAGTGATGAACAGTAGCGAGACTAATGCAATCCATTTTTGATGAACAGTATTACTAATTTAGCTAAGAAATGATTTTAGCTAGTTTGATACGAATACTCTTAGAGCTTTTAATTTAGAGCTCTCAATTTTTTTTCATTATCAAAAAGTTGGCTCAAAGTCGCATTAAATGACCACCAAGAGAATGGGGATTCTATTTGAACCCAAAATATATCTCAGTACATCAAATTTAAATTCATAAATTTTAATTCTCATTATATTTTAATATTAATTTACTAATAAGAACCACACATATTAAACCCTAAAATCAAAATTTTTTTCTCATGGCACACCCTAATCAATAATTCATATTCAAATCTCTATATTTTCTTTCCCAAGAGATCAAAGCTATTTCTTTCTCCCTTCAAAACTCCAATGTACCAAAACTAACCATCATCATAAACATTATTGTTTTTTATTATTTTGAAACCCTAAACCCTAAAAGAAAGTTTGAATAAAATCAAAAAATAGATGAGAGTAATAATCGAAATAATTTTTTGAAGTAACTCATTAAAAAGGAGGTAAGTATTCATATAAAGGAGTTTCGCAATTTTTGTAGAGTACTATCAATTATTTTGTATATCGTTTTTTTGACAAAATTTAAAGGGCTCAATCATTAGATTAACATATCATTGGAGTTGTTTTTATTTTGTTATTTAAATAGTACAATATTTGATAATTATTCTTTTTTGTTAGTACCTGATGCTTATGTACTTATAAGTTTGGTTTTTACTTTTTCACAAGCATTCTTGTGAATAATTTATAATATAAAAGTTTTTTTTTTCCCTATATTGAAAATTTTTACAATACTTATGTAAAAGTTTGATTTTTTTTTTTTCTGTATTTATAATACTTATGTGCTTATAACTTTGTTTTTTTTTTCTGTATTGAAATTTTTTTGAAATAATTTAGTTTTTTTAGTTTGTTTATTATTTTTTATTTGGGTTTACTTTTAGGGTAATTTGAAAAAAATAATAAAGTATAATGAGAGTAAAATAAAATTTTAAATAATTAAATAAAATGTATTTAAAAATTAAGAATACTTAATATTTTTTAAGTGTAAATAGAATTTCCAAGAATGGCTATACTTTGGGGGCATCAGGCCGGGAAAATTGATGGCCCAGGCCCACCCGTTAGAGTGTCTAATCCGGGTCATATATGTGGATCCCTCATGAATAGGTTGAGACCAGACCGCTATCCACCCAATAATGAATTCAACTCTGAACTGTGTCAACCCATTGCCCACCCGATAATAAATTCAACTCTGCACTGTGTCAACCCATTTGCCGACATGAAAATGAAAATCGGACCTATACAAAAGATTTTTTTTTATTTATAGTTGAATTTATTTATTTAAGATCAACTATTAAAAATAATGGGAATTTATCATATCACATAAAAAAAAAAAATTTAAGTGAAATATTAAGATATATAACAGTACTCAAAAGAAAAAATGTGATATATAATCTAAAAATATTATAAAAATTAAAAAATAATAAAATTTTGAATAAACTACCAATAGATTCTAATAGTTAAACTGAATTTTCATAAAATTCTATTAAAAATAAGTCCTAATAAAATCGTCACTTAAAATAATTTTTTGTGATGATTTTCTGGATAAGTTATTAAAAATTGATAATTAGTGATTTTTTGTCACAATTTTTATAAATTGTCGCTAAAATTTACAATTAGTGATGTTTTTCTATGACGAATGTTTTAAACTGTCACTGAAAGTTAAAAATTAGCAACATTTTTAGTGACGATTTTTTTAGACTGTCGCTAAAATTTATAATTAGTGATAATTTTTAAAACTATGGTTGAAATTTTTTTAATAGTATTTGATAAAAATGCCATTAATTATAATATGACATATTAGACAATAAATCCACCTATTAAGAACTATATGTAAGTCCCTTAAAACTTTTTAGAATTTCAATATATTTACTTTCTGACCTCAAAAATTCAAAATATTAATATATTTTTTTTTGACAGTTGAATTTAAGATTTTTCTAAAGGTAACTTTAAATTTTATTAAACAGGCTAATATAAAGTACTAAAATATTTTCATGATCAATTACTACACAATATTTATAAAACTTATTAAAATTATATATTATTGTTAACAAAAATTGAGGACATGAGAAATTTATAAAAAAAAAAACACAACATTGAAATCTGAGAAGTTATTTGATGTTTCTAGAACGCTATATGTGGCTATGTATCTACTTAATAATTCAAGAAAATTAGAGACAAAAAATGACAATATAATTACTAGAAAATTTTTAAACCATCTAATAATTTGTAACAAAAGTTGAAAAAGTTATAAGGCCGGATATAATTTTTTCACATGAAATAAGTTTACCTTTTTATAAATTCCCTTCATGTAAAGCGATCGATTTCTATTCGTGAAATAAATGCAAAATGTTTTGCCCGGGCCAAGGCCCAAGAAGAATGGGTCGGACGCTCGCACTTTATACGGGCCTGCGGCCCGGTAAGTGAATGGGAACAGCACCGAGTAAACGCGTACAAGAACTAGAATAACGGAGGAGAATCCAATCTTCCAGGGTTTTCCAAACGGTTTGAAAATAACAATTTCAAAGCCAAAAAAAAAAACTGCTTGCTTTGCTTTGCTTCCACTGGTAAGTAAGTTTGATCTTCCATTCGATACCTCTCTTCCATTTTATTCTTAGATCTGCCTCTGGATTGTTGCTGAAGCATCTGACATTGATAATGTGTATTTTGATTTTTCTTAAATTCCATTTCATGGTGTTTTGGTGATTGTTTGGATTTGTCTGAATCACTCTCCTCTTGCTTCTTTTCAGCTCAGATTTCAATCTTTAATTAGGAAAATTTTGAGTATTTAATGATTTACAGTTATTATCCAAACTTGTTTCTGATCTAAAATATAATGCTTCTAATCCCCAGAAATTTAGTGTTTTAATTTTTTTTTTTACATGTCTCGTTATTCATTAAATTCCCTTCTAACTATAATTTGAAATAATTATTGTCGGTTTAGTATGACACACGAAATTGAATTGATCGATAAATTGAACTGCAAATCACTTCTCGGCTGTTCTTACTATCTATCTTGTGTCTTGAAAGTCGTTTGTGGAAGTAATATGTATACTTAAAATTGCAACATGATTTCAAGAGAAATTTGGAAACTTTGAACTACAGGAGATTAATAAATAAAATCCAATCATTCTTGCATATGAAATTTTGTATTAAAAACCAAATGGTCTACTTGGTTTTGATCTGCTCTGTTTTTGTGCGTGCGTGCACCTATGTGGTGGTGACTATGAGGCACGACGCCAAATCAATTTAAAGCCAGGCAGATCTAGATATTTAGTGATTTTGTGCTATCAATATATTATTGAAGATTTTTAAGCAAGATTATGTTATTTCAGCAAAAGAAATTTACTAAACATTCTGGCTTATATAAATTCCAAACTGATTTGCTAAGCTTTTAGAAGGGTTCCACATACATAGTATTATCGCAATGGCCGATGATGCTGCAAAACAGCCCTTGCTGTCAGGATTGTTAGATCCAACACCCCAAACCAAGAAGAAATGTTTTGCTCCCAAGAGAAGAAGATTGCGTCACTGTAGAAGTGCTCCTCTAGCGGGATATGATCCTGTTGAAGTAAATGGCAATGAATCGCTTCCACGTTCTCAATCCATTTTTGATAAATTCCACCCAAGTTTTAGAAAAGTAGCCATACTCTTGGCTGTCTACCTCGGTGTAGGCACAGTCTGCTTCTACATTGTTGGCAACCAGATTAATGGGAAGAAAACCAATGGAGTTCTTGATGCTGTTTATTTCTGTATTGTGACAATGACAACTGTCGGTTATGGTGACCTCGTGCCCAATAGCACGGCTACTAAACTTCTCGCGTGTGCTTTTGTTTTCACGGGGATGGCTCTAGTTGGACTGATTCTTTCCAAAGCAGCAGACTACTTAGTAGATAAGCAGGAAACATTGCTGGTTAAAGCATTACATATCCGCGAAAAGGTTAATCAGACAAAAATTCAAAATGAGATTGAAACCAACAAAGTGAGATACAAGTGTTTTTTGGTATTTTCCTTTTTGTTGGTGCTCATAGTTGTTGGGACAATCTTCCTTACAACAGTTGAGAAACTGGATCTTGTTGATGCCTTCTATTGTGTCTGTTCTATTGTGTCTGTTCTACTATCACAACTCTGGGTTATGGAGATAAGAGCTTCTCAACTAAGATAGGGCGGGTTTTTGCTATATTTTGGATATTTATGAGCACTATATGTTTAGCTCAATTTTTCTTTTATGTTGCTGAGCTAAACGCTGAAAGCAGACAAAAGGCGTTGGCCGATTGGGTTCTTAATAGGAAGACCACAAACTTGGATTTGGAGGCAGCTGATCTTGATGATAATGGAGTTGTTGGGTAAGTATTGGTCTTCTGAACCCGCTCAAGTTTTTTTTCCCCTAATTATTTCTACAGGGCTCCCTAGTTTAATATAGTTTGTCATTGAATTTATTTATTTATTTGTTTAATTTCCATTTGAATAGGGCTGCCGAGTTCATCATATATAAGCTAAAAGAGATGGGCAAGATCAATGAAGAAGATATATCACTTGTGATGGAAGAGTTTGAAGATCTTGATGTCGATCAGTCTGGCACTTTATCGGCTTCTGATATAACGCTTGCCCAATTATCAGAAACAGGAAAGTGACAAACACAATCTTAAAGGGTAATCTAATTGTAAACAGCTGTGACAAAATTTTCTTAAAATCTATATTGTAATTTGTATAATTTTTCATTTCGAGATATAGAATTCATGCCTCTTTGCCATTCTTTCTGTGAATTCTCAACTCGACACTAGTTTTACACATGATAAAGCTTTCGACGCGTCTTAAACATTGTCCATTCAGTCATTTCTGAGGGGAAAAAAAGGCTGCTTCAATTGCCCGACTAGGATTCTTTGTGCTTCTTTCCCTATTTGAGCGTCTTTATGCATGGTTTGATATTAGAATTTATATAAAATATGTCCTGATACTGATACACAGTTATCTTTTGAAAAAATTTGTATAGTATTTTTTCTTTTCATTTTCTTGTGCCCTAACAAGGCCCCGTTATAGCAGCCCACATGGCAATCTCTTCTCAAATTTCTTTTTCTTTCTTTTATTTATTTATTTATTTATTTTTCTTGTCTGTGTGAGTGATGTGAATTGACTTTTTGGGTGTGTGGCAAAGATTTTTTTTTGGCTTTTTAGATTAAAATTTACAAAATGACAAAATAAACTAAAATACCTAATAAGATAAAATGTCATATTAAATTTATAATCATTTTATTTTTTCTCTCACAATCATCACATCTAATTACAAAAAAAATTACCTATCTTTTCAAACACAAAAATTTTATCCTACTAAAATAGTCAAAAATTAAAATAACCTACTAAAATATCAACTTTTCAAACACCCATTTTGACTTTTTGATTTTGTAGTTATTTTAGTTTGGGATTAAAAAAATCTTGTTTGTGATAAGATTTTTGATTTTTTTGACTTTTGTGAGAAAAAAATAAAATGTTTATGATTTGGATGTAATATTTTATTTTATTGTATTAAAAAAATTATTTTATCTTTTCGTGACTATTTTAGTCAAAGAGCATTGATAGAGACCCCTTCCAATCACCACCCCACACACACGTGGCGGATGGTGATTGGAGGAGAAGGAAAAGAAAAAAAATAGAAAAGAAAAACTGGCCAATGGGAGAAAAAGAGGGTCAAAGGGGGTGGAAAGGAAAGGGGGTTTCAAACATTTTTGTTTAATCAAAAAGGCCTTATTTAGCTTATACGTTGTTTTGTTTATTTGGGTGATTGAAAAGTTAAGTAGTATGCCTTTTTGTTTTGTTTATTCGGTGATTGAAAAGTTTAGTATGTCTTATTTGGGAATAAATTATTTTAATAATTTTTTTATTTTTTACAGAAAAAAATGATGTGATAATTTATAATAATTTATAATTTTTTTAAAATTAGAATATAATTATTAAACGATGCCTAAATATTGATCATGCAACTTGTATTTTGGTTTTGGGGCACATGAATAGACTGACAAAGCCTCCGTTTAGAAAGTGAGTTGGTTTTTTAGTTTTTTGACTTTTTTTGGTCTTTTAACTTGGGCTAAAAAGTTTGGTTTGGGAATGATTTTTTGACTTTTTGACTTTTTTAACTTTTTTTGTAAGAGAATAATGTAATAATTATGGATTAAATGTGATGTTTTATTTTTTGTAACTAAAATAACCTATTTTATCTTTTTTTTAGCCCTGGGTCCAATCCAGGCCTATGGAATCAACCAGACCTAGGTTAGGTGGTTTTGGAGCCCATCAACAGTCGATCCAATCCACTGAAGTGATGCAAAGCTGGTTTAGAGTGGGGCCCCCTAGCCTTCTTGATGACCCCAGTCCTACGTGAAAAATTAAAATAAAATAAAACAAATAGAAGAATTATAAAAATTGTAAATTACGTGCGCGTGGTTTGAGATGTTAAAAAAAAATTAAATAGTCAAAAAAAAAATACAAAAAAAATCAAAAAGTTATTACTATTCATAAATTAAAAATATAAAAAAAATAATATACATAATATTTTAATATAAATCAACTCTACACTTGAAATGTACTGAATTAATAGAAAAGTACCGTGAAAGGAATAAAAAAAAAATTACATATATATATTCACTAAGTTGGACGGTAATGTTGGGCCCGTGGGAGTCCACCACGGGTCCCGTTTTGATAATCCGAACTGTTTAATGTATAAAACTCGTTCAGTACTATATGTTTGTAAAAAATTACATTGATCGGATATCGCTAATTATATGATCAAATCAGTTTTGTATAAAAAAATAGATGGTGTTATAGTTAACGGTTGACAAAAAAACTAATCCGATCAGATAGCTATAGATATCTGATCAATGTGATTTTTTACAAATATATAATACTCGACGAGCTGTATACATTGAACGGTTCCGATTAGCAAAACGGGACCCATGGTGGTCCCTATTGGCCAAAGAGCACCGTCCAAATGGTTGCCCGAAAATGAGGCAACCATTTCCTATTACACCACTTTGCAAACCTTGCTACCACCGTACAACCTACACTGTCAAAACTTTTCCTACACACTAATTTATACAATTTTTTAATACACATTTTTTTTCTTAAAAAGTCAAAAAATTAACTCAAACATCCATCTTTTTTTCTCAACTTTTTAGTTCAAAAAAACAAAAAACGTATTTATTTAGGACATCCCAAATAAGCCCTTAGAGTAGAGGAGGTAATTCTAAAAATATAGAAGTGGGTCTGTGGGTAACATTATGATTTTCTTTATTAAGCTGGTAATGTTTGGATTCGAATTTTATTGTTCTAATAAATTAATATATATATATATATATATATGTATATGAAATTGTTTTTTGTTTGTAAAAATGTAGAAGTGGGTTTGTGTATAACATTATTGATTCTCTTTATTAAGCCGATGATATTCGGATTCGAATCTATTGTTGTAATAAATTTGTATATATATATATACATATATCCGTGTGTGTGAAATTGTTTTTGTTTGTAAAAATATAAAAGTGAATCCATGTGTAACATTATGGATTCTCTTTACTAAATGGATGATATTTGGATTTGAATCTTATCACTCTAATAAATATATATATATATATGTGTGTAATTTTTTTACTTAGTGAAGTGTTGATGGTCTGTTACCAAATTTTTTTGATGGTCTGTTACCAAATTGACATTGTTTTTTATGGTTTTTCCCCCCTGATTGGGATGGTTATGGGGCATGGGAATCGCGATGAAAAATAATTGGGAGTTTTAATAAAGGAATTCTAATAAGTTTTAATAGGAGTGGATTTTACTGTGATGTGATGTTTTGATCTTGATTTTATTTTAATTTTTTTTTTTATTCTTTGTCACATCATTAGAGTTTCAAAATTAGAAGGATGTATGCTTGAATAGCAATAGGGTTTGGAAACTTCCAATCTAACTAACTTTTCAAACATAATTTTTTTAATCTAAATTAAAATAATTAAAAACTTAATCAAAATAACCAATTTTTTTTACCGAGATTGTAATATCGTATCATTGTGACCTTTTTTTTATTTTTTATTTTTTTTGTGAAAAGTTGGGCAACAAAACACATTAGATTATTTTTAGTGTTAAACATTTTCCTTATTCTCAACCATGGCTGTACATCTTAAATTTTGAAAAATTTATATTCAAAATAAATTTTAAAATATATTTTTTTAATGTTAATGAATGGTTTAGTAATATTTCTTAGCAGTTGTCTTTAATTTTTTAAAAAAATTAAAACATAAAAAAATGTATCAGACTATCGAATCTCGTGAATAATTTTGGAGGCATTGATTCACGCACTCCAATCTTTAGATCTGCCACGTAAGCTCTAAGGGCCCGTTTGTTTTACTCTCTACCGGAGCAGACTACCAGTGATGAGCAGTAAAAATATATCAGGTTTGTTTTGTTTGTGTATTCTGAATTGGGAGTTCTATCGGAGTATAAAAGGTTTTGGGTGAGAGGATTGATAGTCTGAGTAAGAAGATAATATTAAAAAATAGTCTGTTCAATTTAGAGTGTTACCGGTTATCCGTCCAGACTTTCGGCCAGACATCCGCTGGGTTAACTGGTCAACTCCAAATTTTTATTTATTTTTTTAACGCGTTAGCCATTTTTTTTAAACATTAATGTTTAATTCATCCAACATCAAACATTATCAACGCCAAGATTATTCATCAAACATTAACCATTAAACATTAAAATTATTCATCAAATATCAAATATTATTCATCAAACATCAAACACAACCATTAAACATTAAGATTATTCATCAAACATCAAACATTATTCATCAAACATCAGATTTATTTTTTAAAAAATTGAAACTATTGCTCGAAATCCATCATCAAATTCATTAGAACATCATACCCATCAGATTTATCAGATTGGGTGTTTGTGGGTGTTTCATCAGATTCATTAATTTGAAACATCATCAAAAATCGGAACCGAAATCATCAACATCACCACTCTCCGCCTTCATGGTTCGTTCTAACATTGAACATCATCGAATCTGTAAACTCTGCCAAAGAGACTTTTCTTTCATATAACATTTGATAACGTTGATAACATCGAATCAAGAATCGTAAACCCAAAATCAGTAATAGTTTACCATATTTATTGTTTTGAATTTTTCCCTATCTTCGTCTTCTCCATTGAAACCCTTCAAATCCTTCATCTTCATCTTCTCATCTCTATTACTTCGAGGCAACATTCATCTTCTCCATTGAAATTTGAAACCCTTCATCTTTATCTTCTTATCCCCATGACTTCCACCTAAACCCATTTCGGAGCCCTATTTTTTCCTTTCCAATCACTGTTGCGACCTCGACAACCGCCATGGGTCTCTTCTCCTTTCCAGCCCGTCTCTGACTGTCTCTCTTCCTTCTCCAACCCATGCCAACACTGCGTATCCCTTGCCCAAAATGATATTTCCAATTTGCATTAAAAGAATAGATTCAATTCAAGAAACTATTTGATTAGATCATTCAATTCGTTTGTTCATTCATTCAAATTTAGGGGAGGTTTGATGTTGTTTTGATGATGATGTTTGATGTTGTTTTGATGATGATATTGTGATGTAAAAAAAGGATTAAATGGTTTATAAAAAAACACTTAAGACTAGATGGAGTAACATTTTTCAATACGGGACTTATGAGTAATTTTTTCTTTATTTTTTTGTTAAGTAAAAATCATAATTTAATTTGTTTTATTATTTTATATTTATTTAATTTAACAATCCTTATATTAACAATTATTTGATGTTTCTAGAACACTATATATAGTTATGTATCTACTGAATAATTCAAGAAAATTAGAGACAAAAAATGACGATATAATTACTAGAAAATTTCTAAACCATCTAACAATTTGTTCCAAAAGGTTGAAAAAGTTATAAGACCGGATATAATTTTTTCGCATGAAATAAGTTTACCTTTTTATAAATTCCCTTCATGAAAGAGGATGGTGGTCCAATTATTTGTGAAATAAATGCAAAATGTTTTGCCCGGGCCAAGGCCCAAGAAGAATGGGTCGGACGCTCGCCTTAATACGGGCCTGGGGCGCGGTAAGTGGATGGGAACCGCACCGAGTAAACGCGTACGAGAACTAGAATAACGGAGGAGAATCCAATCTTCCAAGGTTTTCCAAACGGTTTGAAAATAACAATTTCAAAACCCAAAAAAAATAAAAAAAACTGCTTGCTTTGCTTTGCTTCGCTTTGCTTCCACTGGTAAGTAAGTTTGATCTTCCATTCGATACCTCTCTTCAATTTCATTCTTATAGATCTGACTTTGATAATGTCTATTTTGATTTTTCTTAAATTCCATTTCATGGTGTTTTTGATGATTGTTTGGATTTGTCTGAATCGCTATCCTCTTGCTTCTTTTCAGCTCAGATTTCAATCTTTAATTAGGAAAATTTTGAGTATTTAATGATTTACAGTTATTATCCAAGCTTGTTTCTGATCTAAAATACAATGCTTCTAATCCCCAGAAATTTAGTGTTTTAATTTTTTTTTTACATGACTCGTTATTCATTAAATTCCCTTCTAACTATAATTTGAAATAATTATTGTCGGTTTATTATGACACACAAAATTGAATTGATCGACAAATTGAACTACGAATCACTTCTTTGTTTGAGAAAGTCGAGATTTTTCTCGGCTGTTCTTACTATCTTCTTGTGTCTGGAAAGTTGTTTCTGGAAGTAATATGTATACATAAAATTGCAACATGATTTCAAGAGAATTTTGGAAACTTTGAACTATAGGAGATTAATAAATAAAATTCAATCATTCTTGCATATGAAATTTTGTATTAAAAACCAAACTGTGTACTCGGTTTTGATCTGTTCTGTGTTCGTGTGTGCGTGCGTGCACCCATGTGGTGGTGACTATGAGGCACGAGACCAAATTAATTTAAAGCCAGGCAGATCTAGATATTTAGTGATTTTGTGCTATCAATATATTATGAAGATTTTTAGGGCAATCACATTTATGACCTAAAAGCAAGATTATGTTATTTCAGCAAAAGAAATTTACTAAACATTCTGGCTTATATAAATTCCAAACTGATTTTCTAGGCTTTTAGAAGGGTTCCACGTGCGTAGTATTAACGCAATGGCTGATGATGCTGCAAAACAACCCTTGCTGTCAGGATTGTTAGATCCAACACCCCAAACCAAAAAGAAATGTTTTGCTCCTAAGAGGAGAAGATTCCGTCACTGTAAAAGTGCTCCTCTAGCGGAATATGATCCTGTTGAAGTGAATGGCATTGAATCGCTTCCATGTTCTCAATCCATTTTTGATAAATTCCACCCAAGTTTTAGAAAAGTAGCCATATTCTTGGCTGTCTACCTCGGTGTAGGCACAGTCTGCTTCTACATCGTTGGCAACCAGATTAATGGGAAGAAAACCAATGGAGTTCTTGATGCTGTTTATTTCTGTATTGTGACAATGACAACTGTCGGTTATGGTGACCTCGTGCCCAATAGCACGGCTACTAAACTTCTCGCGTGTGCTTTTGTTTTCACGGGGATGGCTCTAGTTGGACTGATTCTTTCCAAAGCAGCAGACTACTTAGTAGATAAGCAGGAAACATTGCTGGTTAAAGCATTACATATCCGCGAAAAGGTTAATCAGACAAAAATTCAAAAGGAGATTGAAACCAACAAAGTGAGATACAAGTGTTTTTTGGTATTTTCCTTTTTGTTGGTGCTCATAGTTGTTGGGACAATCTTCCTTACAACAGTTGAGAAACTGGATCTTGTTGATGCCTTCTATTGTGTCTGTTCTACTATCACAACTCTGGGTTATGGAGATAAGAGCTTCTCAACTAAGATAGGGCGTGTTTTTGCTATATTTTGGATATTTATGAGCACTATATGTTTAGCTCAATTTTTCTTTTACGTTGCTGAGCTAAACGCTGAAAGCAGACAAAAGGCCTTGGCCGATTGGGTTCTTAATAGGAAGACCACAAACTTGGATTTGGAGGCAGCTGATCTTGATGATGATGGAGTTGTTGGGTAAGTATTGGTCTTCTGAACGCGCTCAAGTTTTTTTTCCCCTAATTATTTCTACAGGGCTCCCTAGTTTAATATAGTTTGTCATTGAATTTATTTATTTATTTGTTTAATTTCCATTTGAATAGGGCTGCCGAGTTCATCATATATAAGCTAAAAGAGATGGGCAAGATCAATGAAGAAGATATATCACTTGTGATGGAAGAGTTTGAAGATCTTGATGTTGATCAGTCTGGCACGTTATCGGCTTCTGATATAACGCTTGCCCAATTATCAGAAACAGGAAAGTGACAAACACAAAGGGTAATCTAATTGTAAACAGCTGTGACAAAATTTTCTTAAAATCTATATTGTAATTTTGTATAATTTTTCATTTAGAGCTATAGAATTCATGCCTCTTTGCCATTCTTTCTGTGAATTCTCAACTCGACACTAGTTTTACACATGATAAAGCTTTCGATGCGTCTTAAACATTGTCCATTCAGTCATTTCTGAGGGAAAAAAAAGCTGCTTCAATTGCCAGACTAGGATTCTTTGTGCTTCTTTTCCTATTTGAGCGTCTTTATGCATGGTTTGATATTAAAATTTATATAAAATATGTCCTGATACTGATACACAGTTATCTTTTAAAAAAATTTGTACAGTATTTTTTCTTTTCATTTTCTTGTGCCCTAACAAGGCCCCGTGATAGTAGCCAACATGGCAATCTCTTCTCTAATTTCTTTTTCTTTTTTTTGTTGTCTCTTGATGAGTGAGGGTTCGTTTGGGATGTGGGTTGGCTTTTTGACTTTTTAGTTATTTGGGGCTAAAAAGCCTCATTTGGGATAAACTTTTTGATTTTTTTGACTTTTGTGAGAAAAAAAATGAAATGATTATGGTTTGGACGTGACATTTTATCTTATTAGGCTAAAAAATTTATTTTAGGGCTGTTCAAAAATCCGTTCAAACCGGTAATCCGGACCGAACCAGACCGAATCATACGGTTTGGTTCGGTTCTATTAAGAATTGGTTCGGTTTCGGATTGAAAAATATGCGAACCGTAAAAACGGTTCGGTTAATGGATTTTATGAAAAAACCGTGGTTCGAACCGAACCGAACCGAATTTTAAAAGATATATATATATATAATATCAAGTTTTATTTTTATTAATTGGTTTTTTATAATTTTAATGATATTAGGATGGTATATATATGTAATATTAAGTAATACCTTAATATTATTAATTTTTATCATGAGTTAAATGTAATTAGTTTGAGTAATTATTTTGCTAATATTAATAATTTATTCTTGTAAATAGAAAATTTTGGAACCGTAAACCAAACCGAAACCGAACCGTTTTTTCGGTTTGGTTCTGGTCCGGTTTTACAAGTGTAACGGTCTAGTCTGGTTCTCAAAATCACAGAACCGTTAGGATCGGTTCGGTTCTTAGATTTTCTCAGAATCGAACCAATCCGGACCGTGTACACCCCTAATTTATTTTATCTTTTTGTGACTATTTTAGCTAAAAAGTCCCTGTCTAGCTTATGCCAAACGAGGGCTGATTTTGTTTTTTGTTTTGTTTATTTGGGTGATTGAAAAGTCAAGCAGTATGCCTCGTTTGAGAACAAGATATTTTAGTAATTTTTTAATTTTTTACAAAAAAATATATTAAAAAAATAGAAAAAAATAATGTGACAATTTATAATAATTTTTAAACTTTTTTGATTAAAATATATAATTGGCAAACGAGGCCTAAATACTGATCATGTGACTTGTATTTTGGCTTTGGGGCCACATGAAGAGGCAGACAAAGGGGAGTACTTGGTTCCAATCCAGGCCTATGGAATCAACCAGACCTAGGTTAGGTGGTTTGGAGGAGTTTGGATCTCTTTCTTGATCCATCTCTTTCATTTCCTACTGGCAACGGCTGAGATCAACCGTTGCAGATTCAACGGCCATAAAAAATAAAATAAATAAATAATAAAAACAAATTCAATTTCATTTTCCCATCCAAACGTATCTACAGGTTATACATCTTTTAGTGTATCATTCTCACCCAGCCTCCTTCGAGCTCAGCCTCGTTTCTCCTCCACTGAACCTCTCCTTCACCGGCGACCCACCCTGACGACGGCGAGAAGCTCCTCAAACCCAACCGGTGACACTTTTCCTTGGTTCTCCTTACACAGACAAGCTCTCTCTCTCTCTCTCTCTCTCTCTCTCTTAGGAATGGGTTTTTGATTATGCAATGCTTGAACCTATTTTTGATTTTGTATTTGATTACATTAATACAAAAATTAGGGCTTTGATTTGGGTTTTATTGAATTGATACTTGTAGTGCTATGAACCAATAGGCATATTTCTTTTGTGTGTGTGTGTGTGTGTGTGTGTGTGTGTTGAACCTGGTGTATGTATGGAAATATGGAAGGGAAAAAACCTATGAGATTGGAATATCTAATTCAAGTAATTCTAATTCAGTCTTTTTGTGGTATTTCTGGGGAGTCTTTGTTTGCCAAACTTTGTTCCAATCTCTGTTTCAGGTATTAGTGTTCTGGGGAGTCTTTCTTGTGTACCTCACTATCTCTTTGCTTGATATGTCTTATGTTGTGCATGTGATTTGTCATTTTATTAGTTCTGACTCTCTTGAACATTGTTCATTATCTTTGTAGTCCTTGAATTGTGCATTGCTTTTGTCTTCTTCTCTGCTTTATCTTTGTTATTTTGATGCCTGTTGGGCTATTGATGTTCATGACTGCCATTATCTTTGTTATTTTAATTTTGCTTTATCTTTGTTATTTTGCTTCAGATTGCCAATAATCTGGTATTTCAGAAGCTAGCCATGCTCATCACTTTGATTTTTTCACTTTGTTTGTATATCAGTAATCATTCCTAGATTCTAGGTGGATTGATTTTGCTTTTGTTTTAAGGTTGCTAAAAATGTTTCTAAACTGTTGCTCAAACTGCTGTCCCTCTGTTGCTGTCTCTTTGTTGCTGATTTTGTTGATTTTGTTGCTGAAAATGCTACTGAAACTGCTAATTTTGCTTTTTTTTTTTTTTGTGGAAAATGCTGCTGAAACTACTGATTTTGCTGCTAATTTTTCTAAAATTGCTGATTTTGTTGTTGAAATTATTAGTGTGTGTGTGTTGAAATTTTGTTGCTGAAATTAATAATGTTAGGAAAAAGTTGCTGAAATTGTTATGGCTTGTATTTACACTGGAAATGTTCCACATGTTGTTAATGTTGTTAAATGCACTGGAAATGTGTGTTGTTATGGTTGAAATGAGATCAAATAGTTTCTGCTCAAATGTACAGATCAAATATAATTTTTTACTGGTGTTGTTTTGGACTCTATGCTATGGTACATGCTGTTTTGGACTCTTTAAATAATTTTTGCCCATATGCATTCTAGGCTGTTTTGGAGGGTTAACGGGGAAAGTTTGTTGGTTTTGGCTTTTGAAAATGAAAACAGATGGAAAGCTCATTTTGCTGATTTTTTATTGTTATGGTTGTAATGAAAAGCTCATCCATTTCCTCTTTATTCAATTTCATTGCATCCTATCAATTAGCAATTACTTACAATCAATCTTATTCTGAAGTTCTAACCACCATCAAATACTATCTCTACACCCAAACCAAATCATGGTAACACTAATGCAAACAAGACCAAAATGCTATAATTTTCAAGTTCTATAATCATCAAATCCATAACTATATTCATCAAATTTCCATTCATGAAAATCATCTAAAATCATTGCATCTATTCATCAAAGCGAAAATGCTACAAACCCTGACAATACATTCGTTAAGTTTCATAAAATCCATAATAACATTAGTCAAATTTTTCCGAAGCCAACCAAACAATAAGTTACGTCATAATCATAAAAATTACAATGACATACACCATCGCCTTCAAATAATTTTCAATCTTTTCAAGCCTTCGACCATAGTCATCATTTTCATTTTCCATCCTTTCTAGTCTTCGACGATATTCATCATTTCCATTTTCCATCTCATGAAGCCTTGCCCTCAGATTAGAACACAGATTAGAAGTAGAACACAAACATCAACAGAGATTGCTACACTGCTACTAACCAAACTTGATCAGCCCAAACACAACAATAACATGTGAAAGAGATGAATGGCAATCAAGACTTCACCAACATCACATATCTTGGGATAGACTTACTCTATATCTTACATGAATAATTTGAAAAAAAATAAACAGAGATATCATATTCCATGAGTAATTGAAATTTCAAATTAAATTTAATCTCTTATTTGTGATATCAGATGATTTGTTGCATTACAAATTAATAGAAACTTATTGAATTGATTGATATAAATTTTAAATCCAAACAAATTGCCATTTTTGGAGAAGAATTCATGCATAAGATTGCAGCATATCATGCAAAATGACTCATAATTTTTTGTCCATGAAGGACATGTACTTAATGGTTCCTATTGTAATCTTAACATTGTGACTTGCTGCTCAATACATGTTTTCTAATATTTTTTTTAAAAAAAAAATCAAAAAGTAACAAAATAAACACAAAAGGATATATATTTTTTAATTTTCAAAAAATTTCCCCCCTGAAAAAAAGAAAATTATATGAAAATAATGAGTATATTTTGTTTTTTCATTTTTTTAAACTGTATGAGAGGGTTCAAGAATGCGGTCTAGAAAATTCGAAGATCTTCGAAGATCCTTGAAGAAAACTCGAATTCTCTAGAAATAATGAGAGACTTAGATTTTTTAACGGTCACAACTAGGAACACAATAGCAAAAAGATGATAGAGATAAGAGATTGAGTGAAGAAGAAGGCAAAGTAGTTAGAGAGATAATAATGGCAAGGCTCTCTCATGAATCTCCCACTTTCACTCTCAAGGTAGATAATGGAGAAGGGAAATTAGTTCTTTCCAAAGAAATGTCTCTCCAAAATCTATCTCTTGTGATGGAGCCTATATGCAAGGCACATGGGGAATATTCTCTCTAACAACCTTGTCTGAGGAGGTGACCTCTCCAAGGATGAGGAAAACCCCGAAGAAGAGATCAACCTCTTGACGAACCCTTCTTCTTAGCCACACCTAACCAATGATCCCCAATCATTCCAAAGGGTCAGGGGTAGTCCTAGAGGATGCCCTACCGCAAAAGGGCCAGGGGTAGTTCAAGAGAACACCCTGCCGTAAGTATTGCTGAGTCTCAGGGACCCCCTAGATCGTGCCACCTCGACCCAGGTATAGGCTAGTTTAACCAAAGAGTGAATTTATCTCCACTCATAGTCCTCAGGATCGGGTCCTTTGTTTGGACTCCGTTACGCCCATAGTTCTGGTATGTAGATCCCGAAAAGCTCCGAGTCCGCAAGTGTTCTAGGACTCATTAATAGAGCGGCTTCTAGATTGCATCCGAATCCGTTTGAAGCCAAGCGCTTCAGATCTCTAGGTTCGTGGATCCGAACCCTTTCAAGTCTGAGCTCAAATAGGTCTTTAGGTTCGTGGTTCCGAACCCTTTCAAGACTAAGCAAATACCTCAGAGAATGGATCTCTTTTGAGGGTTTCGTCTCTTCTGAAAGCAACAGTTAACCTCCTCGGACGCCTGTATGATTTGGGCCTCCTCGGATGGGCTTGTTGGACTCTCTTTAGAGATATCTGCTTGATGGTTCCACCTCGGACCAATTTGTTAGCTTTTTTGTGAGTCTGTTCAATATAATTCACTTGGACCCATTGGCAATAATTTATCCAAGCTCATCAATTTTTGGACTTTTTGATTGGGCTTTGATTGGGCCTAATTAATTTAGTAGGCTCAAGTTAACCACTCCTACATAAACAAAACTAGATTTTGAATTTTATTTGTGAAAAAAAGATTTTGAAACCTCAAGCAAACTTATTTTCTATGTTTTCTCCCCTTTTCCTCTTCCTTTGAAATATCACACAAGCTACACTATTTTCTTTAGATTTTAATTTCGTAATTGCTATAATTAGTATTTTGTACGAGACAGACCTTCTAACTCCTTGAATCTTGCTTTAGGAAAACTATGACCAACTGAACGAGGCACTTGCTGGTACAGACCACTCATGGACAACTTTAACACTTACGGTAGAGGATGATCTGTATCAGATAATCTCAGTTCAAAAGCAACCCAGAAATGTTTGCTGCCTCAGATTACCGACATCTCAACAAAGAACTCGAAGAGGAAGACTAGTTCAAACCTCAAAATAACAAAAACACAGTCAAGAAACACACACACACACACACACACACACACACACACACACACACACAGTCTGTTTGCCTGTGTAAGGAGAAAGAATGAACTTCTCGCCGTCGTCGGGAGTGAGTCGTCGATAAAAGTGGGTCGTCGGTGCAGGTGGGTTCGGTGGAAGAGAAGTGGGCTGAGTGAGAGTGAGTGTATACTCTGTATAAGAGCTGTAATGTTTTGTGTGGAAAAATTTCAGCCGTTTTTAGTTCCAAATTTGAATTTTTTTTGTTTTTATAGCTGTTAGAACTGCTGGGCTAAATCTCAACGGTTGTACGGAAGAAATGATGGAAAGGAGTTAAGAAGAGGATCTGAACTCAGTTTGGAGCCCATAAACAGGAGTCCGGATCCTCTGCCATACTTTCCTGCCATGCTTCCTGCAGTGCCCCAAAACGACGTCGTTTTGGGGCAAAATTTCAAAAAAAATAATAGTAAAACAAAACAGAACCAGAGAAGGAGAAGAAGAAAGAAGACAAGAACGACGGAGAGTAGGAGAAAGCAGATGGCACTATTGGGTTCTTCCAGATGAAACAATGAAAACAAACCCAAATCAAAGAATCAGAGAACTAGAGTAGTGGTTTTGATCAGAAGTTCTCTTCGGTTTTTGACTCAAACCCAAATCTGATTTTGATGCAGAGATATATATTCACATTTTTTATTATATTTTTTAACCTATGATTTGCAATATATATATATATTGTAGATTTGTATGGATATAAGAAATCATCTTCGGTTTTGACTCAAGAAAACAAACCCAAATCTGATATATACATTCACATTTTTTATTATATTTTTTAGCCTATGATTTGTAATATATATATATATATATATATGTGTATTGTAGATTTGTATGGATATAAAGATATATATACATATATATATATATATATATATATAGGGATGGTTTCATATATATAGTATAATTTTTTATTTTTAACCTCATGGCAGGTAAAATATCGACATTTGGGGCATAAGAGTTGTTGAACAGCTTCAATAATGGCGTTTTCGTTACTGCAGGCGGTGACCTCCTCCGGCACTGCAGTTTCAACAATGGCGTCTTCGTCTTCAGCACTACAGCTTCAACAACGCCTTTGATGGTGACCTCCTCCATTTCCACTTCTTCTTCTGTTGTTGGTGGAGCTATACAGAACTGGTTGAAAATTTTTAGGGCTTTTTTGGAGTGGCCAAAGAGGGAGTGGGTTTTTTTTTTTGAAATTTTGCCCCAAAACAACGTCGTTTTGGGGCACTGCAGGAAACATGGCAAGAAAAATATGGCAGAGGATCCGGACTCCATAAGCAGTGGATCTAATCCACTGAAGTGACGCAAAGCTGGGTCAAAGTGGGACCCCCCAGCCTTCTTGATGACCCCAGTCCTACTGTTAAAAATAAGACAAAATAAAACAAATAGAAGAATTATAAAACTTGTAAATTAGAGAAAGTAGATAAGATAATTCTAAAAATATAGAAGTGGGTCTGTGGCTAACATTATGGGTTTTCTTTATTAAGCTGATAATGTTTGGATTCGAATTTTATTGTTTTAATAAATATATATATATATATATATATATATATGTGTGTGTGTGTGTATGAAATTTCTTTTGTTTGTAAAAATATAGAAGTGGGTTTGTGTAACAACCCCCATACCGTTTACCGAAATTACTGAAATACGTACTGGTTACTGCTAAACTGAACCGAAAATGACTGATGATTGAATGAATTGAGTTACTGAATAAACCGATTGAAATTAGAACTGAATTTGAATAAGTTCATTTATTGAATTGCATGTTGCATCTGTTTGATTCGTTAATTATCTGTTTATGTTTATGTGTTTAAACTGCTAATTGAAGGCCTTATCGGCGGCCGTATGGAAAACCGTTTAGTGTTCCGTAATCAGTAGAACATTTCTGATTTAATGGTATATTTATCTGAAAACTGATTAGGAGCGATTAAATTAGATTGATTAGAGCCAATTGAAGAGTTCAACTTATTTACGAAAATGCCATTATGAGTGGGCATTTGTTTAATCCATGACTTGAGTCTTATGCACCCTATATACTTAATCAAAAACACATCTCCAGCCCCTCATTCTTGTTCATTGCCGACCAAAAAACATAGAGAGAGAGAGAGGGACTTGTTCTTATTGAAATTGCTTGGAGATTGCTAGAGAATTGAAGTAAATTTGCATAAGTGGACTCTTAAACCTTGCATTCAAGAATTAGGTATGAGTTTCATCCTTTTGATTATGTTTTTAAGTCCCATCTTGCATGCATCATGGTCATAGAGAAGTAAATCATGAATTTGCTCATAAATGTTGAATTGAAGCTTGAATGTTACATGCATGTTTATATTGAGGCATTTTGGGTTGACTTCATGGTTAATGGCCACATGCATGCCCATATTTATGTGAGAATCCATGTTTTCACTTTGTTTTCAAAGATTTGAACTCCATTGAGCAAGAATGAAAGCTTGATTTTGGTTTAAAGATCATGCATTTCATGTTTTGAAAGTGTTCTTGAAAATGGGTTTGATAATGGCTTTAATTGACCAACTCTTGGCCCTTGCATGTGCATTTTGGCTTTTGAAACTTGTTATTCATTGTATTGGGATGTATTTTCCAGAATTTGGGGCCAAGAGGTTGAGCTTTGGATGTTTGAATGCTTAGTTCGAACTTGGGAGACAAATCTGGAAATTCCAGATTTGGCTTCCTCGCTCGAGCGAAGGATTCCTCGCTCGAGCGAGCCCTTTGGTTTTGCAAGCTCGCTCGAGCGAGCATCGAGCGTGCATCGCGCGTAAAAATCGAGCATCCAGTACTTTTACTGTTCATCAGGTCGCTCGAGCGAAGGATTGTTCGCTCGAGCGAAGCCTTTGATTTTGGAAGCTCGCTCGAGCGAAGGAAGGCTCGCTCGAGCGAGGAGCCTGTTTTCAGCAACTTTTGAAAAATGCCTTCCAACTGTATTTTTGCATCCTCATCCCATTCTAGGCATTCTTAGGCCTAGTCTAAGACATCTTAATGAGGATTTAGACGTAGAACCGCACCGAGGAAATTTAAGGATTCAATTATCATCCTTCCCGACTGTTAAACTTAGTGTGCGTTCTATTTGTTAACTGTTTAGGGTTGGCGACTGGAGAGACGCGCTCTAGCACACTGTAGCCCAATCACTGTGAGTAACAATTGTATAAAGATATGTTCAAAATGGTTATCTTTTGAATACTGAACTGAACTGTTTATTGAACTGATATTATTTACTGAATGAATGTATGTCCTTTATTTCTGAACTGTACTGTGGCATCCTTAGCACCTACTGTTACTGACTGTACTGTTACAGAGATCTCTGTCGGTTCCCTTGTGGAACCATACTGTTTACTGAATGACTGGCCATCATTACTGTTCGGTCTTTTGACCTACTGTTACTGTCATGCTAATGGATGTACCACATATGACTGTTTATTGTACTGAACGACTGTGATACTGATTGAAATAATGAACTGTTTTCATTACTGTAAGGACATTACATTCTTAACCTCTTTATACATTATGTTATTCACTGGGCTTTAGCTCACTGCTCATATATATATGTAGGTGTACAGGCACCGGACCAGAGCTAGAAGCGTCGGGGTTATTCCAGTTTTGTCAGCCAGCCTATGTGCCTCACTGTGAGGTTCCGTGTTGCCATGTCATGGCTTTGGGATTTTGTTTTGAGTTTTTCCCATTGGTCTCCTCACAGTTTTGTATCATTGTATAAACTGAATGTTTACTGTACTGTTATTGAGGGATTAAGTCCCTGTACTGAATGTTTGTGTATCATTGTATAGACTGTACTGTTCTGAACCGTATGAATGCATGAAAAATGTTTTTGGCATACAGATTTTCACAGCTCAATGGACACTAATTATTTACTGTATTGGCTTCCGCCAGGCCCTGAACTCTGTTATACTGTATTACTGTTAAGCAGGCCTTCGGTAATTACGGATTACTGGCCGGTTACGGTGCTAAACCCATAGGGCCGGGTTTGGGTCGTGACAGTTTGTGTGTAATATTATAGATTTTCTTTATTAAGCGGATGATATTTGGATTCGAATCTTATTGTTCTAATAAATTTATATATTTATATATATGTGTGTGAAATTGTTTTTGTTTGTAAAAAGATAAAAGTGAGTCTCTGTGTAACATTATGGATTCTCTTTATTAAGCGGATGATATTTAGGCCTCGTTTGGAAACATGTTATTTTAATAATTTTTAAATTTTTTAGTTAAAATATGAGGTAAAAAAATTAGTATGTTCGGAATGACTTTTTAATTTTTTACGAAAAGATGTGCAAAAAGTAAAAATAAAATAAAATCTTTAATTTTTTGATATAAATTGTTAGTTTTTTAATTTTTTTTTAGTGACTTTTTGGCTAAAATCACCACCGGTCAAATAAAGCCTTAGATTCGAATCTTATTACTCTAACAAATTTATATATATATATATATGTATGTGAAATTGTTTTTGCTTGGTGAAGTTTTGATGTTCTGTTACCAAATTATGTCTCGTTTGGAAACCTTTCCTTTTAGCCAAAAAGTCAAAAAGTTACTAAATTAGCCAAAAAGCCAACAACCCATATCAAAAAGTCAAAGATTCTCTTTTCTCTCTACTTTTTGCACATCTTTTCGTAAAAAGCCAAAAAGTCATCCCAAACATACTAGTTTTTTTTAGCTCATATTTTAGCCAAATAGCTAAAAAGTTACTAAATTAGCCTGTTCCAAAATGAGGCCTTAACATTGTTTTTTTGGTTTTTTCCCCTTGAATGGGATGGGAATGGGGGTATGGGAATGGGGAATGGGGGTATGGGAATGGGGATAGGGTTTGGAAACTTCCAATTCAGGGCCACTAAACATGATTTGATTGATTTAAATATATATTTTTTTCTTTCTCTTAAGTGTTTTTTTTATACCATTGTGAGTATTTTTTCTCATCAATTTTAACTTTTTGACGGTGTCTGAAGTACGGCAATGGCGGTGGTGACGGAGTTGGACAGTAGTAATGGGAACGACGTCGATGGTGACAACTGGTGTTAATGCAGATCTTACTTGGGTTGATGGAGGTCTAACTTTCCAAATCATATCTATGAGAAAATCATTGATTTTTCTTGAATTGTAATTGAGTTTTTGGCGAATTTATTTTTCTTGTTTGTTGTTTGATTGTTTGTTTGGCCTTTGGGCCTGCTTATTCTTATTTTTATTTTAGAGTGTTTTGGGAAGTTGGTAAAAAGCTGACTTTTGGCTTTTTACCAAGCTTTTTAGCTTTTTGAAAAGTGATTTGGGAAGTTGGTTGTAACATGCCCGGGGGGTACCCGCGCGCGTTAAATAGTTCAGACTCCCGAGATCTCTTTGATCTAGCCTCACGAGTGCAATGTGAAACGTAAATGAGAGTCCAGATTTGGCAACTTTTAGTGAAAATCCTTTTTATTGCAATTTTGTAAAAAATGGACTGCGTCATCAGATCTCAGAGTCGCCACCTAATATTTTGGGAAATTAGGAAACCCATGACTTAGTGCCAAGTCCACTGTTCGTCGTAACCAAGGATGCTTGGCTCGGAACCTTAGGTATGAGAGGGGAAGGTCAATAATGAGCATCCCTGCTCACCCGATCAAAAGATCGACCTCTACTAAATCATGATATGACTTTTATTTTATTTATATGTTCATGTTCTGATTAGTTAATAAATCCTAAAATTTACTTTGTGAAGCATACAAGTATAGACTATGCCATTCATTTTGGAACAATTTGATATCATGCATTTTGAAATAGTTTTGACGATGTACAACCCAAATAAATTGAGTTTACAAGCACGAAAAATCAACATCATTCCAAATTAAGCGACACAACCTCCATCCACTGGCATTCATAGAGTTATATCACATAAGCAAATAGTCTCATGGTAGAATGCTAGGCATAGTAAGAAAAACACACACAAACGGGATGCTAAAGCATAAAAACTTACATGTTTGACGTCCCACGAACAAGCTACAAAACAAAGTTAGTAAAATATGCATGATCTTATATACAAAATCCTAATGCAATTCACTCATGAGATGCAACTAAAGATTCGGCTTCTAAAATATGATATGTGAATCATCTCAAGAACATGAGGTAGCGCACATAATCACATAGGAATTGATTAAATCCACAAATGCAAACTTAGCCGAATCAAGATGCATGAAACATGGATGCAAAGCATAACTATGATGAAAAATAAATATGATGTTTATGTACAAATAAAGAAAGCAAGTAAAAGAACGGGATAGAAAGAAGCGGGGCGGGAATTATTACAACATTTTAAAGAATAATTACAAATCAAATTAGAGAGAGATGATGAGAATATTACAACAAAATAAAAACCTCACAATACACTCAAAATAAAAAATAAATAAAATAAAAGCTTCATGTTCTTTAGAACCGCCGGCGGAAATTGGTCAATATTGGGAGATTACGCCATCTTGTTCGGAAGAAGCTAACCGGCCGGCCAACTAGGCCAAGCAAAACCTGTCTTGTTGCGAAACCAAGAAAATGAACAAACAAAAAATATGTAGGTGGCTCAACTAACCACTACCGGTTAGATTAAAAAAAAAACAAGAAAACAAATATAAAATAAAATAAAAAGTGCAAACTCACAACATAAACCTAAAGCAATAAAACAAATATAAGATAGAACATGCAAGATTACAACAGAACTAATATGAGACTAATACACAAAAAAAAAAAAATATGAGGTAGAACATGCAAGATTACAACAAAACTAATATGAAATTAAAGTATGCGAATAAAAATAAATAAATAAATAATTATGAGCTAAACAAACCACTAGGATTATAACAACACACTATGAAATATAAAGTAAGAAAATAAATATGAGATAAACAAACCACTTAGATTATAACAAAACACAATGAAATAAGAAGCATGAAAATAAATATAATATAAAAAATATAAGAAAATGAAAGACTAACAATTCATCTTCCAAAGAAAGATTGAACTTTTTGATTTCCAAACTTCCTCTTGATCACCCTCAAGTGTAGGAAATGTGTTCTCAAATCCTCAATTCGAAATTATGGAGTTTATGGAGTTTGTGGTATAGAAAGTGGCTAACTCTCTAGTTTTTCTCACTTTCAATCACTAAACACTCTTCCTTATGATCAAGGCAATTGATCTTTGGCTATATCAGAATTTTTGGAGTGGTTTTGGTGTATGGAAATGAGGAATTTCAGTAGCTATGGAAGGTATGGGGTGTATATGGAAGATAGGAATATTTTTGGCTCAAAAACTCAATTTTTCTCTCTTTTTTCACTCTTTTCTCACTCCTTTCTCTTCAATTTCGTGGTCTTTTTTCTCTCTTACAATATGATCATTCTATATAGGCAATGAGGGAGAGTAAAGGTCAAAAAGAAGGTGGGAGACAAGGTGGGAGACAAGAATGTGATAGGAGGGCAAATTTTCAAGGTGGTTGCATGGGATACTCCTTTATGAATGCAAACAAAACCTCTTTTTGACAATGGGGGATGATTAGGTATAATGGAGGATGAGTGGATGCACTTGAATGGCTCAGAAAATAGGTAAATGGGTTGTCCCAACCGAACCAAAACCAAGAAAAAATGGGCTATTGTTGTTTTGGGCCGAGTCAACAAAATCTGCTTTTAAGCCCAACTTCAAATGGGCATATCTCCCCCATATGGACTTGGTTTTAGGCGGTTCTTGGGTCCAAATTGAAGCCCCAGAAGTCTACTTTCCAATGGTGGTGGCCTCAAATTTAAATTCCAAGTGTACAAAGAGATATGCCTAATTTAGTAAAGGCTGTCTCGGGCTGGGTCAACAAAATCTGCTTTGAAGCCCAACTTCAAATAGGCATATCTCCCTTATTTGGACTTGGTCTAAGGTGGTTCTTGGGTCTAAATTGAAGCCCCAGAAGTCTACTTTCCAATGGTGGTGGCCTCACATTTAAATTCCAAGTGTACAAAAAGAAATGCCTAATTTAGTTAAGGCTGCTCATTTCCTTCTTAATGATTTGATACTCATTCTTTTCCTAAACCAGTTTTCTTTCATCCCCTCCTATTTCCTTCAACTCCAAACCTATAAAGAAGATGTTTTTAAATATTTTTCAAAAAAGTTCACCTCTCTTCCATTTATTTCCACTTTGTCCTTACTCGGTTTACTGAAAAGTGCAATATTTTAATCGAAATGGGAGCCTCGGGACATTATAGAAACATTTAAAAAAAACATATTTTGAAAAGAGGGTTTTAAGGTCTAAAATAGTTTGGCCAAAAAATGGGTGAAGGTTGGGATTAAAACTTAAATTTCATCTTTCTTACTGAGAATTTTTGAGAAACACATTCTAATTATCATCATCGGGTAATCAAAAGAAAGCACCCAAGTCTTAGGCCCGGTCAAAATGGGGTGTCTATAGTTGCCCCTCTTTGACAGAGCTCAAAGTCATTTCATGACGTGAGTGAATGTCAAAGCCTATAGACGACCCTTTTGACAAGGCCGTAAGACTTGGGCAAACAAACAAGATGTAATGCAAGTGGTTGAACCTGAAGGTTGCCTACGTATCCCTTTGCAAGGAATCAAACCAACGTAGTTCAGGGGCAGAATGCAAGTGACATGCTTAAGATGCAGTTTGAAAGTTGGACTTATACGCTTCGCGAAGCCGGTTGTTTGAAAATTCATGATGTATGCAATGCAATGCAATGCAATGTCATGGAGTGATGATAAAGATATGAAGATGGCAACATGGGAGGCAAGCCTCGTGCAAATGATAGGAAACATAACAGGGGGTGCATTGCATACAAAAATGAAAGAAGATGGTGCATCGCATTCAAATGTGCATACCACACAAATGAGAGAGGGGGTGGCGTGAACAGACAGGCACACCTAACTGTATTTCATACACAACTTTCCCTATTCTCCAACGGGGTGACAGACTAGGTTGGTTCAGTATCCAAAATTGAGGCGCATACAAGCTACCTCAACCTATGGGGCTACTATACAGATTTCAAGCCAGGGATACACCCCTAGGTATTTAAACCAGACTTTAGTCTCAGAAATCCTGAACCTTTTGCGTTCTAGGCATTGCCATTCGAACTCTAGTTTTCACCGTCTCAGTTGATCTCTTAGGAACTCATTGCAAACCAGGCAGGTGGCTATACCAGACCACCTGAAGTCGTTCGGGCACGACAAACACCAAAGGAATTATACCTTTAGAGGATTTAAGGTCTCCTAGACCACGAAAGAAGAGAATGCATCGCATACAAATGTGCATACCACACAAATGAGAGAAAAGTGCATCGCATTCAAATGTGCATACCACACAAATGAGAGAAGGGATTGCATCGCATTCAAATGTGCATACCACACAAATGAGAGAAAAGTGCATCGCATTCAAATGTGCATACCGCACAAATGAGAGAAGGGGTTGCATCGCATTTAAATGTGCATACCACACAAATGAGAGGGGGGGTTGCATCGCATTCAAATGTGCATACCACACAAATGAGAGAGGGGGTTGCATCGTATTCAAATGTGCATACCACACAAATGAGAGAGGGGGTTGCATCGCATTCAAATGTGCATACCACACAAATGAGAGAAAAGTGCATCGCATTCAAATGTGCATACCACACAAATGAGAGAAGGAGTTGCATCGCATTCGAATGTGCATACCACACAAATGAGAGAAGGGGTTGCATCGCATTCAAATGTGCATACCACACAAATGAGAGAAAAGTGCATCGCATTCAAATGTGCATACCACACAAATGAGAGAAGGGGTTGCATCGCATTCATATGTGCATACCACACAAATGAGAGAGGGAGTTGCATCGCATTCAAATGTGCATACCACACAAATGAGAGAGGGGGTTGCATCGCATTCAAATGTGCATACCACACAAATGAGAGAAAAGTGCATTGCATTCAAATGTGCATACCACACAAATGAGAGAAGGAGTTGCATCGCATTCAAATGTGCATACCACACAAATGAGAGAAGGGGTTGCATCGCATTCAAATGTGCATACCACACAAATGAGAGAAAAGTGCATCGCATTCAAATGTGCATACCACACAAATGAGAGAGGGGGTTGCATCGCATTCAAATGTGCATACCACACAAATGAGAGAGGGGGTTGCATCGCATTCAAATGAGCATACCACACAAATGAGAGAAGGGGTTGCATCGCATTCAAATGTGTATACCACACAAATGAGAGAAAAGTGCATCGCATTCAAATGTGCATACCACACAAATGAGAGAAGGGGTTGCATTGCATTCAAATGTGCATACCACACAAATGAGAAAAAAGTGCATCGCATTCAAATGTGCATACCACACAAATGAGAGAGGGGGTTGCATCGCATTCAAATGTGCATACCACACAAATGAGAGAAGGGGTCGCATGAACAGACAGGCACACCTAACTATATTTGATACACAATTTTCCCTATTCTCCAACGGGGTGACAAACTAGGTTGATTCAGTATCCAGAATTGAGGCGCATACACGCTACCTCAACCTATGGGGCTGCTATACAGATTTCAAGCTGGGGATACACCCCTAGGTATTTAAACCAGACTTTAGTCTCGGAAATCCTGAACCTTTTGCGTTCTAGGCATCGCCATTCGAACTCTAGTTTCCACCGTCGCAGTTGGTCTATTAGGAACTCATTGCAAACACAACTAAGTGGCTATACCAGACCGCCTGAAGTCGTTCGGGCACGACAAACACCAAAGGACTTGCACCTCTAGAGGATTTAAAGTCTCCTAGACTACAGGAGTGCACAAGATAGTGCGATGGAATTGAATTTGCATAAGACAATGCGATGGAATTGAAATTGCACAAGATAGTGCGATGGAAGTAAAAGTGCAGCGATGCGCGAGATAGCGCGGTTGAATTGATGCACAAGACAGTGCGATGGAATTGAAATTGTGCGGTAGGTGCTTTATTGGCGATAGATGCACAATATGGTTATGATCGTGCGATAGATGCACGGTGAGGATGTGATCGTGCGATATAAACAAAATATAGACAAATATGTACATACGGTATATATATATTCATATACAGACGTATACACAGATAGAGGCGGATATATACACAAATATATACGGATATATCTTTTTTGGGCTTGTTGTTTTCTCTCTTTTCTTTTTTTTTTCTTTTGTTTTTGGAGTCTCTGTAATCGGGGATATCATCCCCTGACTGTAACAAAATCAGTTTCTTTTTTGCTCATCAATGGCGTGACTGGCATATCACTTTGAGCTTGAACACAATTTGTTTGATTGAATTTGAGAGTGATTGAATTTTGAACTCTGAATTAAACATTGATTTTATACTGACCTGAATCAAAGAATGACTTAACGAAAGAAGAACGAAGCAAAACTATCCAAACACACTTATATACACTGACTAGTATAAATACACCGACTGGTATGAATATACTGACTGGTATGAAAGGAACACACTTATATACACTGACTCGTATGAATACACACTTATATACACTGACTGGTATGAATACCTTGATTGGTATGAATACACACTTATATACACTGAATAGTTGACTCGAGCAGTGGAGAAGATAGAATCTCTAACTCGACTATGCCCCTAGTTCATTGCCTTGACCATTTTTTGTCTCTTGAATTTTTTTTTTTTGTAAAAATATTTTGATCAACATGAGAGTTAGATTAGTATATTTATTCCAATTTCTGTTTCAAATCATGTATGCTAAACTGTGAGCACTGAAAATTTTTCCTTTTCAAATCCAAAGAATGGTCCAAGTTTTGCAAAAATGGAACAATTTTCGAGAAAAATTAGTCAGCTTCATTCAAATTAATCAAAACCTATTTTTACAAATGGCCACTACTCAACTAACATGGAATCAACCATTGGGGTGCATAGTCCCAAACTAGATAATCAAAGGTGATATCTGAACCAAGCCAACCGAACCGAGCCAATCTGAACCGAATGAAGTCAAGCAGAGCTGGACCAAACCGAACCGACGAACAGAACTGAACCAAACTGAACCAAGTTGACTCAAACCAACTGAACTGAACTGAATGAAAATACACCAATCAAACACGGATAGGACAACCAAGTCGACTATAGATACACAAATCAAACATGGACAAAATGAATAAGTTGAAAAATTATTGGGGCCGAACTTCAAGATGAAGCTACCTACGTATCCTCAAGATAGGAATCAGGCCATCGTAGTTCTGGCTAAGGTTCACTCGGGTATTGACACTCTCCTTTTGTGCTCTAACTTTTGCCAAAGCCGCCCTTTCGGGTTTTCAACCTTGCGAGCTTTTCATTTTTTTATTTTTGTTTTTCATTTTGTTCATTTCATTTTTTTTTTATTATTTCTTTTGAGTTTCTATTTTTTGTTTTTCTGCTCTAACTTTTGCCTGGGTCGCCCTTCCGAGTTTTCAGCCCAACGAGCCTCTCAAGGGTTACTTTCATTCTAACTTGTCCATGTTGATCGGGTGTGAAATCTCTAGGCCATCTATAAGAACGACTGCTACACTTGACCAGTAGATATGATGATGTAAGGACTAGGCTAATTGGGTCTGAATTTGCCCCTAGTGTAGTGGATAGGAACTCAACTGTCCTTCAATAATAAAATTCATTCTCTCAAATTCTGGGTTTTGCCTTTCTGTGCGGTCTTCTTTGGGAAACGATTCAGTTTTAACTCTTTGATCACATCCAACCTTTTGCCCCTAGTTCAAGGGTTGCTTCCAATCTGAATCCCAGGCCCTACATAGTTTTGGCTAAGGTTCACTCGGGTATTGACATTCTCCTTTTATGCTCTAACTTTTGCCAAAGTCGCCCTTTCGGGTTTTCAACCTTGCGAGCTTTTCATTTTTCTTTTTATTTTTCTTTTTTTCTTTATTCTTTTTTTTTTTTTGTGTTCTAACTTTTGCCTGGGTCGCTCTTCCGGGTTTTCAACCCAGCGAGCCTCTCAAGGGTGGTACCTTATTGCCCTTAGTTCAAGGGCTGCCTCCATTTCAGCTATGCAAGCCTCACACTTTTGTCCCTAGTTCAAGGGCTGTTTCAAATCGAAATCACATTCTCTGCCCTGAGTTCAAGGTCTGTTTCCAATCTGGATCACATCATTGCCCTTAGTTCAAGGGCTATTTCCAATCTAAATCATATTCGACCTTATTGCCCCCTAGTTGAAGGGCTGCCTCCATTTGAATCACATCATGGCCCCTAGTTCAAGGGCTATTTCCAATTCGGCTACGCAAGCCTTACACTTTGAATGATCATTAAATACTTCGAATCAAGGTTTGAAAGCTAAAGAGCTAAGGAGGTCGGACCACAAGTCAAGAGGGATCCTATGCTGTATAACTAATTCCAGGCATGTCTTCGTAGGACCACGCAAAAACAGTTTTTGAAATCTTTTCACAAAGTGACTAATCACTCGTACTTTTACGAAGATAAGATAGAACCAATTTGGACCAAGCCAGGATCCTTCTCAGTACCCACATTAACAAAAATGATTTTATTCATCAAAGGCTTAGCACACCTCTCTTCCTCTCAGTTGATCAAAATTTGCAAAGCCCGAGGAAATTCTTAATCTTCGTTTTTATCAGAGTTTTGGAAAAAGTTTTGAAAAACTTTGGTCAATGCGATGAATTAAGGCACAGAGAAGTAGGCAGACTCTATGGCATTTTGTTTTTTTGTTTTTCTGTTTATTGAAAAGAGACTATGACTCAGCAATGACAACAGACTTTTGACAACATACTCAAAAGAAAATGACAAAGAGGACCTAGACATGACAGAAATGTCTAGGTTAGCACTATCGAAATCAACAGACTCTGACTCATTAGGCTGACTCGAGCCTGACTCTAACTCTACAAACTTGGTGGAGTCAAACTTAGACTCAATACTCAATTCAGAACTCATAATAAAACCATTCTCAAATTGCCAGTCAAAGTATGGGCCACTGACAACATTCAAAATAAAGTCCGTGCAATCAACAGGTGGTCACTCCTCAATTACAGAAACAAAACGGAACTTCCAATTATGCCCCCACTAAAAACACACTGAACCCCACAAACTAAAATGTTGGAACCGCTCATTCGAATTTGAGCCCCTGTATAGATCCAATACATTGCACATAACACATAGTAGGAAAGAGAACAAACACCCCTATGGAGGGTAGTGTTATCCTGTCCTAGCTTGAAATGATCTAGGGTTTCACTATTCAGACAAGTGGCATCATACATCCTAGAAATGTGAGAGCATCATGTCCTAATGTTGAAAGGTACTAGAGCTCACTATATGTACAAGGTTGGCTCTACTTTAGGGGTTGAAGCCAAGGTGACGTTTACCAAAGAGTCCTTTGGGTCATAACCAATGAAGATCTTAGGAAATCAGAAGAGTCAATATAGCCTCTCTTCAAAGTCCGAGAACCTTTAGATCTCAAAAGATTATAACACAAGGCCTCCAAAGTAACGTAGAGATAGGTGTAGTGTCACAAAAAGTATGCCTGTGTTCCCACCAGTATCTGGGCAACACAGGAACTTTAAGTGCACCAATGCATGCAATGCAATAAACATATATTTGAAAATAAAAGTCATATCATGGAGTTTAAGTCAAGGTTTCATAAATCCCCAACAGAGTCGCCAGAAACTGTAACATGCCTGGGGGGTACCCGCGTTCGTTAAACAGTTCGGACTCCCGAGATCTCTTTGATCTAGCCTCACGAGTGCAATGTGAAACGTAAATGAGAGTCCAGATTTGGCAACTTTTAGTGAAAATCCTTTTTATTGCAATTTTGTAAAAAATGGACTGCGTCATCAGATCTCAGAGTCGCCACCTAATATTTTGGGAAATTAGGAAACCCATGACTCAGTGCCAAGGCCACTGTTCGTCGTAACCAAGAATGCTTGACTCGGAACCTTAGGTATGAGAGGGGAAGGTCAATAATTAGCACCCCCGCTCACCCGATCAAAAGATCGGCCTCTACTAAACCATGATATGACTTTTATTTTATTTATATGTTCATGTTCTGATTAGTTCATAAATCCTAAAATTTACTATGTGAAGCATACAAGTATAGATTATGCCATTCATTTTGGAACAATTTGATATCATGCATTTTGAAATAGTTTTGACGATGTACAACCCAAATAAATTGAGTTTACAAGCACGAAAAATCAACATCATTCCAAATTAAGCGACACAACCTCCATCCACTGGCATTCATAGAGTTATATCACATAAGCAAATAGTCTCATGGTAGAATGCTAGACATAGTAAGAAAAACACACACAAACGGGATGCTAAAGCATAAAAACTTACATGTTTGACGTCCCACGAACAAGCTACAAAACAAAGTTAGTAAAATATGCATGATCTTATATACAAAATCCTAATGCAATTCACTCATGAGATGCAACTAAAGATTCGGCTTCTAAAATATGATATGTGAATCATCTCAAGAACATGAGGTAGCGCACATAATCACATAGGAATTGATTAAATCCACAAATGCAAACTTAGCCGAATCAAGATGCATGAAACATGGATGCAAAGCATAACTATGATGAAAAATAAATATGATGTTTATGTACAAATAAAGAAAGCAAGTAAAAGAACGGGATAGAAAGAAGCGGGGCGGGAAATTATTACAACATTTTAAAGAATAATTACAAATCAAATTAGAGAGAGATGATGAGAATATTACAACAAAATAAAAACCTCACAATACACTCAAAATAAAAAATAAATAAAATAAAAGCTTCATGTTCTTTAGAACCGCCGGCGGAAATTGGTCAATATTGGGAGATTACGCCATCTTGTTCGGAAGAAGCTAACCGGCCGGCCAACTAGGCCAAGCAAAACCTGTCTTGTTGCGAAACCAAGAAAATGAACAAACAAAAAATATGTAGGTGGCTCAACTAACCACTACCGGTTAGATTAAAAAAAAAAACAAGAAAACAAATATAAAATAAAATAAAAAGTGCAAACTCACAACATAAACCTAAAGCAATAAAACAAATATAAGATAGAACATGCAAGATTACAACAGAACTAATATGAGACTAAAAAAAAAAAAAAAATATGAGGTAGAACATGCAAGATTACAACAAAACTAATATGAAATTAAAGTATGCGAATAAAAATAAATAAATAAATAAATAAATAATTATGAGCTAAACAAACCACTAGGATTATAACAACACACTATGAAATATAAAGTAAGAAAATAAATATGAGATAAACAAACCACTTAGATTATAACAAAACACAATGAAATAAGAAGCATGAAAATAAATATAAGATATAAAATATAAGAAAATGAAAGACTAACAATTCACCTTCCAAAGAAAGATTGAACTTTTTGATTTCCAAACTTCCTCTTGATCACCCTCAAATGTAGGAAGTGTGTTCTCAAATCCTCAATTCGAAATTATGGAGTTTATGGAGTTTGTGGTATAGAAAGTGGCTAACTCTCTAGTTTTTCTCACTTTCAATCACTAAACACTCTTCCTTATGATTAAGGCAATTGATCTTTGGCTATACCAGAATTTTTGGAGTGGTTTTGGTGTATGGAAATGAGGAATTTCAGTAGCTATGGAAGGTATGGGGTGTATATGGAAGATATGAATATTTTTGGCTCAAAAACTCAATTTTTCTCTCTTTTTTCACTCTTTTCTCACTCCTTTCTCTTCAATTTCGTGGTCTTTTTTCTCTCCTACAATATGATCATTCTATATAGGCAATGAGGGAGAGTAAAGGTCAAAAAGAAGGTGGGAGACAAGGTGGGAGACAAGAATGTGATAAGAGGGCAAATTTTCAAGGTGGTTGCATGAGATACTCCTTTATGAATGCAAACAAAACCTCTTTTTGACAATGGGGGATGATTAGGTATAATGGAGGATGAGTGGATGCACTTGAATGGCTCAGAAAATAGGTAAATGGGCTGTCCCAACCGAATCAAAACCAAGAAAAAATGGGCTATTGTTGTTTTGGGCCGAGTCAACAAAATCTGTTTTTAAGCCCAACTTCAAATGGGCATATCTCCCCCATATGGACTTGGTTTTAGGCAGTTCTTGGGTCCAAATTGAACCCAGAAGTCTACTTTCCAATGGTGGTGGCCTCAAATTTAAATTCCAAGTGTACAAAGAGATATGCCTAATTTAGTAAAGGCTGTCTCGGGTTGGGTCAACAAAATCTACTTTGAAGCCCAACTTCAAATAGGCATATCTCCCTTATTTGAACTTGGTCTAAGGTGGTCTTGGGTCTAAATTGAAGCCCCAGAAATCTACTTTCCAATGGTGGTGGCCTCACATTTAAATTCCAAGTGTACAAAAAAAAATGCCTAATTTAGTTAAGGCTGCTCATTTCCTTCTTAATGATTTGATACTCATTCTTTTCCTAAACCAGTTTTCTTTCATCCCCTCCTATTTCCTTCAACTCCAAACCTATAAAGAAGATGTTTTTAAATATTTTTCAAAAAAGTTCACCTCTCTTCCATTTATTTCCACTTTGTCCTTACTCGGTTTACTAAAAAGTGTAATATTTTAATCGAAATGGGAGCCTCGGGACATTATAGAAACATTTAGAAAAAACATATTTTGAAAAGAGGATTTTAAGGTCTAAAATAGTTTGGCCAAAAAATGGGTGAAGGTTGGGATTAAAACTTAAATTTCATCTTTCTTACTGAGAATTTTTTGAGAAACACATTCTAATTATCATCATCGGGTAATCAAAAGAAAGCGCCCAAGTCTTAGGCCCGGTCAAAATGGGGTGTCTACATTGGTAAAAAGCTGACTTTTTGCTTTTTAGTTTAATATTTATTTATGGTGTCAAATCAAATTAAAATGACCAAAATACCCTTACCTAACATAAGAAATTTTTTTTAAAATTTTTTTTTCATAGGCCCTAATTTGTAATTTTACACCTGCGTTTTTAGCACTTGCCAAACCAATTTTCTGGCGTTTTTGGCACTTCCGTTTTGGGACATTTTATCCAAAAACGTGGCTTTTTGCTGTCTTCCCAAAATGGCACTATGCCTTCGTTTGACATAAGTTAAAATAGGATTTTTTGGCTAAAATAGCCACAAAAAGACAAAATATATTTTTTAGTCTAATATGACAAAATGTTATATCTAAACTATAATCATTTTATTTTTTCTCTCACAAAAGTCAAAAAATAATCCCAAACAAGACTTTTTAATCCCAGGCTAGGCCTCATTTGGGGAGCAACCATTTTAATCAAAAAGTTAAAAAGTCATTATAAATTGTCACATCACTCTCTCTACTTTTTTACACATATTTTTTGTAAAAAATTAAAAAATTACTAAAATAATATTGTTGGCTTTTTGGCTTTTTGAAGGGTAATTTTGTAAATGCGAGCGTGCCAGCAAGGATCAATCAGTCCTTACAGAAATTATAATTGCCAACCAATTATCAGACGATTGTGTTTTAGTTCTTTCAGCCTCAATGAAGAGGACTTTTACTGGTGGCTTGACTTAGGAGAAATTAAGAGAAATAACAATTAATATGAAGAATAATCGAAGTATTTCATTAAAATGAACACTTACAATAATCCAAACTCAACCTCGAAGAGGTTTACAGCGACAGTCTACTTGAATCTACTTGAAACTACTCCTATAAATTGAAGTGCAGTGCTGGTATTTAAAGTGCAGGTATTTAAAGAACAAGAAATGTAAAACTGGAAAGGAAAATATGAAGTAAAGACTGGTTTGTATGATCTGAGTCTGGGGGTCTTTTCTGAGGGCTTCCCTGCTATTTATACTTGTCAAAGATGACCTTCGAACTGCACTTCAAACCGTCGAACTGCTCCTCCATGATCGATGATCATGCTGCCTTAGAAGTAGCCCCACTACGCCATCTCTTGCAGTTGAGCTTCCCTCCTGTATTTGAATTTGAATATGAGTAACCGTTGAAGCCACGTCACTTTGTATCTCTTTACTGATCTAGTGCTACTCAGATCACGTAAGAACCAATGTTCATTGCCACGTGTTCGATCAAGATCGAAGACTTGAATTATCTTCCCATAATACCCTTATTCTGCCACGTGTCAAGCTGTGATTTGGCTTTTACAAAATATGTAGCCAACAAATATGTTTCCAAACGAGACCTTAAATAACTAAAAAGTTAAAAAACTAATCCACGCTCCAAACGAACCCATGTATATTGTTTGTTTTATACCGGATTTTCATCAAAAAAAATCGTTGGGTGTGTTTTGTCATTGCATCAGCCATGATACTTAAATTAGAGTTGTTAAAAATTGTTTGGTTTGATTTTCATATTTTATTTTCTAAAAGAATTTCCAAAAAATAAAAAATTAATTTGGTGAAAAAAATATAAAATAAAAAATATTCATTATTTTCATATAATTTATTTTTCTTTTAGAGCAGAAATAATTTTTTAAAATTTTAAAATTATTTTTTGTTATTTATTTTTGTCTAATTAATTTTTATTTATCTTTTAATCAAAATATTGATTTTAAAAATGAAACTAAACATAGCCTTGCTTTTCATATGAGATCAGCTTGACGAGGTTTGATGATCAGTTTAAGACTTTCTTTGACATTGACTAAAAAACAAGTTTAAGTTTATTGATTAAAAACTCTTATTTTGAGTAAAAAATAAATTATACAAAATATTTTTATTTTTACTTTCTAAGTTTTTTAGAGTTGATTTGGAAAGTGGGTTGACTTTTTGACTTTTTAGCTATTTTAACCTGGATTAAAAAGTCTCGTTTAGGAAGGATTTTCTAATTTTTTTGACTTTTTGTGAGAGAGAGAATGTAATAATTATAGGTTGAATGTGATGTTTTATCTTATTGGATTAAAAAATTTATTTTGTCTTTTTATAACTAAAATAGTCTCAAACCCAACCCAACTCAACCTAACCCAACTCTTCTTTCATAACGAAGCCTTAGCTAAAAATATAAGTTATTTTGCACATGCCAAACACTACAGTAGGCTCTGTTTGGCAAAAGATTTTTTTGGTTAAAATGTCAAATCTAAATTATGACTTTTTTTTTTCTCTTATAATAATCGAATTAACGAAAAAAATTAACTAACTTTTCAAATATAATTTTTTTAATCTAAGTTAAAATAATTAAAAAAATTAATCAAAATAGTTAATTTTTTAAACGCGATCGTAATATCATATCATTGTGACTTTTTTTAATTTGAGTGTTAAACATTTTACTTATTCTCAACCATGGCTGTACATCTTAAATTTTCAAAATTTTATATTCAAAATACATTTTAAAATATATTTTTTTAATGTTAATGAATGGTTTAGGAATATTTCTTAGCATTTGTCTTTAATTTTTTTAAAAATGAAAATATAGAAAAATGTATTAGACTATCGAATCTCGTGAATAATTTTGGCGGCATTCATTCACGCACTCCAATCTTTAGATCTACCACGTAAGCTATGTTTATTTAAAGGGATAAATTGAGATTTCTTAACTCTTTTCGGACTATGAATCTTTTGGGAAGGAGATTAGGATAGGCTTATGAAACTTCATATTAGAAAATAGTTTGTTGGATAATTTTTATTTTATTTTTTACATGTTAAGCATTTTGTTTTGAATATTAATATTTATTTATTTATTATTTTTTGTTAATTAAAAAATTATTATCTTATTTTATTTTTTACATGTTGAACATTTTTTTTTACCATTAATGTTTAATGTTTTCGTATGTTTTTATTTGTTTTATTATTTTATATAAAATAAATTTAACAATCTCTACACCAACAACTATTATTAAAATAAATACAATTTTATGTAATCCTATCATTATCAATCTCCTCACTATTAATCATTTCACTATGAATTCCTTCTATTTTACCATTGGAAACAAACGAGGCCTCACGGGACGTTTGTTTTGCTCTCTAACAGTCCGGAGCGGACTGACAGTGATGAACGGTAACAATATATATAGGTTTGTTTTGTTTATGGTGCTCTGAATTGATAGGCTCTTCGGATTATGAAAGACCTTGAGTGAGAGGATTGATAGTCTAAGTAAGAAGATGGTATTGAAAAATAATCCGTTCGGCTTAGGGTATTACCGGTCGTCCACCCAGACTTCTGGCCGGACGTTTGCCAAGTCAATCGGTCAATTGCAAAAAAAAATTTAACATGTTGGTCATTTTTTTTAACATTAATGTTTAATATTTTTATTATTTTTTATTAAGTAAAAATCATAAATTAATTTATTTTATTATTTTATATTTATTTAATTTAACAATTCCTACATTAACAATTATCATCAAAACAAATACAATTTTACTAATCTTTTTACTATTAATCCCTTCAACTATACTTCTGAAAATAAACTAACCCTAAAAACATTGTACACAGTACGTTAGATTCGTGGAAAATTTAAAACAATATCCACCGAACCGACCACTCTTCAATATTCTCGTCTCCCCAATACTCTCTGGAGTATTAAATTTTAATTAATTAATTAAAATTTTTTATTTATTATTATTTTTTTTTGGGTGTGCGCACAGCACAGCTGTAGCAGTTTCTTTGGCTTTTTATACTTGGAAATATTCAATATGCTCTTGATCATCGAATACATGGGATGGGATCCTATGTCAACTATTAATTGTTTATGATATTGAGAGACACAAAATGAATCACAAAAATTGCACATAACAGTGAAGGTGATATAATCAAGATATGATCGATCACCAAAACCCAATTCAAATCCAATAATGAAACCCAAACATCATTATATAGATTGTGTCAGTTCCTCAAAACAACTAGTACACACACCAAAGTGAAGAACAAGAAGAAGACGGGAGATCTAGAGATTAGTGATTACAGAGTTGATTACATGTTGTTGTGTTTTGCTTTTAAACATTCTTCATCAGCGGATTGTACTAATTCAGGTTGTCCAGAGACGAAATCGAGAAGCCTTTCGGTAGCTTTTTCAGCTGGTACTTCGGTAGACAGCGGCGAGGACTTGGCGAAGAGGAGGACGGTGACGAGGAACAGAGCAGTGGAGAGAAAGAGGGGCCAAAAGTAGGCTAGAATGTTGAGAAACCTGGGAGTCAAGTAGATGAGAGAGAAAATCATGAGAGAGGAAGCTATGGCGAACAAGATGTGGTATTTGAACTTTAGAAGCTTTCTTGAGATCTCCATAGCTGGGTTTGGGTTCCAATTTGAACTTGAAGAGGATGAGATGAGACTCAAGGTGGGTTCTTAAACACTTGGTTGGGTTTTTGCAGTATTTCTACAGAGAGAGAGAGATTGGTGTTTTTGTCTCTATTCAAAGATTCTCTGCCGTGAATTTTGATTTAAGGCTTTTGAGGACTGTAAACTTTCAATTTCATAAATGGACATAAAAAAAAAGGACTGTGCTACATTCTCTAATTTTTGGCCTCTTAATCCCCTTAAATTTCAAACTACGGCAAAAAAAAAAAAAAAAAAAAAAAGCCGCATTAGGAGGATTATGGAGGATTTTTTTAGAGGGACAAATTATTTTTCAAAAAAAAAATACAGTAAAGTATTGGAAAAACTATATGCCGCCCATTTTATTTTGAGTGTTGTTTTTAAGAAAAATTACACTTCACTATAAGTTTTCAAAAGAAATATATATATATATTTTTTTTTTATAAATTTATAAATATTTTATACAAATTTTACTGATTTGTAATTTTTTATTTTATTTTTAAGGCATCGATGAAAATAGAAAAATTACATGTGCATTAGAAAAATGTAAAGAGTAGTGAATTTATTATTAGTGTAGTGAGCTTATATTACTGTAGAATTGTTTCATTTAGTGATTTTTTTTTTTTAAATATTACATTAGAAATGAAAATTTAAATAAATTTTAAAATTCTTAATTTTTATTTTTGCTCATTATTTTCTCTCTTCCCTTTTCCCCCTGCCTCTTCTACCCCCAACCTAGCCTCTCTCTTTTTAGCCATGTCCGACCACCTGAACATTCTCGACCCCTAGCCTTTTCTACCCGTGGCTGCCCCCCAGCAACAATAAAAAAAAGAAAAAAAAATTAAAGAAAATATTAGGGGAAAAAAAAAAAAGAGATGAAGATCTCATCTCTACAAGGTGGTTTGTGATGAAAGTTTGGGGCAAGGGTTCACACAATGATGGTGATTGGTAGTCGAGAAGGGTGGTTAGGTATTTGTAGATAAGGGAGACAATGGAGATGGAGAAGGAAAGAGAAAGAAGAGCAAAAATAGAAATAAAAATTGATAATCCATGATTTTACAATTATTTTGCACTTTTCATTTCTAATGTAATTAAAAAAGTTTCTCGATTTTTATAATTTCATGTTGTCTCCCTCTTCTTTTTATGTAGGTGTTTATTTCTTTAAAATTTTATTTTGAGTGGCACAAATTTAAAATTTCATATGAAATAGAGACAACCAAATACATGTCAATTAAGGATGGAATTAAGAGATACTAAAAAGGGAAAGATATGCATGAGTGTGTAAAGTGCATGTGAAAGATTGCATGAAAACGTGTAGATGCTCTTTCAGCTGGATCCATGGGGGGTTACTTCAGTGCTCTGGGAAAGTCATGATATTTTGTTGATTGCCGGTGTCTCTTTGCTAGGCTTGGAATCACATAAAAGAGCAATCAAGATTTGTTCCCAATACTTTCATGAATTTTACACTCTTCTTGCATATGGTATATGTGAATGAGCATGGGCAAAAAAGGATTCTATACCAAATGACTTTTGATTCACCGGATTAAGGGGAACTATTCACTGTTGAGATTGTAATTCCGGAAAGCTTTTTATCCGGTTTTTTTTTTTTTTTTAGTCCAGTCGGACTTCTTATCCCCCATATGTGGGATTATATTATCTGGGAGGGAGGAGTGTGGGACAATTTTCATTGGACTATTTACTGTTGAGATTAGGTGGTGAAATAACCATTTTGACCCTCTACTATTTAATTATAAAAATGTTTCCGACCCCTACATAAACCGACCCCCACGACCCCCAGCTGAGCTGGACAAGCACGTGATCGGTCACATGATATACAGGGGCCACGCACCTCCTCTTTCAGAATTCAAAATGGAAAATACATTCAAATTATATCTCTCATCTCTATGACAAGAGAGCCCGACAGCTCCGCTCCTCCCCTTCACTCGGACGACAGCTCCTCAACTCCGACGGCTGACTCCCTCAACTCCTCCCTTTCATTCCGACGTTCTTGACTCCGACGCCCGACTCTCGACTCTCTCTCTCTCTCCATCTCATTCGACGAAGGACGACTCCTCCTCTTCACGCCGACGACAGGTCCTCTTGATGCCCTACTCTATTCTCTCGATGCCCTACTCTCTCTATTTCCATCCCAGTGATGACGAGGTAATCTGGTATATATCTATATATATATATCTATATATATCTTGTATATTAGGGCAAAATTCCTCAATCTGAAAAACAGATTTTGTATATAATTTGAATGTATACAATTCCTCAACAAATCCAAATAGTGATATTAGGGCAAAATTCCTCAATCTAAAAGACAGATTTTGTATATAATCTGAATGTATATAATTCCTCAACAAATCCAAATAGTAATAAATCTGATACATATATGTATCTTGTATAATAGGGCTTTTGACAATATTAGGGCAATTATTAGGTGGATTTAAGGCTTTTAACAAATCCAAACAGTGATAAATAATTGACAAATCCAAACATTGATAAACAATTAGGGCTTTTGACAAATCCAAACACTGATAAACAATTTGAATATTGGATTATGGCCTTTTGATTTGGGAATTGAGTATGGTAATTAGTTGTTTTCAATGTTGGATTATGGCCTTTTTATTTGGGAATTGAGTATGGTAATTAGTTGTTACCCTTTTGAATGTGGTAATTAGTTCAGTATGGTAATTAGTTGTTGGCCTTTTGAATTGAGTATGGGAATTGAGCATGGCCTTTTGACATAGGAAGATTGAAAAAGTGGTGAATGTCCCTCTTAACTACAGTCTTTATTCACTATACATCATGAACCAGGTTAATAACTTCAGCTACAAAACAACCAAATTTGAAACTCCGAAAGCGCTTTAATGTATAACAGTGTCACATCCCAAAAAACATTTAGTTGTTGGCCTTTTGAATTGAGTATGGAAATTGAGCATGGCCTTTTGAATGTTGGATTATTGTGGTACTGTTTTTGGAATTGAGTATGATACTGTTCCATTCACTCTAAAATGTTGTTTTGATTAGTTATATTTTTTATGATTGTGAACTTATTATGAGCTTATTATGAACTTATTGTGAACTTGAATGTAGAATAATTATGAGACTAAACATGGAATTGAGTATGGGAATTGAGCATGACCTTTTCACATAAGAAGATTGAAAAAGTGGTGAATGTCTCTCTTAACTGCAGTCTTTATTCACTATACATTATAAGCTGAAATTATCTTTATTCACTAGTTTAATGAGGATAACTTGTTATTGCAGATGTCAAGTTCAACTATCAACGGCAGTAGCTCAGATCGGTTGATGTACTTGAACAAAAATTGTCCTAGATGTAATAAAAAGGCCACTATTCGAATTTCTGAGACCGATCGAAACAAAAAATAAGTTATTCTACTCTTGTAATGATTGTGGTAGTTTCATTGGATGGTGTGTGCCTATGAATTCAAAGTGTGGAGATCATGAAATTCCAAGACAAGAAGAAAGAGAACTGCTAAGATCTATGACGGAACAACTTCGAGCTATGACCGAACAATAAAGATCTATGATGGAACAATTTCGAATTCAGAGCGCAAAGATGCAAAAAATAGAATTTGTGTTGTTTGTCTTGCTTGTAATTGGTGTCTTATTACTTATGAAGATGTAATGCTAGTTAGAAGTAGAAGTAGAAGTAGAAGTAGATTGAACTATGTTTTCTTATGGAATGAAATATGTATTAGTAAGAAACAGTTTGTTATTTTAGAGTGGAATGGAATATCTATTTTAGTGTTTGTTATTATACAGTGCATGATGTGTTATTGTGGAATGGAACAATATGATGTTTTGTTGTGGCATGGAATATCTATTTTACAGTTTGTTATTTTATGTTGGAATGGAATGTCCTACTGATTGTTTTAGATTATTGAGTGCATGGAACAGTGATTGTAGAATGGAACACTTATTGTGGAATGGAACAGAAGATACCTATTTTTTTAATCCTTTGTTTTAGATTTGCCCCACTTAATATCTTAGGGGTGATTTAATGTCAATTTTGCAAAGCTGCCAATTTAATGTCATTTTGCAAAGCTGCCAACCTATTAGGATTAGTGTGATGTTTAGCTGGGCAAGTCCAATTAGTGACTAATTGTTTTTGGTGCACATATCTGCACCTAGTTAGAAGCATAAGCCTTGTGTTGAAGCCTTGATGATTTAACCTCAAATTTTTTGTTGAATACACCAAGAAGGACCTTAGTAGACTCTAGATTAGCTTTATCTGCTTTGATCAATATGTCAACTATTTAACCCATGAACTGTCAAGATAGATTTTTTGAACTGTCAAAAAATCATGCTCAAACACTGTCAAAATGCTCAAAGACTGTAAAAATAGCAAACTCAAAGACAAATTTTTTTTATAGATTTTTTAAACCATGAACCGTCAAGACAAATTTTTTGAACTGTCAAAAAATTATGCTCAAACACTGTCAAAATGCTCAAAGACTGTAAAAATAGCAAACTCAGAGACAGATTTTTTAAACCATAAACTGTCAAGACAGATTTTTTGAACTGTCAAAAAATCATGCTCAAACACTGTCAAAATGCTCAAACACTGTAAAAATAGCAAACTCAAAGATAGATTTTTTTATAGATTTTTTAAACCATGAACTGTCAAGACAGATTTTTTGAACTGTCAAAAAATCATGCTCAAACACTGTAAAAATAGCAAACTCAAAGACAGATTTTTTAAACCATGAACTGTCAAGACAGATTTTTTGAATAGTCAATTTTTTTACATAACCAATAATAGTGTCAAAACAGTGTCAATCTCAAAAATAGTGTCAAAATAGCAAACTCATGAACTTCATTACATAACCAATAATAATAATAATAATAATAATAATAATAATAATAATAATAACAAACTGTAAAAGTGGGACTTAATAATAACTAATCTTGCAAATTCATACACAACATGCGTTACACATCTAACATGGGACTTAACATAATAAGTTTCAATCTCAAAAACAAAATGTCAATGTTTAATAAACTAGCCAAACATGTCTACAATGTCCATCATTCATTCTCGGTGTGCATGCATTAGAACCCGATCGGGTTAGAGATCCAGACCCAAAAATTTGAGTTGGAGCACTCATCAAACTTCTTAGTGTGCTGCTTACAAAGTCTGATGGGATAAGAGATGTGCCTCCAATAGCATTTACCACCCGTCATAATTGAAGTAAAAAAGTACATATTACAAAATATTTATAAATGAAAACAAACAATTGATGTAAAGTCGTCTTATGAACACATACCGGTGCATACATACTATTTTGCATGCCAACCATATAAGGATAATACGATGTATAAGCTTGAGCTTGAGCTTGATCTTGAGCTTGAACTTGAGCTTGAACTTGAGTTTCAAATTGAAGCACCTTAGCAGCCTATATTTGTTCAAGAGTTTGTAAAAATGTACTTGAAAAGAGTTTGTTAAAAAAATAAAAAACAAGTTCAATTCAATATACAAGTTCAATTCAATATACAATTTACCTTTGCTTTTGTGTTTTTTTTTTTTTTGCCGTTGCCTTGAACCGATTCACTATTTGATCTACTTTGGCAACCTTTCGTTTCATAATTGGACGGCCTCTTCGCCGAACAACCAAATGACTAATCACCTTCCTAGTACTAGCTCCTTCTGTACAACCGGTGGCAATCAAACTTTTTGTAGAAGATGGTATCCTATTAGTAGAAGGTGGTAAATTACTCCCATCACCTGATTCATCGTGCATGACTCTATCCTTCATTTCATCCAACCCAAGGTCTATAATTTTAATTTTTCCTTCCGAATTACCAGCAAGTTGTACAATGGCAATCAATTTCTTATTCATTCTCTCATAGCAACTTGTATTGAAATCATCCCCAAAGCCAGTGTACGTGGTTTTGACGCATGTGTACTTTCGAACCAAATCTTTCCTGCAACGTGGCAAAATGTATTTACTTGGCACCTTATTTATACACTTTCTCACAAGCACCGCGAGTGAGTGAGCACACATAATGCCTCTAAACTGAAACAATTGACACATACATTGAACTTCACATTAAATTAAATTAAAATAGACAACAAAGTCCACATGCTTCTTCTTGTCACAAACTACCATCGCTGCTTGGACATTATATGTACAAATTGCTCCCTCCTCTTTGACAATTAAGGCCTGACAGTAAACTAATCTCTTCAACTCTCCTTGAACTTCTTTGAATTTTGCATTGGTGTAGGCTTGCTGAAATTGCTTCTCAAAGCCATATATAGTTAGACAATCAAACAATTTGTGTTGAGATACAGGAACCCATCAATGCCACTCATCATATAGTATTCCCAACCACTCATTATCATGAAGATTGAATTTAGTAAGCATCTCTTCCCATTTTTCCTCAAATTCATCTCTTGTCAAACAATCATAAACTGCATTTTGCATAGCCAATTTTATGGATTCATACTGAGCATATCCTTTCAACTTCTCCGGTATTTTCTTCATTATATGCCATAAGCACCATTAATGCTGGGCCTGTGGAAAGACAATTTCTATAGCATTTTGCATAGCTCTACACTGATCAGTTATAATAGCTTTTGAAGGATGATTTGACATGCAACTTAACCACGACTTAAATAACCAAACAAATGTGTTGGTGTCTTCACTAAATAACAATCCATAACCAAGCAAAATAGACTGTCCATGGTGATTAACTCCTACAAATAGAGCAAATGGCATGTCATATTTATTTGTCAGATAAGTTGTGTCAAATGAAACAACATCTCCAAATGATTCATAAGTAGCCCGACTCCTTGCATCAACCCAAAACAAGTTTCTAATGTGAAACTCCTCATTAATATCAATCACATAAAAGAATCTCTCACTATGTGCTTGCATCCTCATAAAATAACTTTGAAGTGATTCGGCATCACCTTCACCAAGCCTTAATCTTCTAGCTCTATTAATGTAATTCCTTGCATCTTGCTCATCAAATGTCAATGACTCGTATCCCCCCTCTTCAACAACCATTGAATGATAGTTCCTAGACACCCCAGTCCCTGCTTGATCATTGATTTCTAATCTTCTCTTCACAGGAGTACGAATTTTCTTATTCATTGCAAAATGACGAGAGTCGGTGGGAATCAAATCATGATTATGCTCAAGGTTAACTGTGGTTAACATATATCTCTCATTCTTTTGTAGAGTACCTCGTACCAATGTTTTCAAAACCGGACCGGTGAGCGAACCGGAAAAGGGACCGGGTGGACGGGTCACCGGTTCAACCGTCGGGTCAAAGCGGTCGAACCGTGACGTCATAATTAATATTATATAATTAAAAAATATAATTATAAATTATAAATAAATAAAATATATATAAATAATCAAATAAAAATAAAAATTGTTGCATAGTATTTATTAATAATATTTAATAAAGTCATAATTGATAAAAAAAAAAGTCACTTATTTCAAAAAAATTAAATTTTTTAAACATTCCCTCCAAATAAATTGATTGAATGCTAGATTTAATTTTGGAGGGAAATGAAATTTTCAACTCTCCCTCCAACCAATATGTTTCAAATAATTTGATTGAATCCCACATAGAATTTTGTAGGTTCTCTTTGAAAAATCTTTTCCTATAAATAGGAATAGACTTTCATAATCTTCTTAAGCTTTCAATGAGACTCTTTCTTATGAGAGGAGACTCTTGAAATAAGAATTTTTAGTCAAAATTTTGAAATATATTTATATATATATATATATATATAAAAGAAAGAAAATAAAGAAATAAAAAAAAAAGTGAAACCCAAAAAAAAAAAAAAAAAAAGACAGACCGGTTTTGGTCGGTTCGACCACTGGGTCACCGGTTTTACCGGTTCGACCACTGGGTCACCGGTTTTTCCCGGTTTTAGCCCCAATCCAGGTTTAGGGGGTTGATCAGACCGGAACAAGGCCCGGTTCCCGGTTCAACCGGTCCGACCGGCCGGTCCGGTCCGGGTTTGAAAACAATGCCTCGTACCCTTGTTTTGCAACCAATTTTTGTGGACAAAGATGGCTTTAAAGGGTTCACTTCTGATTTCTTTTTTCTCTCCCCCGCTCTAGAACATTCAATTGCAAAGTTTTTTAATTGGCTATCATCTCCAAAATGTTGTGCTCTATGAGCTATAGAAAAGCCAACATGCTTAGCATATTTGGCATAAAATGTGTACACTTCTTCCCTTGAGCTAAAACACATACCCTTTTTAGGTTCTTCAACTTGTTCACCCTCATTTACTGAAGGATTGTCACCACCATTTGAATCAACCTCCATTCTATGAGAATCAAAAATGAAATTCAAATAGAATGATTTCAGAATGATTATTTTAGAATATTATTGGACTTGTGTTTTGTGGGTAAGTCCCAGTTTTCAAACACTAATAAATTATAGCAACTTCATCCAATAAATTATTCAAACACTATTTCATTTCAGTTATTGCCTTCATACACTATAACTGCTATGTTCAAACTATAACTGTTATGACATGTTCAAACACTATAACTATTATGTTCAACCTATAACTGTTATGTTCAAATTAGTCTACATGTTCAAACACTATTACATGTTCACTCTCATAAATTTAAATGTAAACTTTGAAACTGTTATGTTCAAATTTACATAGTTTCAAAGTTTACATTGTGATAATTTAAATTTATGGTATAACTAAATTATAGCAACTTCAATTCCTCACATAGTCATGGTATATCACAGAACACATATTAAACACGGTTAAAAAGTTCATAATAAGTTCATTACATTTATGAAACTGAAAAATAATTTTAGCTCATAATAAGTTCATAAACTAGTTCATAATAATTATTCTACATTTCTGAAACTGAAAAATAATTTTAGCTAATAATAATTTCAGCTGAAAAATTTTCTAGGGAAATTATTTAATTATTTTTAGCCATCTGCCACCATAAATTTGAGTGAAGAGTTAAAAATAACAAAAATGTTTCCAACCCCTACATATTTATAAGATTATGTATAGACATTTCGCGGAGATTGATCAATGTATGTAGATAGAGAGAGAGGGGGAATGAGGGGTTTTTGAGTAACATTACCTGAGAAAATGCTATCAGAATGCAATCGAAGATTAGTAGAGCGAGAGACAGAGAGTTATGGCCGGAGAGTTATGGTCGTCGACGGAGGAGAGCCATGGCGGACGCACGATGGAAGAGGGAAAAAGGAAGAGGGACAGGGGTGGAGAAGAAGGAAATATCAGGTTAGGGCTTCCCGCTTGTTTTTTGTCTTTATTTTCAGCCTATATATTTTTTTTTTCCTTCTAATAGGTGTGTGTCTCACACCTTCCTCACTGTGCAATTGTTCTTCACATGGCTTCAAGCAGGTGCCACCTCAGAGGGGGTCCTGGGAGTGGTTTTTGAAGGGGGTCCATATCACTTTTGATTTAATTATGTATTATATTTAGTAAAATTTAATAAAATTTAAATGTCTCATTTTAAAAATAAAATAATTTTATTTAACTTTTTATTGATATTTTATTTATTTAATTTTTTATAGATATTTTATTGATGTTTTATTTTAAAATTTTGTTTATATTTTATTTTAATTTCATTATTTAAATTTTAATAGATGTTTTATTTAATTATTATTATTTTTTAAAATAAATTTATATATTTTAATTTAGGGTGTGTTTGATTGGACGGACTGGATAAGAGGGATTAAAATTTATTGGACTTGAATCCTCCGGACTATTTAGTTGGATTGGATGTGTATGTCGTATTTGTTTTCTTATAGAATTAAATTTCTGAAAATGACTATTTTTAGTGAATCTAATATTTGGTTGGACAAATTGGATAAGGATAAATAAGCAAAAGACTATTTTACCATTTTTCAATTGTTTACTAAGTAATAACAATATTAAACATATCTTTAAAATTTTAATTTTTTTTAGCTAGATTGAATAAAAATTTATTTTATTTTATTTTTTACACAATTAAATAAATTTATTTTTAAAAATAAAATAAATAAAATATCAATAAAAATATATGTTATTTTTTTAATTAAAATTTTAAAGAAATTTATTTTAAAAGATAATAATAATTAAATAATGAAATTAAATAAAACATCTATTAAAATTTAAATAATGAAATTAAATAAAATATAAACAAAATTTTAAAATAAAAACATCAATAAAGTATCTATAAAAAAATTATTTTTAATAAAAAGTTAAATAAAATTATTTTATTTTTAAATTGAGACATTTAAATTTTATTGAATTTTATTAAATATAATACATAATTAAATAGTAGAGGGTTAAAATGGTCATTTTACCACCTAATCTCATGGGATTGTTATCCCATGAAAATTGTCCCACACCCCTCCCCCTCCCGGGACAGTGTAATCCCACATATGGGGGATAAGGAGTCTAGCCGGACTCCATGTCCGGTGGACTAAAAAAAAACAAACACCGAATAAAAGGCTTCCAATGGATTATAATCCAAACAGTGTTTAGTCCCCCCCCCCCCTTAATCCCTTGAATCAAACGCATGCTTAGGGTGTGTTTGATTGGACGGACTGAATAAGGGAGATTAGAATCCATCGGACTTGAATCCTAAGACTGTGAATCCCTCCGACTATTTGGTTGGATTGGATGTATATCCCGTGTTTGTTTTCTCATGGGATTAGATATCTAAAAAGAATTATTTTTAGTGAATCCAATGCTTGGTTAGACAGGCTAGATAAGGATAAATATTCAAAAGACTATTTTACCCTTGTAATTTATAATTTATATTTTTTTATTAATATAGAATTTTAAATTTGTAATTTATAATTTAACAACACTAAAAAAATTTAATTTATAAGGTCATAATTTTTAATTTATTATTTTTAATTAAATTAAATTTATAATTTATATTTTTTATTTAATATATAATTTTAAATTCACAACATTAAAAAAATAATTTATAGATATTCAAAATATTGTTTTACTCTTTTTCAATTGTTTACTAAGTAATAGCATGAGGGTAAAATGGATATTTCACACATTAGTCCCATGGGATACCAATCTCATGAAAATAATCCCAACTCTCCCCAGGATTGTTTAGTTTCTCATATGAGAGATATGGAGTCCAGCCGGACTCCATGCCGGACGGACTGAAATTGCACCAAACGATGGACATCTTCCTTCATTAAATAGTAAATAATCTTCCCTAATCCCTTGAATCAAACACACCCTTATAGCCTACCTGCATAACCAAATGATTTTCATGTTACCCATAAAACGTCCCAAAAAAATGAAAGATGATATACAAATTAACAAGATTTACAAAAAAAAAATAAAAAATTACTCACAAATGTGACATGTAATAATCGCATATCAAAGTGATTAACGTGGCTAGTGCAGATATGATGGTATATGTGCAGGGACGAAACCAGGATTTTATTATCGGAGGGGTTGGGGAAAAAAAAATCACCAAATACACAAACACACATGTATGTACAATATGATATATAAATTATATATACATAGAAAAAAAATTAAATACCATCGAAGCAATTTCTTATAGGATGAAGAAATTTTTTTTAGTGCAAAATAGAAAAAGAAGGCAAGATGGGAGAATAATAAGATATGAATTTTCTTATACTAGGGGGCCATTTTATGTATAAAATGATATATATATTTTTAAAGTATTATGACAAACAGTATTTTTCACAGAAATAGGGGGGCCATGGCCCCCCATAGTCTTCTCCTAGTTCCATCCCTGTATATGTGAGATATCATAATTATGTGGATTACTTATTGGGACTAAGAAACTAATTTGGAATTGAGTAAATGAATATGTGTCAGGTTAATCTTGTTAGGCATTGTATTTCAATACATTACTAATGGATTTGCATTAATATTTTTTTGTCATGAGTTCAGAGTATTCTTTTCATATTAACTTTGGTATAATCTCCAATGATTATTTGTTATTTTATCTAATTAATCTAAAACAAACTATTCTATCCAATTGAGGCTAATCCAATTATATGAGAATCCTTGCATCTTGTTAAGACTTCGTTTAGTTATGATTTAAAAATCAACCTTCTAAAAAAAATTTATTTTGCTAAAGAACCTAAATTATTTGGAAAATTCATTTCTTGTCCCAAAAAAAAAAAAAAAAACAAAACAAAACAAAACAAGTTTAGAAATTTTAAAGGTCATTGAAAAAAATTTGTGTCAAATAAATTAACTTTGAAGCATATGGGCCCAAAAAAATATTGTTCAGGCCCACTGGATCCATAAATAAATCCCGCGACAAAAAGGTGTAGCGAGAGATGTCGGGTTCGAACCGCTAAAATGGCGCACCCAACGACCATGGTTGTTGTTGTTGTAGCTGCGGCCTCCATAGCCACCGTACTCTCCTTCTTTCTGTACACCAACTATCGATCCAAGCCTTGTTCTACAACCACACCGAAGAAGAAACCAAGAAATGGACTCATCGACGCCATTGGCAACACCCCTTTGATCAGAATCAACAGCCTCTCTGATGCCACTGGCTGCGAAGTACTCTCTCTCTCTCTCTCTCTGATGTTATCATCTGGGTCTTAATTTATGTGGGTTTGAGTGTATTTGTAGTAGTTTTATTTGGGTTTTGGTGATTATTCAGATTCTTGGAAAAGCAGAGTTTTTGAACCCAGGTGGGAGTGTGAAAGATCGGGTCGCTGTGAAAATTATTCAAGAGGTGAGTTAACGTAGCCTTCTTCATGTTTGGTTACTGAGAAATATGGGGTGGGTGGGTGGGGGAGGAAAGAAATTTGAAGTTGGAATTTATGCCATGTTTATTTTCAAGAAACTGGAAAACTCTCCTCAACTAAGCCAATGATCTATTGGTGCTAATTTCATTTTTATTTTTGATCATCTTTGTCTTTCATTGCAGATACACAGACTGATCAAAAGTGTGTTATAGTAATTTGATAGTGTTTTTGTGAATAGAGCGTTTCAAAACTTCCCTGGGGTTTATGTGTTGGATATGGTTTAGAATGTACCACTCAAAGTTGTATTTTTTGGCCATATTATAGAATTTGCTTTACTTATGTCTTCTATTCCATTAAATCTAATATGTACTTAACCCAATTCAACAAATACTTTTCTCCTTTACATTGGGATGGATATCATGCAGTCATGTTCCCCCTTCTGTATTTGCTACCATATTTTATGTTGTTTAACATAAACTATTGACATTTTGTTGTTTGAGAGTCGTCTCTCCCAGGCAAATATAACTTTGTATTTCCTTTTGGAAGTATAAGGTGAAATATAGGTCTGGAAGAATGCTTACAATTGTTACTAACTACTGATCATTTTTTTCCATGTCACATTTACAATTTATAGGCTCTGGAGTCTGATGAGCTAGCTCCAGGTGGAGTAGTTACAGAGGGGAGTGCTGGGAGCACAGCTATCAGTCTTGCAACTGTGGCTCCTGCTTATGGATGCAAATGCCATGTGGTTATCCCAGATGACGTTGCTATTGAGAAAGTATGCATTTGTTAATTTCTTCGGCATTTGATTTTTTTGCCTTTTTTTCCTCTTGTTGTTGGTTTGTGTAGGAGTTTCCACACGATAGGCAACCTAGAAGGTTTGCTATAGGTAAGCTTGATGCAACTTGAAGGAAGAATATCATTCAACAATCATCAGCTTGATTTCAAGTGGCCTTCTTCGGATGTGTTCTTTAATGAGAAAGAATAATATGATCACAGTAAATGGAAATGTTAGGGGAGGGGAAGACCTAAACTGACATGAGAATTGGTAGTTAAAAATGGATACAAACTTATCTAATTTGATTGAGCATATAGAGAGCAGAATAGCGAAAACGAGTCATGCAGCCTACCCAACCTAATCGGAACACAAGGCTTAGTTTGGTTTGGTTCTTCAATGAGAAAACTGTAAACTTCCTAAAACAATCAATGTAGCCCCTTACAAATTTAGCAAGCACAGGGTTTTCACTACTTTTCACCTCCTGTGGAACGTAGGGGAAACTGAAGCACTGCATTTTGGTGGCTCAGACTGCAATTGGAAAATGACCTTGTTTAACTTTTACGGAAGTACAAATGCATAGCTCTTAAAAATTACTGATCTCGTTGTGCACTTATGGCTCTTAAAAATCAATGTAGCCCCTTATGAATTTAGCAAGTACAAAGTTTTCACTGCTTTTCACCTCCTGTGGAACGTTGGGGAAACTCGAGCACTGCATTTGGGTGACTCAGACTGCAATTGGAAAATGACTTTTTAACTTTCACAAAGTACAAATGGACAGATTTTCCAAATTACTGATCTTATTGTGCACTTATGCCTGTGTAACCACTGATTTATTGCATTCCTAGATTTATGTTTATTTCTAAGTTTTCATTCTGTTGGTTGCAAACTTTTTCCAGTCTCAAATACTTGAAGCCCTTGGAGCTACTGTTGAAAGGGTTAGGCCAGTGTCAATTACACACAGAGACCACTATGTCAATGTTGCAAGGAGAAGGGCATTGGAAGCAAATGAAATAGCATCAAAGCAAAGAAAGTCTAAACAAACAGATGCCAAAGATGTTGAGCAAATTAATGGTTACACATCTGAGGGAGGGAAACAAAGTTCAAAATTCTCAAGTGATTGCAAGGGTGGTTTCTTTGCTGATCAGTTTGAAAACCTGGCAAACTTCAGGTCCCACTACGAGGGTACTGGGCCTGAGATTTGGGAACAGACTGGTGGTAAATTAGATGCATTCATTGCAGCTGCAGGTACAGGTGGCACCATTGCTGGTATTTCCAAGTTTTTGAAGGTCGTTTTCTTTTCCCTGCTAACTAGTGTTTCTTTTAGTTTTGATGAGTGAAGTCATATAGGGTTCTTGGCTGATTTTTGACAGGAAAAGAATCCAAACATCACGTGTTTTCTGATTGATCCTCCTGGTTCTGGTTTGTTCAACAAAGTAACGAGGGGGGTGATGTACACCAAAGAGGAGGCTGAAGGACGGAGGCTGAAGAACCCATTTGATACTGTAACTGAAGGAATTGGAATTAATAGATTAACCCAGAATTTTATGATGGCAGAACTTGATGGGGCTTTCCGAGGTACAGACATGGAGGCAGTTGAAATGTCTAGGTCAGTACATAAATCCGAAAACCTTTAACATGTTTGCCAAGTAAAATAGAAAGTTGGGAAGTCCTGCCAATTTTTCTGAGCTATTTTCTGTGCCTTTCTTTTCCCTTCTCTAAAAATTTGAAATCCACCCAAAGAGAGATCTTTTGTTCTCGGGACTAGCCATTGTCTTCATGACTCAAGTAAAAAATGAAGAATTGCATTCATTACCTTGGCAACCTTGCATGGCATAAAAATGTAAAAGGAGATTTATAGTATATTTACATGCCATTATATTCAGTGTTTTGATTATAAGGACATTTGTATTTAACAGGTTTCTGTTGAAGAACGACGGACTTTTTGTTGGTAGTTCTTCTGCTATGAACTGTGTTGGAGCTGTCAGGGTGGCACAGTCGATTGGACCTGGCCACACAATTGTAACAATCCTTTGTGATAGTGGGATGAGGCATCTGAGTAAATTCTACGACAATCAGTATCTTTCTCAGCATGGCTTGACACCCTCAGCTACTGGACTGGAGTTTGTGGGTCTCAGATGAGATCTGGTCAGATCAAATGGTCCTTCTCCGTGGTCTCCTTATAGGGTTTTCATCTAATTTTTAAGTTGCAAGATGTCATTTGGCTGCCCTTGAGAAGGTTTAGATATGAGGTTAGGTTATGATATCAGCTTCCTCATTTTAAGGTGTGAGCTTAGTTGCTAACGTAATAGTGTTGCCAAATCATTAGAGTAGGAAGGTGCTATACATGGATTCAGTTTTTTGTACGAGTCTTGGTTATTTTTTATGTCATGAAATTTCAAGAATGAAATTAGCTTTGAATTGTTATTAAGAGAGAAAAGAGATTTTTTTTTATTATTATTGATTCATATTTTTTTATGGTCAATTTCTGGGTTGGTTTGTGTTCTACTGCGATATTGACAGAAAGCTCTACGTGGTTGAATAGTTATCAAGGGAAACTGTATTGTGTTCTCCCAAAAAAAAAAAAAAAAAAAAAAAAGAAGAAGAAGAAGAACGGAAAGGAAACTGTATTGTTAGTGATCTATGATCGACTTAGAACCAAACATATAGTTGGTCAGTAGTTCCAGCTACGTCTACTGTTGATCCTTCTTCAATTTCTTCTTCATTTCACCATGTTTGTTTTGCTGTTTGTTTCGATTCATAGGGAAATTGGGATAATATCATTTAAATATCCAACCACACCAAATATATCTATCAAGCACAAGCCTCAATCCGATTGCTAAAATGCTTTTGAATGTGCTAAAAACTATATTATTCCTTCTCATCTCCCATTTTAATGGAAGCGAAACACAGCTTTATTCTGAAAACACCATCTTAACAGCTTCTAATGTGGTTGAAAATACAATCACCGCCATAATACTTTTCACAATTAAGTTAAAATTGGGGTAAACTTGTTTGATGCAGTAGTAAACACCTGTTTTTATCTCATTGCCAAACAATAACTTTTCATTTGGTAGTCATTGCCAAACAATTACACAGACAAGCAAAGCCCCCTTAAATTCATAAATACAACATCAGATGAAAATAGCTTCCACAGTTGGTATAACCACACAGGATTATTCCCAAAATGCGGGAGAGAGAGAGAGAGAGAGGCTTATGGTCACAATCAAGTGCCCAGAAACAAGCGTGTTCAAAGAACGTTATCTCAAGCTATCAGACTGAACTTGCTATCACTGAGGATACCGCCTCTCAAACTGAGACTCATGGCAATGTGTATCTAGCCAATCTCTGGGGGCACTCTTTGACATGTTGACAGGTACTTTTCCATCACCAACAAGCTCCCGAAGATTCTCCAACTTATTCTCCCGCCCGGTCCCACTGGTTCTCCGATCTGCTTCCTTCAGTTTCTGCTTGAACCGCTGCTTACGGCCTGAAGAGTTCAGCTCTTGTTGCTTTGATTGTGATGGTGGAGCTCCGTGGGGTCCCAGATATATATTCTCTTCCTTCTTAGCCTGCCCACATAGATTTTAATTATGCTCATCCACAAGATAAGCTTCAGAGCACATGTAGGCCAACGATAAGACTCATGTCATACTGTCCCAATCAATAAAATCATCTCACCTTAGGGGAAGAAGTGTTCGAGTCTAATTGTGGAGCATTTGTTTTGATTGAATCAGTTTCCCCAAAACCCAAGCTTGGAATCACAAACCCATCAGTGTCTAAAGTACAAAACGTCAGACACCACAAAACATTAGCATGTCCACATGCATATCCTACAATGTTTTAAATACTATGCCAATGACATGAGATTTAATCCATTATGGCTGCTTGTGATAGGTCAGATGCAAAGGGAGGGAAACAAAGTCTAAACAAACAGATGCCAAAGATGTTGAGCAAATTAACGGCTACACATCTGAGGGAGGGAAACAAAGTTCAATATTCTCAAGTGATTGCAAGGGTGGTTTCTTTGCTGATCAGTTTGAAAACCTGGCAAACTTCAGGTCCCACTACGAGGGTACTGGGCCTGAGATTTGGGAACAGACTGGTGGTAAATTAGATGCATTCATTGCAGCTGCAGGTACAGGTAGCACCATTGCTGATCCCCTCCCATCATAAAATTAGTTCAGTAGTGCACCCAAATATATTTTATTTAAAATAGTGATGAGTTTAAGATGATGCCAGTCAGTTCACTGGTAGAGTTAGTTAGCTGCAATAGCAGAATTTGGGTTCAAGTTTCTCAAAGGGATTGAACTTTGTTTTGACCCAAAAGTTATTATCAAACAAAACCCCACTTACCAACCAAATATATATGCAAGCATACATATATATTGTGATGATTAATAATGCCTACCATAGTAAAAGAATTATTTTTTAAAAAGAACAACAGTGTGAGAAAAAGAAAAGAAAAAAAAATTGTAGCCAGGTAGTTTATTGGTGCATTTATTTATAGGTCCTAGATTTATTTAGTTTATGTATACTTATCAACATTTTGAGCTCCAGTGACTGGTTCCTGCTATATAAACAGAGCTAGCAATCTTTTACCGTCAAATATACTAACAAACATTAGATAAACAAGAGAGAAATTAAATGCAAACAAGAAGCCACATAATTAAACAATTTTAGATTGCAAGTTAACATTGATCTGCTTATAAAGAAGCAACTTTAAGGATAAAAGGGATTGATACATGATGCATTCCAGAGACAAAATGAATAAAACTTAATCATAATCTATACACAAACCCGAGTAGAACTGAGACTTTAAAATAAAAATGTTATCATCCTAGACTGCACAAATCATTTAAAATAGCAATACCCAGAACAAGATATCAAAAACGCTGCTCCAAAATTTACTGATTAAATCGTAAGGAGCCCTAAACAATCGTGTAACAATTCATCTACTTATTTGGTGCATAAAACCAAAAGATTCAATTTTTTTTTTTCCTTTTCTGTTAACTTTCTAGGCAACCAAACAGTGGGTAATGAAGAAAAAGATACAATGGCTTACCCCACTCATCCTCATCCCCTAAAGAAGGAGTGCCGTGCAATGAAGAAGGGTCCATGAATGCAGTTGATCATGGATTTGAATTTGGCTAAAAAGCCCAGTACTCAAACGAATCTCCACCGGAAAAACCGTGTCGATACCAAAATCGATGAATCGAACAATCACAATAAAAAAGCTTTCAGATTTTAATAATAAAAATACCCAAAACGAATCTCCAAAACTTGGAAACGATTCGATATAGACAAGCCAAAAAGGTTCGCAGTGAAAAACCCTAACCCTAGAAAGTTGAGTTTTTTCACAAAGCACTCCCCTTTATAGCGGTAATGCAATAAAAATTACAACGGTAAATTATACACTTCACTGAAAATTTTGAAAAATACAATTAGGTCCTTCTTTGAGGTTTACACTTTTTTAATTTAGATAATAATTTGGATAAAAATTCGTTACTTGTGTCAGTAAAAAATTATGTTATCACTTATTTTGTATTACAATTTATATTTATCTTTATTTATTTCAATATCAGCCTATTATCTATATTAATTCCAACTATTTTAGTTTTACTATAAGCTATGATAGTATAATTATATCAAAATTATGAAACTAATTGTATTTGTTAACCATGTACATAAGAAGATAACAAGGGAAATAGCATGACAAATGTCTCATTAATTTTATTTATTTACTTAATAATTTACATATATAAAAAAAATCAAATTTTAATACTAAACAATCCGTTTTTCTTGTTATTAATTCACATATTTATAAGAAAATAACTCCAATTTTAATAATAAGCAACACATTTTTTTCTTTTTATTATATAGTGTTATTAGAATAGAGACCAAACAAATCCTATATATATTTTAATTTAATTACCTCAATCATAATAAAATCCTAAGAGTGGGAAAATTTATTTTCCACAAGTTCAATCAATTTCAAAATTGTGAAAGGTTATAATAAAAATGTTTAAAAGCTTATTGCAATTGAAGTGTGACACCTAGATTGGAGGAGCTCATCTTTAAATGACTTGGTCTTGGGCTTATCCTTGGATTTAGACTTAACCTTTGACTTGGGCTGATCAGAACTGGGCTTTGCTGACTTAGATTTAATCTTTGATTTGGATGACTTGGGCTTGGAAGAACTGGATGTTGGGCTTCCAAGATTGACTGGAGGAAGTTGACTTCCCTGAGTTAATGAAGCAGTTGGGATTTGCTGAGCTTTAACCATAGCGGGAGTTGGAGCATGTATGTTGATTGGGAATTCAATTTGAACAATCTCAACAATGCGTGGAATTTTGAAATTATCCCACCATTTAACCATGTGTTGACGGTAAATAACATCATCAGAAATACCATATTGCCATTTGAATATCCAAGGAATTTTGTATTTGGATATAAAAATAAGCAATTGAGGGAATTTCCTTTGTTTTGGAGTGAATGAGAAAACAGTGGAGAAATAGTTGACTTGATCCATAATTACTGATAGGAAGATTTCTGAAATGGCGACATACTGAGTTACATAAAGGAGGGTGACTAGAATTAACAGTAGTATTAGAAGAAGTTTTCCATTTATGTTTTGTGATTGTTGATTAGAATCATATTTAAGTTGATAAGCATGACGTTTGGTTTTATTAATTTTATATTTAAATTCAATGTGTAATTTATCAAGATCAGGAGCAAAATGTTTACTAATAGTCATTAATTGAGGATTTATTGGAGGCATAACTTCGAAATCAGTTTGGGTTGGGGAATCTTGAGATTCAGTGTCATCTTCAGGTAAGTGTGTGTGTGTTGAATAAACAGGTTTACTAATTTTGGAAGTTGTGGAGTTGTTAACTCCTTTCATTTTACTATGAGAAGTTTGACCAATATGAATTTGACTGTTTTTCCTAAACAAAGGTGTATTAAATATTTCGTTTTCGTTTTCAGTTTCAGTATCAGTAGGTATACTAGAAGTACTATGGCGAGAAGATTGAGAGCGATTAAATTTAATTCTAATAGATCCATCAATGAATTGTTGCATATCTTGAATAAACAGTTTAAATAATAATAAAACTTACAATTGTTTACTGGAATGAAACTTCAAAATACATAACTTGAATACGAACTTGGAAATAGAGATAGATTTTGAAGTGAAGAAGCTCTCAATGTTTCCAACTTTGTCTTGCAAATGACTAGAATTACAAATTTATAGGCAAAGTAAAATGACTATGCAGCTTGTGACTGGTAGCTGGAAGAGCATGATGGAGCACATGGGTGCTGTCTGCTACTTTCGGCTAATTGACTAAAAGTGATTGAATCTTTTGACTATTGCTAAGCAGATTGATTGATGAATAGTGAATTACTTTTCTTTTGGTGGCATGTGATTGATGGAAATCAATATATAGACAAAATAACAGTTTTTCTCAAAAGATGAGTAGAGAGTGAAGCTATAATGCATATCTATCGAATTTAATGTTGACCGGTTGAATAATTGACTAGGCATATGGATCCTGAGCATCTTGAAATTCGGGTCCATATGGATTTTGAGTAGTTAATCCTTCAGAAGAGTTTGAACTGTCTGAACCATCTTTTGAACCGCTGGTATCCAAGTCTGAATTGGCTTGGGCCATGAGGAGACGAGCCATTTGGAGGAGCTCATCTTTAGATGACTTGGTCTTGGGCTTATCCTTGGATTTAGACTTAACCTTTTACTTGGGCTGATCAGAACTGGGTTTTGCTGACTTGGATTTAATCTTTGATTTGGATGACTTGGGCTTGGAAGAACTGGATGTTGGGTTTCCAAGATTGACTGGAGAAAGGTGGCTTCCCTAAGTTAATGAAGCAGTTGGGATCTGCTGAGCTTTAACCATAGCGGGAGTTGGAGCATGTATGTTGATTGGGAATTTAGTTTGAATAATCTCAACAATGCGTAGAATTTTGAAATTATCCCACCATTTAACCATGTGTTGACAGTAAATAACATTATCAGAAATACCATATTGCCATTTGAATATCCAAGGAATTTTGAATTTGGATATAAAAATAAGCAACGGAGGGAATTTCCTTTGTTATGGAGTGAATGAGAAAATAGTGGAGAAATAGTTGACTTGATCCATAATTACTGATGGGAAGATTTCTGAAATTGCGCCATACTGAGTCCACCATCGCAGAAAACCAAGTAGGTAATTCATATTTGAACTTTTGATCAAACTGGAGAAACCAGGAGTGACTATTTGACTCATTTTGATACAAGAGAACTTTGAACCAAGCATCAATGTAATCATAGTAACTGTATTGAATTGAATGACCAGACAGATCTCTGAGTTGGTAAGGAGAACCCCAATCATTCAGAGAAACAAAGTTGTGAATATACACAATTTTACTTGTGTAAGTGCGATCATAAATGGGTTTAATCACAATAGACTGGTGGTTGAATAGGATGTCTTTGTAAAAGGTAATTGTTTTTTCTGGATGGAGAGGAACAAAATGTCATCCAGGAGGGAAATAAGATTTAACCAGATCTTGAACAGTGTGACTCTTTGGGTGACTAGGTTATTTGAAAAAGAGGTTAGTAGTAGTAGATTTAACATAATCAGATCGGGCAGATTTAATAGGGTTAGGAGGGTATAGAGTAACTGCTTGACTAGATGAAGCAAAGGGATCAGTAGCCAAAGCAGAGGTATAGCTAGGCTTAGGAATGTTACCAAGAATTTGGTAACGGTTAACCAATTCAGCATGGTGATATTTGGTGACTAACTCCAAAGGAGGAGGAACAAAAGGTTGACTAGATGAGACTAAGGCTTTGGAAAGAGGCCTGGGACGAGACATCTGTGAAATAGATAAATGGAATTGGCATCCATAGAGGATATCTAATTGATCAGTATGTGAATGTAAACAGTTAATATAATGAGAAAGTTGCTGGCGTTGAGCTTTGATCCGATGAAACTAAATATATTGAGCACGTTTAGTGGGTAAATGGGTTGATTTGAGTAAAACAAGGCGAAAAGCAGAATGCTTAATCAGGGATTTGTAGTGTTTAATTTTCTGTTTATGGTATGAAATAGAAGGAATAGGCATTATCCACCCTGTAAAAATTCTCTAGTAAGAAAATCAGGAATAGAATTTTGACAACCAGGAATATATTCAATATCGAAATAAAAAATACTTAATATAGATTGCCAACGGGCAAAAATTGGGTTACTAGCAAGATTTTGGACATCTTTTACATATTTAGCAAATTTACAATCAACACCAAGTAAAAATTTTTGATTTAAAATATTATCTTGAAATTTACTAATACATAAAACAGTAGATAAAATTTCTTGTTTAATAGTACTGTAATTCTTTTGTACTTTATTCCAGACACCAGAATGAAATCGAACAATTTGTTCACATGACTGAGGAGTGACTTTCTGGAGAAGGATGCCACCATAACCAATATCAGAGGCATCAGTTTGAATAATTTCAAAGGAATTTTCAGTAGGAATACCAAGATAAGGAAGAGACTTGACATAGTGTTTGACTTGTTTAACAATAGCAGTATGTGTAGGAGACCAAGGGGGAGGATTATCCTTTAACTGATCAAATAAGGGTTGACAAGTTTTCCTAAGGTCTTTGTAAAATTCAGTAATATAATTAAGTGAACCTAAAAATAGTTGTAATTGGGTTTTATCTAAAATTTCATTAGGAAATTTAGAAGCAAATTCAATAGAGCGACTAATTGGGAGAATTGTATTCTGGTAAATATCATATCCTAAAAATCTGACTTTAGTCTGGAACAATTTAATCTTAGGAGCAGATATGACTAGACCATGACTTTTAATAGTATAAAAGAAAGCAGTAAGATATTTCCAATGTTCACTAATTGATTTTGAAAAAATGAGAATATCATCTATATAAACTATGGAAAAATGAGTAAATGGATTAAAAATATCATTCATTATATTTTGAAAATCACTAGGTGCATTTTTTAATCCAAAAGGCATAACATTCCATTCATAGTGACCAAAAGGTGTAGTAAAAGCAATTTTATATCTATCTTTAGGATGAATTTGAATTTGCCAAAAACCACTTTTTAAATCAAATTTACTAAAAATAACGGCTTGACTAAGTCTTTTAATTAAATCTTTTTTATTAGGAATTGGATATCTAATCCATTCTAAAACTTCATTTAAGGGTTTATAATTAATAACTAGGCAAGGGACACCTCGTTCTAATTCAGCATTTTTATTAACATAAAAGGCGGGACAAGACCAAGGTGATTTACTGTGACTAATAATCTTATTTTTTAATAATTCATTGATTTCTTTTTTACACATTTCAACTAATTCATGATTCATTTGAATAGGTCTAGATTTAGTAGGAATTTGTCGTTCATTAAAATTTTTAATATATGGAAGTGTTACTACATGTTTTTTCCTATGCCAAAAGGCAATGGGTAGAGTTGAACAAACAGTTGTTTTTAATTTTAATTTAAATTCTTCAATTTGAGATATAAGAATTGGATCAGTTAATTGTTGTTCAATTCTTTTGTAATTAACTTCTTCTTTAAGAAATCTTAACTGACGAGTTAATCTAGCAATAGTTTGGGAAATAGAACAATCTTTTAATTGATGTAATTCAAGAGTTTCAGGAGGAGATAAAAATTTAAAAGTAATTGTTTGGCCAAGGGCTTGGGTAGTTATTCCTTGATTGGAGGTAGTAAATGGATAGAGCAAAAATATAAATGGTGTGTCTAAAATAACTTTATCAGTCATATTTCGAACTAAAACAAAAGATGTTTTAAAACAAACATTATTTTGGCAAATATGAACTTTTGGTAATTTATATTTAATATGGATTTGACTACCATTAGCAGAAGTTAATTTCTCACTAGTTTTTTCGTAATATTTAGTAGGAATTAATCCTTCTTGGATATAATTAAGATCAGCTCCAGTATCAATAAGAGCAACAACTTCTAATTCAAAATCATTAATTACTAGTTTAATTTTGGAGTACCATTTTTGAATATGTATTTTATTGAGAAGATTTAATCTTTTGTTTTCGTGATCAAAGGAATGAGTGGATCGATTATCAAATAAAAGATTATTGGGATTAGTATGTTCAGATTCATTATCAGATTCTTCTGGAGAAATGGCATCATTAGTTTGGAAATTATCTAAACTTTTATTAATTTTTAAAACAGTAATCTCATCTTCTAATAACTTATCTTTATTTTGTAAATCTTTGATTAAATGTTTGATTTGATTAATTTCTTATTGTAAATCTTGAAGAGTAATTTCTTTTGATTTATTATTAAATCTTTCCAAAGTTTTAGATAAACTAATAATTGGTTTGTCAAGTTTTAATTTCTTATCAGTTAATAAAGATTTTAATTTAGCAGTATATTTCTGCTTTAATTCAATGAGGGAAGTTTCTTCTTAATGTTGTTTGGTAAGAACAGCGAGTTGTTTAATTGGTTTACAGCAAAACATCATTACATCCTAATTTAATATTATTATCAGAATTATTACTAGGTGAATGATAATCAGAAGATGTATCCTGAGGATTACTAGAATTATTATCAGAATTACTAGTAGATTGGTTTAATTGGAAGATTTCAAATAATTGATTCTTTGATTCATCATTGATTTGGAGTTGATTAACTTTTTCTTTTAATTTTTATTTTTCTTTACATTTATTAGAATAATGACCCTTTTTGCCACAATTATAGCAAATAATATCGTTAGTAGATTTAGATTTTGGATATGACTTCTTATAATATTTCTTTTTAAGCTTAGTATAAAATTTATCAATTGATTTGGATGGTGAGTAGTTCTTTCTATATTTAGTAGAATATTTTGAATATTTTGAAGAAGACTTATGTTTATTGTATTTATGTTTTTTACGGTGAGAAGGTGCTACCGGAGGTAAACCATATTGTTCGCAAAAGTTACCTAATTCATATTTAGCTTTATGTTTATCTTTAGCAGCTTTTTGACTAAGTTTAAGATCAATACACATTTTTAAACCTTCTTTTTGAACAGTACTAATAATATCATCATAAGTTAAATTATCATATTCAATGACACCTGTAGGTTGACAAAGTACATCTCTAATTTTGTGGGCAAAGAGACTAGGTAATCTATTAATAAATTTTTCTTTCCAAAAAGATTTAGTACAATCTTCTCTTGTCATAACTCTAGAGGTAAAGGTATCTTTATATCATCTAAAATCACTTAATGTAGGACAAGTAAGATTACTAAGTTGATCATGTATACAAGAATAAATATTAGTAGGAGTACCTATAAAATGTCGGACTATGGTATAAATTAAAGTATTAATACCATCAGGTTTATAGTAGCCAATATTTTCATCAAATATAAGTAAATCATTTTCATCTTTTTGACTTGCATGTAAAATAGATTCTCTTTGATCTTCGATAAGATATTTTTCCCACCAAGATTTGAGCATACCAGTAAACCAGAGGTTATTAATGAGACAATTTCAGGTTGAGTATAATCAGGGTAATTACCAAGATAACTATTTGCAACCATAGATAAGTGATTTAATTTTTGAAGGATTTGATCTTCACTAAGACCATCAATATTCCATTCGTATAACTTTTTAGCAAATACAGAAAATTGATTGCTAAGATTAGTTTCTTCATATTGGAGATCAGGTGGTGTGGGTCGAGAATACCAATTTTTGGTAAAAGTGGTTGGAGTAGGTTTAGGATAATGAAGTTTATTAAGATTAGTCGATTGAAATTGTTGAGCTAAGGTATTAATTTCATTATCAGTTGTATCAGTTTCTGATTGACTAGAAATAGGTTCTAGAATAGGTTGTTGATTTAAAACAGTATGACCTTTTTCAGTAGAAGGAGAAGCCTGTTCAGTAGCTAATTTAGAAAATAGTTGTTCTATAACTTTAACAGTAGAATTATCTTGAGTTATTAGACTATCTCGTTTAGACCGATTACTAGGTAAATTTAATATTGGTTGGTCTAAAGTTTGTTTACTAGAAGAGGCCGAATAGTCTCCTAAGTTGGTTTCTATCTTATCCAATTGTTTACCAATAGTTTTTAGACATTGATTAGTGTAATTATTTTGCTCAATAACTTTTTTGATTTCAGGGTCAGTGCCAATTAATTTAAAAGGAGAGGCTTGAATAGTAGATCCTTGGTGTTCAATGATTATAGTGGATAAAGAAGGGTGACTAGAACTAACAGTAGTATTAGAAGAAGTTTTCCATTTATGTTTTGTGATTGTTTTAACTTCTTTGTAATGATCTTCTAAATATTCAAAGAAAGGAATTTCAATATTATATTCAGTCATAAATTTGTACCATTTTCGAGTGATTATGGATTGTTGATTAGAATCATATTTAAGTCGATAAGCATGACGTTTGGTTTTATTAATTTTAGATTTAAATTCAATGTGTAATTTATCAAGATTAGGAGCAAAAGGTTTACTAATGGTCATTAATTGAGGATATATTGGAGGCATAACTTCGAAATCAGTTTGGGTTGGGGAATCTTGAGATTCAGTGTCATCTTCAGGTAAGTGTGTATATGTTGAATAAACAGGTTTACTAATTTGGGAAGTTGTGGAGTTGTCAACTCCTTTCATTTTTGTGATAATCCTGCTCCGTATTATGCTAATTAATCTTAATTACGAATGTGATTATGTGTTTGATATAATTTTGAGTGTCATTTATATGAATATATGTGGTTTTGAATTTCTATTTGTTCACCGTAGGAAAATCTGTCTGACTTTCTGCTTTGGAATTTAAATTGAAGGCCCTATCGGCCACAGAAACCGAAATTGACTACGCCATTGTGATTAGCGTAATTTTTTGAGCCTATGGTGAAATTTAATTGAAAATTTATTCGGATCAAAATAATTAGATTCAGAACGATTAATTAGGCACTATTATTAACCTTAATCAATTTGATTAAGTGTGAGACTATAAAAGGGGCTCTATTACACTTATACTCACTTTGTTTTGAGCTCAAGCTGAAAAATCACTCTAAAGAGAAGGAGTGAGGGTCGGTTAGAGAGAGAGGGTGGAAGGATTGGAGCTTTGATCTTGAAGCTTAGAAATCTTGAAGATTAACTCAAGAATTTGCTATAGATTGGAAGAATTGAATCTCTAGGTGAGCAATTGAGCATGGATTCATGAGTATAAATTTGTAAATTTGTGCATTCAAGCTAGTTGGGTAATCAAGAACATGAGTTAAAATGAAATTGAAGGATTTAAAGCTTATATGTGCATGCATGTAAGAATTTGCCATGAAGTTGTATAATTGAGCATGAAAAATATGATCCATGTAGAATTGTGGTTAAAATTCATGCTTTTGATCATCATTTGTATTATCTAAGTTGAAAATGGAAGTTATAGTTCACATGCAAGTGCAATTCATAGAAGCATAAGTGTTAAATGCATGAAATTGAAGTATTGATGATGGGTTTGATATGAATCGTGTGTGTGTGTAAGTAATTCATGGAAATTAAACTTCATAATGTTGCAATCTAGCATTTGTAACATGTTAGAAGGTTTGCATGTGAAGTTTAAGTCGTGGTATGCAAGTTGTTTGAGTTTGAATGCAAGTTTGAGCCTCAAGAACAGTTCTGGAAAACCCAAAACTCATGATGTCTGCTCGAGCGGGGGAACCGCCGCTCAAGCGTGAAATGCGAGCTCCCAAAACTTTTTGCAGACATGGATGTCCGCTCGAGCGGGGATATTCACGCTTGAGCGGGGAGCCATGTAGTGTGACCTTCAGCTCGAGCGTCCGAATTCACGCTCGAGCGTAAAAATGAGGTAACCAGTACTTTTGCAGACCAAAGGGGGTCCGCTCGAGCGGGGAAATTGTAGACACGTCCGAACGTCCCGAGAAAATCCCGTTTTGTTCATTGGGCTCACTACAGTTCGGACTCGATGTCACAGTTTTGAATCTAATCCCGCAAAGTGCAATGCAAGACCGATAAATCACCAAAGAGTCCAAATCCGGCAAATCGTTTTGAAAAATAGATTTTTAGAAAGAAGTGCCAAACATGGACTGCTTTGTCAGATACAGAGTCGCCACCTAAATATTTTGTTTTGGGGGAATTTAGGAAACCCTGACTCGTGCCTAAGGCCACGTGTCCGTCATCACCAAAGTTGCCTCGGCTCGGGAACTTGGGTACGATTGGGGAAGGTCATTTCATGAGCACCCCCGCTCACCCAATCAAAGATCGGCCACTACTAAACATGATATCGAGTTTTTGAAAACACATGCGCTCTTATTCCAGTTTATTAGCCTAGAATTGCTACGTGATGCGCACAACATACAAGTATAGACTGGATTACCTAAGTTAGAACAAAGCATCGCATATCTGTTTGTTTTGAAAATGGATTGAAATTTGCTACTCGCAAGTAGGCTAAAACACGGGTTTCGACGAATTATTCCAACTCAAGCAACCCAACCTTCACCTACAGGCATTCATGCAGTTATATCACATAAGCACATAGCCTCATGGTAAGCATGCTATCATGGCAGTCACTCACACACATGCAAGGATGCTAAAGCATAAACACTTACCGAGTACTCCGAGCCAAAGAAAGAAGCTAAATAGAAATCATGCATGAATCCTAACTATGCTAAGAATGCCTAATGCAACACATGCAAAAATACAACTACAATAGGCTCAGCTATTCTAAGATGGCATATGAGATGCAATAATCGATACATGTATTCAACTTGGAATTGAAATACAATGCAGTTAGCATGATGCGCCGAGCCCGGTGCATGCAATACAGATGAATGAATGCAAACATGCGAACATATAGATGCTAATTGAAACATGCCCTAAAACTAACCATCATAAGCTGGTAAATAAAAAGGAGAAAGACGTGGGGTTGGAAGACATGCATCACACACACGCACACTTATTACAAAGTTTGCCCTCTCGCGAAGGGTCCAAATAAATAATACAGAACCAACTAGCTAAACTAAGCTAATTAAACTAGTTATTACAAAACTGAAATGAATAACGAATTACAGCTAAATATTACACAACATTAATTAATTAACAAATTAAACTAAGGAAGCAAATAAATTAGCATGCAAGCTACATGAAATGGACTGCCTCAGCTCTGTTCCGAATGATAAAGGATGTATGCATGCTCGAGTCGCCTTGTCGGGAAATCCATCACGATGTCTCAACTCGCCTTTGTTTGCAATTGAACTCAGAAACTTGCACAAAGCTCCAAAGAGGTGAAACTCCACCCTGGGAATCTAGGGGAAGGCTACCGACCAGCTATAGGCATTGGACCACCTACCAACCACCCTTGGTGGTGAAAACTAGAAAAGGTGGTCGACCTGCCAGAAAACCTAGTCGCCCGGCCAGTTTCTTCTCTTGGTTTCTGCATTTTCTGCAACAAAGGCAAGAGAGAGAGAAGGCAAAGTATTTTTAACATATGTGTGCCCGACCACTCTCCCCGTCATTGCATAAGCTCTAGGGAGCGTAGTCCTCGATCCTCGTGCCATCAATCACGTATCTCGATGCATGATGGCCGAGGAGTCGAATTGCACGACTCAATGTGAAATGAATGCACATGTAAACACCTAAAGCCAACAACTCTATCATGGATAGTCAAGAGTGTCGGTGACCAAGAATCGAGGCACGTTTCGTCACTTTGAGTACGAAACGTCCCTCGTTTCCCGTGTTTGGACTAAACCCTACTCCAAACACAATGTAACAAACAATGTATGGACAAATGCAACTCTAGCATACGATCTAAATGCAATGCAACTAAGTGATGCGAAGATGCACGGAATGACATGCAAGCATGCAAATGGCATACACAATGCTATGAACTAATCAATGGCATGCTCAATGTACATAGATCATATGGCATGCATACACAATGCACTAACATACGCAATGTTATGAACGAGGCATACGCAATGTAATGATCAAACATGCGATAACATGGGCTATAGGGTATACACAATACAAGATGGACTTAAACCAAGATGGATGGGCCTCGGCCACACCCAAATCAGTGGCCAATATGATGAAAATGAGGCAACAAGGTACATGCAAACATGCACAAATGCAAGGGACCAAACCTAAGGAACAAAGTGCAACTCTACCAAAGCATGACAAGGATGAAATATGGCATACAATGACACATGTTCCAGCTCTGAAATGACATACAAGATGGTCCCAAATCATGCAAACAACTCACCCGATGCATGTTGGATGGCACAATTACCGAAACTAGTGAAGTGCATTACACTAGAGGTATGCAAAGCGATGCCCAAATGACCAAACCAACCCCAAAAAGTCCCTATGAAGACCCAAAACAGTGGCAAAATGGACTAAAATGATGGCTTGCAATGCACAAAAATGAAGCTCATGTAATAGCCCAAAAATGAGGCATACAAGCACAACTCTCAAACACATTTAAAGAGTGGAAAACATGGAAATATGGGACAAGTATAAGCTCTGAAATAACATGTTCAATGATGCCAAAACATGAAAACAACTCAAGTTAGCATGCAAGAGGCTTCAAAACTCGAAGCTAGGCAAGGGTATTACACTACAAGCATGCATGGAAAGCATCATTCGACCATGGGACTTCAAAACAGAGCTAAGGCAGCCCAAATCATGAATAAAATCAGTTTAGAATATGGCCAAAATATGCTAGAATCAAGGGCCAAAACAACATGCAATGTGAGCTAGTGAACGTGGATTACACTACAAGCATATGAAGCATTCAAGAGGCCACTAAACCAGCAAAAGTCAGAGACATGACATACCAAATAAAGCCCAAAAGCCCACTGAAACATGATCAATGCATGCAAGAATGTCATGCTCCTTTGATAGGCTATAAGAGGGGTTATTCTACACATGCAAGAGACACACCCAAGGTGACAAAAACAACTCTAGAAAGAGCCTAGGCAGGTCCTAAAAGTCACTGAAAAGGGCCTGAAACAAGGCTTGGAGGTATGCAAATGAAGGCTCCTTTGATAGGCCAAAATGCAAGCAAACAAGATCAAAAAGAGAGAGGGTCACCCCTCTCTGATTTAGGACCTCAAAACCACATGCCAACTACTGAAAATCCGCTGGATTTCAGTGGCTAAAAGGCCAAGCAAGGACTAGCTCAAAGGCCCTATGGCATGGCACAAAACAAGGCCAAATGAGACATGCAAGAAGGTAGAAGACCCTCAACACCAAAAGAACCTTAAACAAACATCAAAAGGACCTAAAAAAAAGACTTTTTTCAGTTGACAACAAAGCTCAAATATGCATGCAAATAAGGCTAAGAGATGGATCAAAATAAAGCTTAAAAGAGGGAAAAAGTGTGTTACCCTTGAAGCTTAGCAAGACAGCAACTTCTGGACCTAAAACCCAACTCCTTAACCTCTGAAAATGGCCTCCAAGAAGCTCCAAGCAATGGTGGAAGGGTTAGGCTATGAGGTGGTGTGCAAAGGTGCAAGAACAATACACTTTTTGAGCCAAAATAGAGAAATATAGAGGGAGATGTATTGTATGCCTTCAACAAACTTCTCAACCCTCACAAAGGAGGGGGAGGCCTTCCTTTATAGCCAAAAGGGACCAAAGCTTCTCAAAGAAGCTAAAAACCAAGGTTGAAGATCCTCCATACACGTGTATGGAGGATCCAGTTTGTGCCTTCCAACTGGCACAGCTGGCAACAACTCACAGAGACAAAACTAGAGGAGGCAGGCCGACCAGTTCAGGTGGTTGGTCGACCACTTCCCCTGGTCGGCCGACCAGTTCAAAAGGTTCAACTCAATGAAAGGTGGTCGGCAGCCCCATTTGATGGTCTCCACATTGAATGCAAGCTAGTGGTATGGTGGGAGACCAGTAAATGTGGCTCAAAGACCAAGGAGACCAAGGAGACCAACTTCCTGACAAGAAAACTGGTTGGCGGGAGAAAAGTGGTCTCCAAGGAGAAAAGGTGGTCTCCCACTCTTGTACAACCTCCCAAACAATGAAAACAAGGTCCATGCCAAAAATGAACCAAGATGGATGCAAAACGAGGGTTCGGGGGTCAAAACGCGCGGCCAGGTGCCCCGAAAATAGGATGTTAAGCATCAAAAGTGGCGTGCGACCACAAAGGTGGTCTCCCGGGCCACAGTGTCCCTCTAGAGAGAGGAAGCAAGGTGTGTGCCAAAAACCGTGCCAAACGGAGAAAGTTAAGCGATCCCGAACCGAGGCGCACGGCCGACGGCTCTGAAAACCGGAAACTAGTCTCCAAACGGGAAAAGTGGCCTACGACCACGAAAAGTAGCCTATGGCCACTGAGAGATGGTCTACGAGACCTCTCCCTCCCTTCGGAAAGAGAAAACAAGGCCTGGTTCGCAAACCGAGGCAAAGCACAAAAGGGTCCCGAGGTCTGGGGGTAAGGCTCTCAGCCGAAACTCCGAAACCTCAGAACGAGCACAACATACACCATCACTGAGCGCTCAATCGATGACATCTGAGTCTTAAGGTCGGTCAAAAATAGGGTGTCTACAGAAACCTGCGCTCGAGCGGGAAACCCTGTTTTTGAAATTTTGTAAAGTTGAATTGAGTTTCATTTTCCGTTCTCCTCCATCTCTAAGCACTCTTAAGCATGCATTAAGCATTGTAAATGAGTTAAAAGGATAAGAACGAAGCCTAAGAGGAATATGTGAATTAAGAACAGAATGAATCGTTTGTGACCCATTATGTTCATGAAATGTGTAGGGTCAAGTACGAGGGCAAATCCACCAACAGATCACTGTGAGTAATATCTTAATAAAGATATCTGAAGTATGTTATTTGTCCAATTGCTTACTTTCATATAAGTCTTGTAAGTTTGTTACATTGAATTGGGGACAAATATTTGTTGTGCCATATGATTGGGCCAAAGGCCGTCTGATATGAATGATAGTCTGACATATGAATGATTAGGCTAAAGGCCGTCTGACATGAATGATAGTCTGACACGAATGATAGTCTAACATATGAATGATTGGGCCAAAAGCCGTCTGACATGAATGATAGTTTGGTATGAACGAGTGAGCCGAAGGCCATCGGATATGAACGATTGAGCCGAAGGCCGTCGAATCTGAACGATTGGGCCAAAGGCCGTTGGATATGAACGATCAGGCCGAAGGCCGTCGGATCTGAACGATTGGGCCCAAGGCCGTCGGATACGAACGATTAGGCCAAAAGGCCGTTAGACATGAATGGATGGGCCAAAGGCCGTCAGGTATGAGTTAATTGGGCCCGAGGCCGTTTGATACGTCTAGAACTTTAGTCGATTGACACATTAAATAGAAACATGAATTGGGCCCAAGGCCGTCTAATGTAACTGTTCAAAGATTGTTCATGTATCTTCCTTATTTGATATTATTCCCTGGGCTTTCGCTCACGCTCATTCATGTTTGTGTAGGTGAGCCAAGGGATGTCCAAACCCAGCCTCGGTGAAATATGTGAGAAACAGTCAAGGTTTTGGAGAGTCAGCCCAATGTCTCATGGACGAGACTTGTCTTCGCCTCTTTTGTTTTTTTGATATAAATTTGTTATGTTGGCGAAAACATCGGAGTACCTTTGTATATAAATCTTGGGTTTGACTGACTCAGACTTGAATGATCCTGTGTATGTACAGAACTTTGTGTTGTTATCCCTTTGATGTGAGTTATTAACAGATATGTATATATGAACTGTTATGATGTGCCACGTAAGCACAGCTCTATGGATAAAAGTTTTAAATTTGCTTCCGTTTGGCCCCTTTACTCTGATGAGATATGTCTTGTTTGGTTTGAGGCCATAGGTAATCCCTTGATTACTGGTCGGTTATGTCCTTAACCCATAAGGGTGGGTTCGGGTCAAGACAATTTTACTATGAGAAGTTTGACCAATATGAATTTGACTATTTTTCCTAAACAAAGGTATATTAAATATTTCGTCTTCAGTTTCAATATCAGTAGGTATACTAGAAGTACTATGGCGAGAAGGTTAAGAGCGATTAAATTTAATCCTAACAGATCCATCAATGAATTGTTGAATATCTTGAATATCTTGACAAGTAGATTGTCTTTGATTATGTTTGTAATTTTCATTAACTGTTACCCATTGGTCGGGGAGAGTAATATTTTTCCATTCAATCATTTGAGGAATATTTATATTAGTGTCATTATTATTACTTTGGATTAGTAAGGTTTTGTCCTTAGGACTTTTGTGTAAGGCTTGAGCATTCAAATTGGTTTTAATACATTTGTAATGAACACGATAAATTAAAGCAATATTATGAACTTTTTCTTTCATATTTGTAAATGAGGCATGTAATTGAATGTTTAGAGTTAAAGCATCTAATATATGAGGGTCTCTAAGACTAAGAGCGAAATTAGGAAAACAGTTAAAATGAACGGGTCATTTGTGAAGACCAGTTTCCATCATACCCATTAAACTATCATTATAATCAAGAAAACGAGCATCTCTTAGGCATTATAAAACAGAAGCATTTTTACCTTGTTATGTTAATGGTTTAATTCCAACTTGAATTAACCCTAAATGAATAAAATTATGACCAGTTTTTAAATGACGTTCAATAGTATTAGCATCAAATAATTGACAAGTTTCTCTAGTTTTTTCTAAAGCATAGACTTGTTCTAAAGTTTTAACATGAAGATTAACATTAAATGTATTATGTATAAAAGTAGTTTTGTAAATTTCTTTAATCGGTAAACGTGGTATATTCCAACTTAAATCAATTTTATCATTTTGTATTTCTATATCTTCTTCATTAATTACTAAACCTTGATTAGGTATAGAAGGCAAAGGTGTTGACCTATAACTAACTGAAGAATTACTTCTAAATAATCGACTCATTTTATCTTGAAATGAAATAGTTACAGTGAGCTCAATACATTGTTTAATTTTTTCATGTTTTCACATACTATGTGTTCACACATTCCCAGTTCGGAGAACCCCTAAGATCCAACAATGCCTAACCAAAGGACTTATCTAGGACTTGGGATGAAGGATGAGTGGCTAATAGCAAAGTGGAAAGACATGGATAAAATTTTGACAGATTAAGACAAAAGACTGTAAACAATTTCAACACAGGAAAATGAGTAGACACAGGAATAATAATTCAATTTGTAACAGAATGCAACGTAACTTGGCTCTGATACCAAAAGGAACAAAGGAGGAAATAGCACTAAAATATAAAAATAGTTTAAATAAACAGTTTAAATAATAATAAAACTTACAATTGTTTACTGGAATGAAACTTCAAAATACATAACTTGAATACGAACTTGGAAATAAAATTACAAAGATAGATTTTGAGGTGAAGAGGCTCTCAATGTTTCCAACTCTGTCTTGCAAATGACTAGAATTACAAATTCATAGGCAAAGTAAAATGACTATGCAGCTTGTGACTGGTAGCTGGAAGAGCATGATGGAGCACATGGGTGTTGTCTGCTACTTTTGGCTAATTGACTAAAAGTGATTGAATCTTTTGACTATTGCTAAGCAGATTGATTGATGAATAGTGAATTACTTTTCTTTTGGTGGCATGTGACTGATGGAAATCAATATATAAACAAAATAGCAGCTTTTCTTAAAAGATGAGTAGAGAGTGAAGCTATAATGCACATATATCGAATCCAATGTTGACTGGTTGAATAATTGACTAGGCATATGGATCCTGAGCATCTTGAAATTCGAGGCCATATGGATTTTGAGTAGTTGATCCTTCAGAAGAGTTTGAACTGTCTGAACCATCTTCTGAACCGCTGGTATCCAAGTCTGAATTGGCTTGGGCCAAGAGGAGACGAACCATTTGGAGGAGCTCATCTTTAGATGACTTAGTCTTGGGTTTATCCTTAGATTTAGACTTAACTTTTGACTTGGGTTGATCAGAACTGGGCTTTGCTGACTTGGATTTAATCTTTGATTTGGATGACTTGGGCTTGGAAGAATTGGATGTTGGGCTTCAAAGATTGACTGGAGGAAGTTGGCTTCCCTAAGTTAATGAAGCAGCTGGGATTTGCTGAGCTTTAACCATAGCGGGAGTTGGAGCATGTATGTTGATTGGGAATTCAGTTTGAACAATCTAAACAATGCGTGGAATTTTGACATTATCCCACCATTTAACCATGTGTTGACGGTAAATAACATCATCAGAAATACCATATTGCCATTTGAATATCCAAGGAATTTTGTATTTGGATATAAAAATAAGTAATTGAGGGAATTTCCTTTGCTGTGGAGTGAATGAGAAAACAGTGGAGAAATAGTTGACTTGATCCATAATTACTGATGGGAAGATTTCTGAAATTGCGCCATACTGAGTCCACCATCGCAGAAAACCAAGTAGGTAATTCATATTTGAACTTTTGATCAAACTGGAGAAACCAGGAGTGACTATTTGACTCATTTTGATACAAGAGAACTTTGAACCAAGCATCAATGTAATCATAGTAACTGTATTGAATTGAATTACCAGGCAGATCTCTGAGTTGGTAAGGAGAACCCCAAGCATTCAGAGAAACAAAGTTGTGAATATACACAATTTTACTTGTGTAAGTGCGATCATAAATGGGTTTAATCACAATAGACTGGTGGTTGAATAGGATGTCTTTGTAAAAGGTAATTGTTTTTTCTGGATGGAGAGGAACAAAATGCCATCCAGGAGGGAAATAAGATTTAACCAGATCTTGAACAGTGTGACTCTTTGGGTGACTAGGTTCTTTGAAAAAGAGGTTAGTAGTAGTAGATTTAACATAATCAGATCGGGTAGATTTAATAGGGTTAGGAGGGTATAGAGTAACTGCTTGACTAGATGAAGCAAAGGGATCAGTAGCCAAAGCAGAGGTATAACTAGGCTTAGGGATGTTACCAAGAATTTGGTAACGGTTAACCAATTCAGCAGGGTGATATTTGGTGACTAACTCCAAAGGAGGAGGAACAAAAGGTTGACTAGATGAGACCAAGGCTTTGGAAGGAGGCCTGGGACGAGACATCTATGAAATAGATAAATGGAATTAGTATCCATAGAGGATATCTAATTGATCAGTATGTGAATGTAAACAGTTAATATAATGAGAAAGTTGCTGGCGTTGAGCTTTAATCCGATGAAACTGAATATATTGAGTACGTTTAGTGGGTAAATGGGTTGATTTGAGTAAAGCAAGGCGAGAAGCAGAATGCTTAATCAGGGATTTGTAGTGTTTAATTTTCTATTTATGGTATGAAATAGAAGGAATATGCATTATCCACCCTGTAAAAATTCTCTAGTAAGAAAATCAGGAATAGAATTTTGACAACTAGAAATATATTCAATATCGAAATCAAAAATACTTAATATAGATTGCCAACGGGCAACAATTTGCTTACTAGCAAGATTTTGGACATCTTTTACATATTTAGCAGATTTACAATCAACACGAAGTAAAAATTTTTGATTTAAAATATCATCTTGAAATTTACTAATATATAAAACAGTAGATAAAATTTCTTATTTAATAGTACTGTAATTCTTTTGTGCTTTATTCCAGACACCAGAATGAAATCGAACAATTTGTTCAGATGACTGAGGAGTGACTTTCTGGAGAAGGATGCCACCATAACCAATATCAGAGGCATCAGTTTGAATAATTTCAAAGGAATTTTCAGTAGGAATACCAAGACAATGAAGAGACTTGACATAGTGTTTGACTTGTTTAACAATAGCAGTATGTGTAGGAGACCAATGGGGAGGATTATCCTTTAACCGATCAAATAAGGGTTGACAAGTTTTCCTAAGGTCTTTGTAAAATTCAGTAATATAATTAAGTGAACCTAAAAATCGTTGTAATTGGGTTTTATCTAAAATTTCATCAAGAAATTTAGAAGCAAATTCAATAGAGCGACTAATTAGAAGAATTGTATTCTGGTAAATATCATATCCTAAAAATCTGACTTTAGTCTGGAACAATTTAATCTTAGGACCATATATGACTAGACCATGACTTTTAATAGTATAAAAGAAAGCAGTAAGATATTTCCAATGTTCACTAATTGATTTTGAAAAAATGAGAATATCATCTATATAAACTATGGAAAAATGAGTAAATGGATTAAAAATATCATTCATTATATTTTGAAAATCACTAGGTGCATTTTTTAATCCAAAAGGCATAACATTCCATTCATAGTGACCAAAAGGTGTAGTAAAAGCAGTTTTATATCTATCTTTATGATGAATTTGAATTTGCCAAAAACTACTTTTTAAATCAAATTTACTAAAAATAACAGCTTGACTAAGTCTTTTAATTAAATCTTTTTTATTAGGAATTGGATATCTAATCCATTCTAGAACTTTATTTAAGGGTTTATAATTAATAACTAGGCGAGGGACACCTCGTTCTAATTTAGCATTTTTATTAACATAAAAAGCGGGACAAGACCAAAGTGATTTACTATGACTAATAATCTTATTTTTTTAATAATTCATTGATTTCTTTTTTACACATTTCAACTAGTTCATGATTCATTTGAATAGGTCTAGATTTAGTAGGAATTTGTCGTTCATTAAAATTTTTAATATATGAAAGTGTTACTACATGTTTTTTCCTATGCCAAAAGGCAATGGGTAGAGTTGAACAAACAGTTGTTTTTAATTTTAATTTAAATTCTTCAATTTGAGATATAAGAATTGGATCAGTTAATTGTTGTTCAATTCTTTTGTAATTAACTTCTTCTTTAAGAAATCTTAACTGACGAGTTAATCTAGCAATAGTTTGGGAAATAGAACAATCTTTTAATTGATGTAATTCAAGAGTTTCAGGAGGAGATAAAAATTTAAAAGTAATTGTTTGGCCAAGGGCTTGGATAGTTATTCCTTGGTTGGAGATAGTAAATGGATAGAGCAAAAATATAAATTGTGTGCCTAAAATAACTTTATCAGTCATATTTCGAACTAAAACAAAAGATGTTTTAAAACAAACATTATTCTGACAAATATGAACTTTTGGTAATTTATATTTAATATGCATTTGATTACCATTAGCAGAAGTTAATTTCTCACTAGTTTTTTCGTAATATTTAGTAGGAATTAATCCTTCTTTGATACAATTAAGATCAGCTCCAGTATCAATAAGAGCAACAACTTCTAATTCAAAATCATTAATTACTAGTTTAATTTTGGAGTACCATTTTTGAATATGTATTTTATTGAGAAGATTTAATCTTTTGTTTTCATGATCAGAGGAATGAGTGGATCGATTATCAAATAAAAGATTGACTGAATTATTTAAGGGTTTATAATTAATAACTAGGCGAGAGACATCTCGTTCTAATTTAGCATTTTTATTAACATAAAAAGCGAGACAAGACCAAGGTGATTTATTATGACTAATAATCTTATTTTTTAATAATTCATTGATTTCTTTTTTACACATTTCAACTAGTTCATGATTCATTTGAATAGGTCTAGATTTAGAAGGAATTTGTCGTTCATTAAATTTTTTAATATATGGAAGTGTTACTACATGTTTTTTCCTATGCCAAAAGGCAGTGGGTAGAGTTGAACAAACAGTTGTTTCTAATTTTAATTTAAATTCTTCAATTTGAGATATAAAAATTGGATCAGTTAATTGTTGTTCAATTCTTTTGTAATTAACTTCTTCTTTAAGAAATCTTAACTGACGAGTTAATCTAGCAATAGTTTGGGAAATAGAACAATCTTTTAATTGATGTAATTCAAGAGTATATATATCTAAATATGTAATTAGAATACAATAAAATATTAGGAAAATGCGAATTAAATCAAATTAATCAAAGGTTATAAAAAAAAAGAAAAAAAGAAGAAGGGAGAAACGATGGTTTATCACCATCCTAATATATAAGATGGTGAATAAGCATATAGCTTAGGCGAGTCACCATATAGCTTAGGTGAATGTAACACCCGCCTCCTTGATTATCAGTTAGCTTGGAAGTTACTTTAATTATGGGCCTTTATGTGATTTATATAAGAATATGTATGAAATTATGTGCCATGCATTGTTTGATATATGTTTTGAGTAACAAATATGATAGTGTGTGAAAAGACTTGTCTGATTCGTTAAATTAAAAGGGTGAATTAAATGTTGGACTAGGTGGTTAGAGCCTAATTCACCTTAGTAAGATTAAGTTTGGGTTAAGGTAATTAGGCTATAATGAGGATTGACTTGACTAAGTGATGCAAAATTTGATGAAAAAAAAGTGGGACGAGCTCATTAACTTATTAGCTCAAGTCAACAAAGAGAGATAGTGTTTATTGTAGAATGAGCTTAAGAGAGGGCCCTAGAAGCAGAGGAAGAAGAGAGTAAGAGAGCTCAAGCCAAATCTTCACCAATTCCCCTATCTAAGGTAAGAAACTTTCCTGTAATTTCAAGAATTGAAGTTGTTTACCTATGGAATCCTAGAGATTAAGATGAATTGAGAAGTTGGGTAGTGTCAAATGATGATAGGAACCCTAAAGTGAAAAAGTGAAAGAAGTAAGCTCTTATCCTTGTAATACATGGCATCATTCATGCTTCCTCACTTGTAACTTGCATAAATTTTGGGAGTTGGAGAGAAAATTTCAAGGGTTTTTACTTTAACACTCAAACTTTGCATACCTTGAGATTGTGCACTTAAAGTTCATGATTTTGTGGTCTTATTTGAGTATTGAGCCTTGCTTTATTGTTTGAAGTTGGAAGTAGGCAATTCATATGGTTTTGAAGTGGTTTTGAGCCTTCTTTTGTGGAAAATGAACTTGGGTTTGCAAAAGGGAAAAGCTCAATTTTCAGCAAAAATTCACAGTGGTTTTTCACCCAGACCGCTCAAGCGGCTTGAACCACCACACGAGCGGCCAACCTTGTTTTGGCCAAAATTGCATTATGAAGTTCACCCGCTTGTGCGGCTAAGGCCACCGCACGAGCAGCCAGACCACTGCACGTGCGGCTAACAGGGCCAGCCCAGTTTGATTTCTCTTCTGTTTTCTCTGACTTCCGGGCCTCCAATTACATGATTTTCAACTGTTTCTATGTGTATGTGCATTGTATAAACACAAAAGGAAATGAAAGAATGAATGAGATCTAACAAGTAACGAATAAGTTAGTGACTAATTGAATGGAAGAACTATATATTGAATCATTGTGCTTTCATGTGTCTATGTAGGTCAAACGTCGTATCCTAACTACGTACTACACGGAACTAACTTTGAGTGACAATGTAGTAAAGCTATGTTTGAGTTATAATTCTTTCTTACTGTTATTGGTATTGTTAAAGTCTGTTCTACAGTGATATGATTTACTGAATGAATAAGTCCACTTCATGCAATATGTTCACGTGGCTCATACCTGGAGGTAACAATACCGTAGTTTTATTCACGTGGCCCCTACCCAGGGGTAATAATGTCGTGGTCTATGTTCAGGCGGCCCTTACCCGGGGGTACTAATACCGTGGTCTATATTCATGTGGCCCTCGCCCGGGGGTAACAATACCGTAGCCTATGTCCACTTGGCCCTCGCCTAGGGGTAATAGTACCGTGGCCAAATATGTAAGAGATATACAGTTATATGATTATGATTTGCAAGACTACCATATGTGCACGTAAATCTTTATGATTGTTATGCTTCAACGAACATGCTACTGCTATGTGCCTTGACTTTAATGTTTAAACGGACATTATTCCTATCCTCTTTATACATTGTTGTTCACTGGGCTTTAACTCATAGTTTATATCTGTCATGTAGGTGATCAGGCTCAAGAAAGGACTTGAGGGTGTCAACTTATCTTCTAGTTGTCAAGCCAACCGTTTTGGGTCTAACTCCAAGGCTTTTGGGTGGTGATGAATTCACCATTTTGTTGAGTGATCACGTGCCTCATATCAAAGATCTTTTGTTTTATGAATTTACGCAAGGGAATAATTCCTTAGGTATTGTATATGCTTTTGGTACATGTATATAATATGGTATTGGATGATTGTACAGTGATGCATACAGAGTTGTTTATTCATTTTAGTTCTACAACTTATTGGACGACGTATTGTGATATTATTAGCTTCCGCCAGCCCCGTATACTTGTGATGCCCCAATTTTTTTTTGAAACATTATAAAATTTAAATAACAAATAACTTGCTAAATAAAAATTTTAACCACTAATTAAGGAAATTTAAATTCTCACATAGTCAAAGCTTAACAACAAAACAAAATTACGAGTCCGCATACAATACTACAACAACTTTATAACATTCGTAATTACTAATATAAGAGATAATAAAATTTTATTTTACTAAATTCTTGATTTCAAGTTAGCCACGGTTCTATATTAGCAGCTGCCCCAATTTCAAGTTCAATCCCTTCCTCATCATAATCTGGCATAAAACGCTAGAACAACAAAATATATGTCATGAGTTTTGCAACACAGTAAAAAAACATAACTAACCTACCATTCTTTTTAAGAGAAAGTAATCAGATAATAATCATGACAATTAAAAGAAAATGACGGAATTAATAGCATGATAGTATAACAACAATTTAAAATAATTTCAATAATTTTATTAGTTTAGGTGACACTTAAAATCTCACCAAAGAGATTTTCTTACCAACCACTAAGTCATGGCCACAGTTAATTTGGAAACCTCCCTTGGTCAAATATTCAAGAACTACCAAGAATGTCCACACCCAGAGTTATATACCCAAGCTATGGCATCCGTGGTCTGCCCCAACGGAATGGTCTGCTAGGGGTATGTAACCTTCCTGTGTGCCACACGCACATTCACCCTTATTTCAAATCCGAATACCGAAAATGGTTCAAATAAGTCATGTGCCATCTTAGGGTTTCGTGACACAATTATATAAAAATTATTAAAAACATGACTCACCCTGAACTACCGGTATTAACCCTCGATCGTTAACTTTATATATACCGTTAATCATTTCATTTAGTTTTTATATTAATCACAAATAATTCAAATTCAATCACCAATAATGTTATACCAACTCATTAAAATTCCCAACATAAAATATTACACATGCCACCCATTAATAAATCAATGTACAAAATTTAAATAAACAATTAATTTAAACTATGGTATGAAATAATAATGCAGATACAAACGAAATAAATCATAATCACACACATGCATGGATTTTTAATTTACAAGATTAGACTAGCACAATATTAAATTTTAGTCCCAATAAACAATTTAAGAGATAATTTTTTATTCCTCTTCAATCTGCCAAAATTTTTCAGAATGTATATCTCGTAATTAAAATTATAAATAAATTACTTATACGACTCTAAAATTCACATAAATATATAGAATACTAAATAAACATGTTATGGTCATTTTTCAAAAATCATTTTCCAAAACTAAGTTATAAATAATTCTGAAAAATTCCAAGAAAGTTTATGACATAGATTTATCACATTTTCTTAAATTAATTCCATACTTAAATTTATAAATCAATTCCATAATCTAAAAATTTATTATGAAAATAGACTTCTCAAATTTAATTTTTTATTTATAAATTACCATATTTGGTTTAATATACAATTTTTAATGATTTTTTCAAAATAGAGTAAAATTTGTCTTACAGTTCTAGATTTGGTTAAAAATTTATATAAATTCGTAAAAAACTCAATAATTGTTGCAAAAATTCATGGATGAACTAGATATCATTATCAACAACTTTTTAGAAGAAATGATCTCTAAATTTTGAGTATAAAATTGTCTAAAAATTCATACAACTGTTTGGCAGATTTAAGGGCCAAATAAAATCTTCAATCATCTCTTTAATGATATAAACTACACATGCAAGCCTATGTCCACAATAATACCATGACTTTAAGACTACCAAGATCTTCAAATATTTGATATACAAATCACAAAATTTATATATAACTATAAATAAAATTTTATCTATAAATGTTGCTAGCAACACAATCTGAAATTTTACTTCAAAAAAATGAGTGGGTTGAGAGGATTTTCTTGCTTAATAATAGGATGATGAAATGGTAAAAAAATTTGGCTTCCTTAATCTTCTACCCTTCTTTTTCTCCTACTCAGCTTAGTTGCTTCACAGATTTCTTTTTCTTCTTTTCCTCATCCAAATGCAAGCATGCATATATATACAATGCTTGCTGAGTCTCTCCACCATCTCTCTCTTCATTTGAGCCTATCTTTACCCTCTCTCTCTCTCTCTCTCTCTGTCTCTCTCTCTTATCATTTGCTCAAGTCTATTCGTATTTCTCAAATCCAAGACGTATAATGAAGTCTTCTTTCCTATATTGACATACAAATAAACAAGTGGCATTCTCTGCCACAAAAAATCCGAAATTCTGGAATTTTTTTTTTTGTTGAGGGGGGGTTTATTAAAATTAACACACTAAGGTTTTTAACTAAGTTATTTAGCAAAGATAATTATCATGTTGAATCCTAATTGAAATAATTTATAAACAATAAATATTGAATACCCACAAAATTATTATTCTTAATAATGTCTTTATTAGTGATTTAATGAGATTAATTTAAAACTAACTTATACACTAATATATATTTTAGATAGACTTTGGGTAAAATTAATTAATTTATATATTCATTTATTTTCTTTTAAGAATAAGTAAATGCAGAATCTCACAATACTATTGATTGTTAAACAGGCCTTTAGTAATCTCAGATTACTGGCCGATTACGTCTCTAATCCCGTGGGACGGGGGTTGGGTCGTGATAGTGAATCACCTAGCTAGGGGACAGATGGGGAATTGGTCAATTGACACGTGTTGAGTGGTGGCAAAACTTGCCACATGTCAAGTAGAGACCACGCATACTCTTCCTATAAATAGTTTAGTACTCTGTGGCCGAAATCACTAAGCTTTGGAACAAATACACATATGAGGAATAACGAGACAATAATATAAAAAAAAGGCTAAGAGTCAATACTAATGTGAGTTATATTATATCTTGAGTTATCCTAACATATTTTATGTATGTTGTGAGTTATCATAATTTATTTTATACAAATTATGTTTTATAACTTATATTTCAAGTATGTTAATTATTTTTCTAAACTCCATTTTCTTAAAGTGAAATCCATGGATATGATTATTTAAATTTTAGAAATTATTTGACAATATTTATATAAATATTTATTTTTGTAAGTATTACCACGGGAGTCCCATGCCATAAGGGACTTAAATAACCACTGGCTTCTGATTGGTCATTTTGTGGGTTTCTGTTTGTCATGGATCCATTGACCTCTATTTTGTTTGTCACTCCAATGACTTTTATTCTATTCTGTACCGTGATTATGGTTAGTTATTTACATAGTTTCAGTTTTGCCATTTAAATGATTTATTTACTCAAACTAAGTTATTTTAAATATTTTAGCTTAAATAACTATCCATGGTTATTTTATGCCCACTATACTTTTGGCCTAATATTTCTCACTCTGTTGTGTGTTTATAGCTGTTACCCATTTCAGGTGATGAGATGCAAAGAAGAACTGTAACCTCGTATAATGGGACTCGCACGAAATTTGATACCGACCTGTTACATTTTGTTTTTTTTTTTTTTTTACTTTTAAAATTTTGTCATCGCATAATAAAATAATAAAAGCCCCATGGATGTATTTTCGATCATTAACGAAGTAAATTTTATGTTTAATTAATTTTCTTACTTCCATTTTGTCCTCATCTGTGCCATTTAATTTGTTAAGACTAGAATTAATTAGTAAGTTGTGATTCCAGCCCTAAGCCTCTGGGGTTGGGTTGTGACAATGTACAAATTTTGTGCTATATCCCTAAAAGGTAAAACTTTATATGTAGACTTGATTCCCCTCTGCAGTGGTAACTTTGATATAATCCTAGAAATGAATTAGTTGGTTGCCAAACACACCTTTATTGATTGCAAAACCAAACAAGTCGCCCTCCAATTTTCCAAACTAACTCGAACTTGTCTTTGATGGGACTGGAGTTTCCACCCCTCCCTGTCTTATATCCTCCATAATAGCCCAACGACTTCTAAGAAAGGGTTGTTGTAGTTATATCTGTTATGTGATCGATACTCAAAAAGAGGCCCCCACCATTGATGCAATCCCCGTGGTTAGAGAATTTTCAGATGTTTTTCCCAAAGACCTACATGGTACCTGAGAGGGTAATTTGTAAACAAATTGGGCTGAGCTAGGAAAGTCTTCTTTGGAAGTTGGGTCGCGCAATGGGCCGAGATGAGGGCTGGTGTAGCTCGATCTTAGGCCAAGAAGACATCTCATATTTCGGATTTGGACCGAACTATGGGCCGTGGTGTTTGGGCTTCGCAAGTTGGACCTCGTCCTTGTTAGTTCGGTCAGAGACTGTTGTAGTTAGCTCAATCTAAACAGACAAAATCGAGGTATCAGTGAGGGGAGAACCGAGCTAAAGGATAGCTCTGCAGGGCGTCATCTCAGAGTCAAAACTGACAGTGGTGCTTAAAGTATCACCGAACCGAAATAACTTGGTTGACCGCAATATCAGCCGAGGTAAAGATGTCAGCCGAGGTAAATGAGGTAACATTAATGGTGAGGGCCGAGCTATGTATAGCTCGGCAGGGTGACATTCGATAGATTGGCTTTTGATCACACTGTCCGAATGGCAGGGAACCGAGATAAGGCAGTTCAGTCAGAAATGTATAACCGAGGTAAAGGGTTCAGCCATCTCACTTGGCTTGCAGTGATGAGACTCCTAGTAGAACTCTGCTAAGGAGAGTTAGAGTCCTGCTGGGATTGTGCAAACCATCTCACTTGGTTGGTAGTGAGTATGAGTATGACTCCTAGGAGGACTCTGCTAAGGAGAGTAGAGTCCTACTAGGATTGTGCAAAACCATCTCACTTGGTTGGTAGTGAGTAGGGTGTGTGATTCCTAGGAGGACTCTCATAGGGAGAGTTGAAATCCTACTGGGATTGTGCCAAAGTAAAGTCTATAAAAGCTCATGACCAGACCTTTGTACAGGTATCTCAATTCTTGCTCTAGAATACACAAAGCTTATTGTCTATTGTCTAGTTGCTGACTTAGGCATCGGAGAGGCTTCCGACACACATCCGCTGGTTAGCTCACGTTTGTGTTTTCAGGTGGCAAAGCAACATTGCTTGGAGGAGCGCAAACTTGATCAACAAGATCATACGAGAAGAATTATTTCGTGCTCGTACAGTACCCTAGTTAACTGGGAAATCAAGCTCACCATTGAAACCCAACCTGGTACCCAACCAATCTCAAAAGCTCATTATCGCATGTCAATAACAGAATTAAAAGAACTGAAGACTCAACTTCATGAACTACTGGACAAAGGTTTCATTCAGCCTAGTACCTCACCCTGGGAAGCTCTAGTATTATTCGTAAAGAAAAAAAATGGCACGATGAGGTTATGCATGGATTATCAGGAACTGAACAAGATCACCATCAAGAATCGGTACCCTCTGCCATGAATCGATGACATGTTCGATCAACTACGAGACGCCCAATACGAATTAAATCAAATTAATCAAAGGTAAAAAATAAAGAATGAGAGACAATGGTTAAGCATATAGCTTAGGTGAGTCACCATATAGCTTAGGTGAGTCACCTAGCTAGAGGGACAAATGGAGAATTGGTAAATTGACACCTGTTGAGTGGTGGCAAAACTTGCCACATATCACATAGAGACCACGCATACTCTCCCTATAAGTAGTTCAGTACTTTATGGCCGAAATCACTAAACTTCAGAAGAAATATACATACGGGAAATTACGAGATAATAATAGAAAAGTGAAGGCTAAGTGTCAATAGTAAGGTGGGTTATATTATATCTTAAGTTACCATAACATATTTTATGTATGTTTCGAGTTATCATAATTTATTTTATACAAATTATGTTTTATAACTTATATTTCAAGTACGTTAATTATTTTTCAGAACTCCATTTTCTTAAAGTGAAACCCATGGATATAATTATTAAAATTGTGAAATTGTTTGACGATGTTTATATAAATATTTATTTTTGGTGAGTACCACCACAGGAGTCACATGTTTTGGGGGACTTAAATAACCATTAGCCTCTGATTGGTCACTTTGTGGCCTTCTGTTTGTCATGGATACATTAGCCTCTGTTCTGTTTGTTACTCCAGTGACCTCTATTCTGTTCTGTTTTATTCTATTTTGTACCGTGGTTAAGGTTAGTTATTTACATAAATTCAGTTTTGCTACTTAAATGATTTATTTACTCAAACTAAGTTATTTTAAATATTTTAGCTTAAATAACTATCCATGGTTATTTTGTACCCCTATACTCTTGATATAATATTTCTCACTCTATTGTGTGCTTATAGCTATTACCTCTTTCACGTGGTGAGATGTAAAGAAAAACTATAACCTCATATAGTGGGATCCGCACGGAATTTGATACCGACACGTTACATTTTGTTTTTCCTTTTTCCTTTTTTTTTTTTTTCTAAAATTTTGTCACCGCATAATAAAATAATAAAAGCCCCATGGATGTATTTTTGAATATTAACGAAGTAAATTTTCTGTTTAATTAATTTTCTTACTTCCATTTTGCCTTCGTCTGTACCATTTAATTTGTTAAGATTAGAATTAATTAATAAGTTGCGATTCCAGCCCTAAGCCCCTCGGATTAGGCGACTACATCTGGGTCCCGACCAACTTGTAATGCTCCCAAAGTAATACAATAAATTCAACTCATAAGCGGAAGAATAATAGAAATAAAAATACTTTCATTCATCAGAGTTCGTTTACAAAAGTTAACACATGCGATATATATTCACAAATATTCATCATGAATCTACAACATGTGTTACAGTTATAAGAAAATTGAAACCGAACAAATAGTTAGGTGCCCTATAGTTTTATATCTTTCCAAGTCATTGTTTGGTTACACAAAAGTGAGCCTAGTTCAATACAGTTAAAGCCATTGGTTGTACAAAAAAATAAAAGCAAAATAAAGAAGCTTTTGCTTTCCAAAAGTCCCTCCAAGCTATTACCTTGGCGGAGGTATGTCACGAGCACCTGAAAATATTTTTCTCAAATAGGGTGAGCCAAAACCCAGTAAGAACAATCTAACACAGTATATGAGATTTAGCAGAGATATAAGTACAATGTGCATATACAATGGTTGTGACAAAACATTCACATTTTTAATAATCACAAAGTACCATGTTCATATCAAATTCCATTTTCCTTCAATTCATTTCAATCCACGAGCTAATTTCATTATCTTTCAACATCCCAACTGAGACTACAATTCAATGGTTATCTAATTAACACAATTACCACACAAGCATTTCAATCTGCCATTTTATGAAAATTTCGTCCGCGGGATCGACGCCCATGTATACATAAGATTTCGGGACTTTCACCCTGGGCACTTCAAACAACTTAATTTCAATGGAGTCCATCCCTTATCTCCTCCAAAACAATGAAATACATCCCCGTTCTCCTCCCAAACATCATGCATATACAATGTATTTAAAACATAGTTATATTCAATGACAATCAACAATAGATTAGTTTTAATTCACCTAATCCTCATGCGATTTCTACAGCAATCATAGCTATCCTCCACCGATAGCCCAATACAATATTTCTAAACAGATATTCAATCTCAAGACAGATAATTTATTCAAAACTCTCAAAGGTGAGAGATATTACATACTCAACTCCACCATCTATTTCAACATCCGCCCAATTTCATGTTTACAACACCAATTTCATCAATTTATACAATATAAATATTATAATCATTTTAGGACAAACTCCCACTTTTTCCAAATATCAACCCAAAGGCCAAAATTAACAATTTTGACACAATACTATCTCATTTACAAAACCCATAACCATTTATTTTCCTATTCATCAAAAACTTTTCTTTTTATTTCACACCCAAACCCTAGTTTGTTCAAACTACTCCCATATCCCACTATTGTTACACAATGACAAATAATTAAGCTAAAAACCATAAGAAAGTGTAGAAAATCCTTACCTCAAGTAGAGAAGACGAGCAAAGCAAGGTTGAAACTCCAAAGATACCGAAACCCACTTTTGTTCGGATGAAAAAAAAGTCCACGACGTGCTCTACTTTTTTCTTAAAGGCACTAGGGTGAAGAACCCAACGAATCTAAGTGAAATAGAAAAGAGAATGTGAGTTTTAAAGAGAGAAACTCAAGATCTAGGGTTTTGGAGAGTTTTAGAGAAAGAGAGGAATAAAAAAGTAATGAAAAAGGTCGTTCTCGTGATCTGTTATACACGCAGTCCGCTCGAGTATAGAAAGTGACGCTCGAGTATCAGACATAATGTTTCGCTCGAGCATGAGAAGTGACGCTCAAGTGTCGAATACACACTTACAGAATTTTTGCAGACGAAGGACAACGTTTGACCGCAAGATTGGACGCTCGAGCGTAGAATACATTCTTCCAGTATTTGCAGGTCTACAAAAAAATATTGAGAGTTTGCAAAGCCCACTCGAGTGCAAGAATGGCCACTCGAGTAGAAGAGCAAAAATTTGGGCAACAAAGGTTTGGAAAAATAAGTAGCCAACCTGTTCCAAACACACAACTACAATCCAAATGACCAAACCAAGGAACAACAAGGGGAATAAGAGATGAACAACAACATTGGATCATGAAACCCGAATTCGAAACATAATAAAATGTCGGGTCAAAACCTGATGATGCAACATATTTATCATGGAGGCAGAGTCATGCCTACACGTGCAGACGATATGTCGGACCTACCAGCGTATTCAGCCTTGCCCTAGGATTTGACCACCTTCACTACATAGTTTGTGACACCCTAAATATTTAATTAATACCACAACCAATCACGATAATAATAAAAATAATAAGAATAATAATAATGAAAATAATAAAATAAATAAGCTATACGTGCTATGTAAATTAATTTGTCATTGTGGTTATTAATATATGAAATAATACATCTAATTATATAGGTATACGTGCTAAGGATGTAAATTAATTTAGCATTAGTTTTATCAAAAAAATTTGGCAAGATAACAATAATTAATTTAGAAGATTTGAGGGAGAGTTAATTGGGCCACCTGTGCTGTCTAGTAGCTTAGGAGAGCTGAGTCATCAAACTAAGGCATCATTAGCAGGTGAGTCATCACAGGGACTTATGTATATAAAAGCAGGCGAGCTGTGCAAAACAATAAGGAAATGAAAAGAAGAAAAGAAAATAAAAAGAAAAAAAAAAGAAAGAAAAGAAAAGAGGAGCCAAAGAATAGCCTCGAAAGCAGACAAAAATAAAGAGAGAAATAGTGAGAATTAATATAGAGGTGAGTTATATTATACCTTGAGTCACCATAATATATTTTACGTATGTTTTGACTTACCATAAATTATTTTATACAAGTTATGTTTTATAAATTATATTAATATTTCAATTACTTGGGTTATTTTCTGAACTCTATTTGTTTAAAATGAAACCTATGGATATGTTTGTTTAAATTTTAGAAAGTATTTGACAATAACCTTATAAAAAATTATGTTTGGTAAGTATCACCACTGGAGTTCCACATCTTGGGGAACTTAAATAACCATTGGCCCAGTTTGGCCACTTTGTGGTCTTCTGTTTGTCATGGATCCATGGACCTCTGTTCTGTTCTGTTCTATACCATGGTTATGGTTATTTATTTACATTATTTCCGTATTTCAGTTCTGCCACTTTGAATAATTTGTTTATTCAAATTAAGTTATGTAAATGTTTTAACTTAACTAAAAATCCATGGTTATTTTGTGTTCCCTATACTCTTAGCATAATATTTCTTACTCTGCTGTGTGCTTATAACTATTACCCTTTCAGGTGACGAGATGTAAGGAAGATCCGTAACCTCATATAGTGAAACCTGAACAAGAATTGATGCTGATCCATTATTTTTATTTTTTTTCCTTTTCTTCCTTTTATTTTTATTTTTGTTCTGAGGGCTGGTCACTGCATAATAAAAACATAAATAAATAAAAGCCTTATAGATGTATTTTCTCTTATTAAAATAGTAAAATGAAGTAAATTCTTTGTTTAATTATTTTTATTTACCTTTATCTGCGCCATTTAATTTATTAAGATTAGAATTTATTAGTAAGTTGCGATTCCAGTCCTAAACCCCTGGGGTTGGGTCATGACATAGTTGGCCCTTTGCTCCTAGGTTTTGCTGAGATGAAGGGAAATGTTTACTCCAAAGATTACATATTCACTAACATCCCTAACCTTTTAGAAATTATTAATGTCTAGAATGTTAATTTTAGCAATGATTTAAAATACGTCGAGACACTCGAGTGGATTGTCGATCGAGCATTTTGGGGATACATATAGTCCGTCCCCATTTACATAGTTCAAGCAGTGTGGGTTTGTTTTGGCGTGGTACAGCTAGGATGTGAATTTGAGCTTCTTGTGCAACATCACTTTTCGTGGTTATTAGATCCACCAATCTAGATTTTGTAGAGAAGAATTCTTTTTGTGAGCTAATCATGATTAGTTTTGATCCCTATTTTGTTTTTTGTACCAAAGAGGTTAGACAGTAATATAACTTTTAACTTTTGGAATAAGAATTCAATGTTAATACTGTATTAGTATAAATAGTAAAGCTAGTATTTTATATATATGATACATTACAATGCTTTATAAATGTGATGTCACGTTTATTAAGTTATTTCATACTAAAATCTACTTTGTAGTAATGGCCAACGATGGAAAGGAAATCGAGTCATCAGTTAGCGAAACTGAGTCAATGGAAAGAATCATAGAAAGAGTGGTTACCAGCCTTTTGCAGGCCTTACAAACCAACATAAACAACGAGATGCCAAAACGGTGAGAAGAGCCGGTTACCATAAAACCATTCCAGGATCTAAAACCTACCACATTTACCGACGGTCCAAACCCAATGGTAGCAGAAACTTAGGTTAAAGACATGGAAAAGATTTTTCGCGCTACCCTGCACCGAAAGACGGAAGATAACTTTTGCCACTTTCACTTTCAACGATGATGCATAGGAATTGTGGCTTCTTACCTCGAAGAAAAAAGAAATCGTGACTTGGACAAGATTCTTGAAAGTATTTTATGAAAAATACTTTCCAGATTTGCTGCGGGAATAAAGGCATCGGAATTCATACATCTAAAGTAAGGAACCATGACTATGGTCGAATACGAGAACAAGCTCACGCAACTAGCTCGATTTGCGACATATGTCATCCTTACCGAAGCTTGAAAAGTAAAGAAATTCAAGGCATGATTGGATGTTGAAATCAAGGATAGGCTTAAGGTTTTGAAACTACTATCTATGCGGATGTGGTGGATCGAGTATACATCGCGAAAAAAGGGATTAAAGCCTCTCGTTCTGGAGAAATAAGCTAAAATAAACGATTTTGGGAAATAAACAACAAAAGATCCGGTGTTGCACCTCCAAGAAGGTAAATACGGGCATAACTAGATTAGGTAATCAAGGTTCTACTAACCCCAGAGGTGACACTATTCCTAATTGCCTTACTTATAAAAGGGCTTATTGGGAACGATGCCATCGAGACACAGGAGCATGTTTTAAATGCAGTCAAGTTGGCCACTTGCTAAGAGATTGTCTAAAGCTTACCGATCTTACAGCTACCCCTCTGAACAAGTCAGAAAACCCACAAGACGTAGAGGAGTAAGGAAGGACCAAAAACGCTAAGGAAGGGCTTTTGCCTAGGTACCTGGAAATTCGGAAGTTACTGAAAACGTTGTCTCAGGAACACTTTTCTGTCTGTGGTCATTTAGCTCATATTCTCATTGACTCTGGTTCAACTCATTCTTTTGTTGCACCACACTTTGCTGCCAAATTGACATTAATACCCAAACCCTTAAGATATATAATATCTGTGTTTTTTCCCTCTGGTAATTCTGCCCTTAGTACTCTGTGGCCAAAATCACTAAGCTTCGGAAGAAATATACATACGGGAAATAACGAGATAATAATAGAAAAGTGAAAGCTAAGGATCTAAGGATCAATAGTAAGGTGAGTTATATTATACCTTGAATTACCATAACATATTTTATGTATGTTTTGGTTACCATAATTTATTTTATACAAATTGTGTTTTATAACTTATAGTTCAAGTACGTTAATTATTTTTCTAAACTCTATTTTTGTAAAGTGAAACTCATGAATATGATTGTTTAAATTTTAGAAATTATTTGATAATGTTTATATAAATATTGATTTTTCTAAGTATCACCACAGGAGTCCCATGTATTGGGGGACTTAAATAACCATTAGCTTCTGATTGGTCATTTTGTGGCCTTCTGTTTGTCATTGATCCATTGACTTTTGTTCTGTTTGTCACTCGAGTAACCTTTGCTTTATTCTGTGCCGTGGTTAAGGTTAGTTATTTACATAAATTCAGTTTTGCCACTTAAATGATTTATTTACTCAAATTAAGTTATTTTAAATATTTTAGCTTAAATAACTATTCATGGTTATTTTGTGCCCACTATACTCTTGGCATAATATTTCTCACTCTGTTTATAGCTATTACCCATTTCAGATGATGAGATGTAAAGAAGAACTGTAACCTCGTATAGTGGGACCCGCACGGAATTTGATGCCGACTTGTTACATTTTGTTTTTCCCTTTTTTTTTTCTTCTTTTAAAATTTTGTCACCACATAATAAAATAATAAAAGCTCCATGGATGTATTTTCGATCATTAACGAAGTTAATTTTTTGTTTAGTTAATTTTCTTACTTCCATTCTACTTGCGTCTGCGCCATTTAATTTGTTAAGATTAGAATTAATTAGTAAGTTGCGATTCTAACCTGAAACCCTTGGGTTGGGTTGGGCTGTGACATGAAGAATGTATAACTATTAAATGCTTTCATTAACAAAAACATTTCTTCTAAAGCAAATTAAATACTTGTTACTTTTTCTCATTGATAAATGACAAAACAATATCTTAAAGAAAGTGTACCAAATGATTTTGTTAATACTAGGGCAAAACTATAAGATGATAAATATAAATGAAATTTGCCTTAAGACTTGTTACTTTTTCTCATTGATAAATGACAAAACAATATCTTAAAGAAAGTGTACCAAATGATTTTGTTAATACTAGGGCAAAACTATAAGATGATAAATATAAATGAAATTTGCCTTAAGATATATTATTATCTCTTTCAAATGCCTTTTTTGATATTGTTTTCAATTATTTTGTTTTTAGTTTTTTCACATTTGAAAAAATAAAATAATAAATGCTGTAAAAAACACACTTATTTTAATTTTTTGGTAAAAAAAATTCAAAATAAATTAAAACATTTTTAAAAATAGTGTTTTTAGAAAAATTCAATGAGAACAAATTTCGAAAAATATTTACAAAATAAAATATCCATAGGCATTTGTATATTTTTGTTGAAAAACCTAAAATCTATCATAAAAACAAAACGTATCAATTTTTATTTCAGATGCGCAATGTCTTGGAGACAAATTTTTCTTTAGAAAAAGAAGAAAAGAAAAGCATTAAATTCGTCCAAATCCTATATCCACGAAACAAACAAGGCCTTTGATTTCGCTGCAATAGAGTCAACCATAACAGGACGCTCATGACCGTCAATTGACAGATGCTGTTGAAGATCAGATCTCAGCCGTCCACCGCAGTTCCATAGTTTCAGAATTTCGCCCGTTCTGACACACTCATCCGACGTGGCATTTAACTGGTTTTAAAATCCGGATTTGAAGTCCGCATTACATAAAATATTCCCCTCATCAGAAAGTGCCTCCACTCTGAGGTTCGAAGTGTGAAATCGTTGAAACAAAAAAATAGAGAGAGAAAGAGTGAGAGCGAGCACGAAGACAGCTTCGAATCAGCGACTAGAGCGGCTCGAAATCACTGTAAATTCCAAATCTCTAACTCTTATCATCTCAATCTTCTCATAATTTGTGTTTTTTTTCCTTCGAATTTTTGTTGCTATGTTCATGTGATTTGGAGGTAAAAAAAACTCCATTTTTGCAGCTTAGGGTTTTGTTATTTTCGCTAAAAATTCAATTTGCTTCGACTTTCTTGCTACTTTATTCGATTCTTTGATGAAATTCTGTATTTTTGTGGCTTTCTTTATAGTTTTGAATTTTGTTAGGGCTTGTAAATTTTTTCCATTTATGTTTACTCTCAATTTTTAGGCAAAAAATGAAATTTCCACTTCCCTTTACCCCCAAATCTCTAATTCATGTATGTCAATCATTTCACTATTTGTAAACTTTTTTTCTGAAATTTTGTTGTTCTGTTCATGTGCTTTGGAGGTAAAAGACTGCATTTTTGCAGCCTAGGGTTTTGTTATTTTTCTTGCTACTTTATGCGATTCTTTGATGAAATTCTGTATTTCTTTTTTGCTTTCTTAATTGCTGATTGTGGTGGTATAGTTTTGGATTTTGCTAGGGCTTGTAAATTTTTCCATTTATGTATACTCTCAATTTTTAGGCAAAATTGAAAATTTTCACTTCCCTTTACTCCCCCTCTGCCCTCAAACAGAATCTTTGATACTTTTTTTCATGGCACCTTTAATTTCAAAATATCAGGTTTTGGTTGGTTTGATTTTCAGTATCTGTTTTCTGAAACTTTTTGAAAATAACTTAAAACTAATTTAGTGAAAAAAATAATAATTAAGACTTTTCACCTCTCCAACTCTGACTTTCATTCGAATTTCACTTTTGTCCATTACCTTTCAGTTGCAGTACTTAAGAACTTCAACCGTGTTTTCATTTGGTCTAACAGCTAGGCCCGCCATTTTAATTTTTTAGTGAAAGTTGAAACATGAGAGATCAAAGTGGAATATGAGTGAAATTGGAGGTGAAAAGTGAAATGTGTCCGATAATTTTTGAACCCCTATAATTCCCTTAAAACATGTTAATGTGGCCCAATTGAAATATGGGTTATTGAAGTGTGAGGACTTAATTGTTACAATTAGAAAATTGAGCACCAAAGTGAAATTCAGATCAAGTTGGAGCCAGTTGTTATTTATATTATTTTTTTCTTTATTCTTTTAACTTAAAGATCATGGATTTTTATTGTGATTGTTGTAGGTGCAAGCTTGCCAAGGTTTGTTGGCTCGGCAAGGAGAGTGTTTTGAATTTAATCATGGGCGAAGAAGAGACAGTGACTGAAGTTGCAGAGGCAGCAGCAAACGGGACTATCACACATGAGCAGAAGGGTGAAGATGTTCCTCATAAGAAAGAGGAAGAAAAGGATGGAGTAAAAGAAATGGAAGAAGATGGCAAAGATGATGAGAAAGTCGAGACACATAAAATGGATGTGGACCCAGATGGCAAGGAAACCAAAGAAGAAGAAGAAAAAGAAGAAAAGGAAAGTAAAGAAGAGCAAGAAGAAGAAGAAAAGGAAAGTAAAGAAGAGGAAGAAGAAAACAAGGAAGAAACAATAAGTGAGGCAATGGAAGAAGACAAGGAGGCAAAAGAAAATGAAGAGAGCAAGGAGAAGGAGGAGGAAGAAGAGAAGGTTGAAGAGAATAAAAAAGAGAAAGGCTCAAAGAGGCGTGGAAAAGGGAAGACTGCTGACATGAAAGCCAAGAGCAATAAATTGGAAGTGGAAGTGGAAGTGGAAGTGGAAGAGGAGGAGCAGAAAACCCCCATGCTTTCTCCAACTGGACGCCCTGTACGGGAACGGAAATCTGTAGAAAGATTGGTCGCATCCATTGAAAAAGAATCTATCAAGGAATTCCATATCGGAAAGGTGTTTACTTTTATCTTTTGCATTTGAGCTTTTTAGAATAAAGTTAAGTTGTGACTGTTTTATTCAAGATTTAGTTCACGTCTTACCTTGGAATTGCAGGGCCGTGGTACTGCACTGAAAGACATACCTAATGGTACATTTTAAAACCTTTTTTCCCCCATTTTGCTCACCTGTCTTGGTTGAACTTTTAACAGCTTTGGTTCTGATGCTATTCTTATTGAACTATTATGTGTCTGATTTCAGTAGATGAATGAATGAATTTTTTGGATTTTCATCAGAATATTTGATAGTGTTTCTTCTTCTTCTTCCTTTTTTTTTTTTGTTTTTTGTTTTTTGTGAGTTTAACATGTAGTGAAAAGAAAGAAAAATGTTTTGATTGGAGATGCTTTTGTTTTCTTATCTTGCTGGAAGGGGCTTAATCTTGGTCTTTTCTGGTGTTAAAAGTAGCTAAATGACAACTGTATTACTATTAAGACCCCATGTCCAGCTTGGAAAATGTGATTATATTTGTTAGTTTTGTTGCCCTAGGGGAAGGGGGTTGTTTATGAAATAAACTATCAAATTATCGTCCACTTTAATTAAAGGTGTGATAGCTTGTATTCAGTTTACAACTGTGCATAGAAGTTTGTTGGACCCAATATTGATGATGTGGTGGTAGCTGGTTTATAGATTGGGAATCATAACTCATGAGGATATGGTACGATCTTTTCTAGAAGCAGAGTTTTGAACATTTGGGTCATGATGTACAGTGATGGCATCTTTTATAGTTCAACATTTCTTTAGACACAGACATGCACAATACTTTGCAGGTGTCATCTTAGTAGTTCTGTTGTGTATGTCATTTATCTTGGGTAGATCTGCAGATCAGTGATCCATCACCTTGCTTTTCTTGAACAAGGAGTGACCAATCGCCATGATTTTTCTGAAAAGGGAGTGACCCATCGCCAAATATGAGTTTGTGGCGGTGTTTTGATCTGATGCATAACATAATTTTGCTGCTGCATGATGTTCTTGTTGATCGGAGAGAGAGAGAGAGAGAGAGCCCTGAAGATAAAATCACTCTTTATATCTGATCTGATGTAGTCATATATTGATTGTTTAGAAACAAAATATATTATAACTCCGTTTGGGAAGATGGATTTGGGGATTTTTTTGGCTATTTTAGCCACAAAAAACAAAATATCACATCCAACCCATAATCATTACACACTTCTCTCACAAAAAAAAGTCAAAAAAGCCAAAAAGCCAAAAAGTCCTTCCTAAACCCAGCTTTTTAGCCCAGGCTAAAATAGCCAAAAAGCCAACCCACTTCCCAAACGACACCTAAATAGCTTGCTGGCCTCACTTGGACTATTAACTGAACAAATATGTAAGTGGTTGGGTTGGGTGTTGCCACTGGAACTAAACATCCATTAGCCCATTTGTTCAAAAATAATAATAATAATAATAAATTATGAATCCCAAAAGTCTTAACACTTTAAAATAGGAAAGCATTTTTTGCCTTTTCAGATCTCATTCACTTTTGAAAGCACATTCACGTTCATGGTTCTCACTTTAGAGCTTTTTTTATTATATTCCCACTTCAAAGAAAGCAATACTTAAAAAAGGGAATCCTTGCATTTGGCTGCGAAACAACAGAAAATATATTTAGCTCTATGAAATTGAATGTTTAATTCCTGCAAATTGCAGTATATTTATAATTTGTGTTATAATATTATTTTGTCAACTTATATTCACATATGTTAACGTATCTTACGATACATGATATGATATGATACGCAATACATAAAGTTGGTACAACGGTACACAATATGTATCATGATTCGACAACATTGGTTACAATGATGTGTCCGCTAGGTATAGTTGTAAATTTCAAGAAAGTCTTATTTTGTTTATCATTTACGTTTTGTGAAAAATAGATCGATATGTACAGATAAGTCACTAAATCACTTGAAGGTGTTGTGGAACTGATGAACGGCGATTGTTTGTTGACAAAGACAGATAGATACAGATAAATCACTAAATCACTCGAAGGTACAGATAGATCAATAAATTGTTTCTTGTGGATTGCCTTTTGTCTTGTTATAGCCACTGATTTCACAATTGTTGTGGTGAACAATACTTGTTGCTTGAAGTTTCTTGACAATGGTTTTTTTGGTCTTAAAGTAATGATAACATGTTTGACTATGTGGTATTATCTTTGTGCCCCACAAACTGTCTTGAAATTTGTTTCTTATTGTTTTATGTGTATACTTGCATGTTACTAGAAGTCGTATCATTTATGCTTATTTTTTATATTGTATTCAATATGTTTACTTAATAACAAAAATGTATTCGAAATCTATTTGTTGCAACTCAATTAATGAACTACATGTCAATGTCTCAACCATGATTTCTGTTTCAGTGGCATACAAATTATCAAAAAAGAAGAATGATGACACTCTTAAATTGCTTCATACGATTCTCTATGGAAGGAGGGGAAAGGTAATCTGAATTTGATAATGCATTCTAATTTTGTAGTTTTCCTTTCTCTCCCTCCTTTTTGCCAACCCCGTGGTTGCTTGTGATGACATAAATAGGGCACATGTGGAAAGCTACACATGTAGGCACTGCCTTGAATCCATACTTATCACTATATATTTAATATATTATATATAGCAATAAATCTGAAAACAATATACCGAAACGCACCAGTACCGGTACGTACTGTAACAATAACAGTATTCATAACATTGCTCTTATTAGGAGGGTTTTCCCTTGATTAGAAATTACAGTAACTTCATCTACTTTTGCCAACAACGTGCAGGTTCCAGTTATCTTCTTTTTTTATGGTACTCTGTTTCCATTTGACTCTGTTTCTTTACCTTATGCAGGCAGTTCAGGTTAAAAGTAATATTTCCCGGTTTTCTGGTTTTGTGTGGAATGAAAATGAGGTAAATAATCCATCTTAAACATATATTCAAGTACTTCCTGCATACTTTTTTTTTCCCCTTCCCTTTTTCTATATAGGGAATTTATCTTGTTTTTCTACCTTTTAGATATTTGGATACTTCATTTTATTTGGATCTGTGGCATGGTTTAACCAAAACAAACCTTTGAGCTTTTTTGGTTTTTAACTTTTACCATCATTGCAGGAAAAGCAAAAGATGAAAGTGAAAGAAAAATTCGACAAGTGTGTTAAAGAGAAGTTGTTGGAATTCTGTGATGTGCTTGACATACCAATTACGAAGTCAACTACAAGGAAGGTTTGTTGATATCTTACCAGCTACCACTGCATGTATGGCATGGAAAGGTTTATATTGACTTACTAGTTTAGATTGACTTATTTTGCACCAATTCTAATTTGTGTCGTGTAGTTCTTCCTCCAATGGGAAAATATCATAAATGTTTGGTTACATGTTCCTGGATGCTTTGGTCCTGTTTGGTATCTTTCTCAAACTTTTTGTTCATTTTTGGAAACAAAAACAATGAAAAGTTCAGAAACACCAATTGTTTTCATTTTTGTGCAAAAACAGTTTTTTAAAATTTAGAAAGCAATTTAAAAGTGTTTCAGGTGTGTTTTAAGAAAACTTTCCAAAAGCAGTTTTGGAAACAACTTGCCAAACAAGCTTTCGTATCAATTTTCTTTCTTTTGTCAATTTTGGAGAACAGAATACTAACAACGAAAATGATACCAAATCTGCCCTTCATATCCCCAAATCAACAAATGATACAAACCTGCCCAAATCAATGCATTTTGAGTCCGTAGATAATCATCAAACACTTGAGGAGCACAATGACAGACATGGGAAACAGATACAACATGATACGAACATGCTGACATGACAATTTTCAATAGAAAATTAGGACACAACACAGTAGGGAAGTGACACCAATAAATATATATATATATATATATATTTTGTATGTGTACATTAAAATAATAACTATTTCTTCATGTTTTTACATTGTAAATGTATTTCTATTTTACTATATCAAAATAATAGGAAACTATGTTCCACATTCTACTTGTTGGAAAATGTGTGAACAGAAAGTTCTATAGGAGTAAATCCACTTTACTTTGATTTTATTATTGGATCTCAGCAAGTCAATTTTTTCGAACTTATAATGTGTTTGATGTGAGTATTAGTGATAGACACGTGTGTCTCCAAAGTATCCAGTTCTGAAAATTATTGAATAATAATAAGACTCATTTGGACGTGTGCTAGGGAGGGCACATGTTTGACATGGAATGTTTCTTAGTCAGACACCTATTTACATGCAGTCAAACTAGGTGTATTTGATTGTGAAAGTACCTGTCAGCTAAGTAGTTTGACTGGGTGTGTTGCTGTCAGTGTAACTCTGCCTTGTACATCATCAAGAAGAAAAACTTCGATCTAATTCTTTTCGTGGTAGTAGTTCGATTGGTAAATAACACTGCAGCCCAAGTCATAATACAAGATATGCATGCCTTTTGTTGTCACTATGATGAGTTTATTTGTGTGCGCAGGAAGATATTGTTGTAATAATGATGGACTTTTTGGTGGCCCCTCATGCTACGACCACTGAGTTACTTGCTGAAAAAGAGCAGGTTGGTTTACTCTCAGTAAAAAAAAATTTATGTATTCAGATAACTGCTATTTACTTTGGCTTCTTATATTATGAATGTTCTGTCTGTATACCAGTCAAGTAAGGGCAAAAAGCGTAAGAGGGTTGTCAAACGGAGTGCATCAATGTCTGGAAGCACCTCATCAAAACGCTCAGCTAAGGTACCATAGTTGTTATCATTGCAAGTAGATCTGTAGATTTGACAGTATAATATTATAAGAGAAAGAACTCTCTATCAAAATTATCTTTCTGCATGATTTTTAATCGGTACAAATCACAACTCCAGTTGGTTTCTTTTTAAGAAAGATTTGGGTTCTTGTTTTACATGCCCACCACTGCTTTGCCGCTCTACTTCGTGCCATCTACAAAGCCATGAAGTAGATCATAGATGATGAATATCACTCATCAAAGTTTAGTATCTACAAGGACAAGATGTTTAGTTTCTGATCTGAGGTCTATAACTTCGATAAAATTCAGTTGTGGTAAAGGCACCATTAAATGATTCTCAACTGTTGGATGATCCATTGTGGAATTTATGTATTGTATTATTTAGTTGACTAATATTCTGTCTGTGTTGAACTGTTTAAAACAACAGAGCAAGTTGGGGTGTTGTTACTGCTATCTGGGTTTACGTGCTATGAAATTGTCCATAACAACTCATTTTTACATCTTGTGCTTTGTTTGTGTGCGCCACATCTTTAGCTGCATTTATGGATCTTAACCCAGATGCACTCTTTAATGTATTTTTCTTTTCTGGGGGTGTTAATACTTAATTACAGTCCCTTTTTTTAGGAAGCTTTCTCTTTGAAGTTGAGAAAGGCCGAGTAAAACAAAACAAACACATATATACAAAAGATAAAAGGCATGCACTCATGTATACAAAAGATAAAAGGCATGCACTCATGTATACAAAAGATAAAAGGCATGCACTCATGTATAATAGTTTGCTGCCATTTTTTGCAACTTGCTTTATCTTTTTCATTTTTATTCATCTGTCTTATCTTTGTCTGATGATTTTACAGAGTCATAAAAAGATTGAGAATGCATCTGAAGAGATGGAGAAAGATAATACACCTGAAACAGATGATGAATCAGGTGACAAAGAAGAGGAAGAGGAAGAACTTGAAGAAGAGGAAAATGTGAATGGTGTTCCTGAAAGTTCCAAAAATGAGGTGCCTGAGCATTCTGAAAGTGAAGAGAGCAAAGATGAATTTGAAGATGAATCTGAAGAAGACACTGGTAAAGATAAACGTGGTTCAAAAAAATCGTCTGCGAAGAAAGAAGCTGGTGGAAAGGCAAAGGCAAAAACCAAAAAAGTTGCAACTCCAAAGAAATCTAGTGCACCCAAGAAAAGAACACCTGTGAAATCATCCAAAAAAGAGGTACCTGAGCATTCTGAGAGTGAAGAAGAGAGCAAAGATGAATTTGAAGATGAATCTGAAGAAGACACTCGTAAAGATAAACGTGGTTCAAAAAAACTCTCTGCAAAGATAGAAGCTGCTGGAAAGGCAAAAACCAAGAAAGTTGCAACCCCAAAGAAAACTAGTCCACCCAATAAAAAACCACCTATGAAATCATCTTCAAATCACTCCAAGGTTGATGATAGCAGTGATACGCTTCCAAAGACATTCTCAAGGAAGAAGAGAACTGAAGTAGTGAAGGAAAAATCGTCAACTCCAAAGAAACCTGCTTTGAAGGAAAAGTCGTCAACTCCAAAGAAACCTGCTTCCATGGAGAAATCTGGTAATAATTATTTCCTATTTAATTTTTCTTTCCTGGCATACGCTGTATACTTTGTTCTGCTCGTGAGAAGTTTCAGCGCTAATGGTCTGTGGTTTAAATTTTTGATGATTTTAGAAGCAATTCTCTCAATGTTTGCCATTGTCCTGTGAAATCATCTCCAATTCTGAATAACATTTTTTTTCATTTGAATCAACTTTCTGAAGATATTCTCTATTTTTGTGAAGGGAAAAAGGCTGCAAAAGGGAAAGACAAACCTAAAGAAGATAAACTAAGGCCAAGTGATGATGAACTCAGAAACGCTATATGCGAAATTCTTAAAGAAGTTGACTTCAACACGGTAAGAATTTGATCTCTTTCTAATTGTAGTGAAAGAATTTCTTAAGAGCAACCAAATAAGCTGCCTCCACATTTGTTGTTTGTTTTTATGGCTGAACTACCATATATCTTCTAGATATACCCCCTCGCACCTAATGGTGAGCTCATATACAGACTCTTTGCCATAAAAAATGGCATAATAGCAAAATTAACGTGGTTAAGTCTTTTCTAAAGAAATCTAAAAATGTTGTCAATACCATACCAATGTTCTTATGCAATTACTGGGGGACAAGTTGCACTACTAGAATTTGCTTGTAATTAAACGCATGCCGAGCTTTTTGCTTAGCATTTTCTTTATGAAGATTAGCAACTATTTTCATGTTGATTTCTTGTTCCTGTTTCTTGTTGTCGGTTAGAAAATTAGTTTTTTTATTTTATTTTGTTCATATTGTGCCAGGGATAACCAGCGTTTTCTTCTTTTCTTCCTGTGTTTTGCAGGCTACATTCACTGACATTCTGAAACAACTTGGTATGCCTTCTTCATTCTTATTTGCTTAAATCTCATATCGAGTCTGATGCTTCATTGAGTAGAGTCGAGTCGAGCCTATGAATCTAATTTGAAAGTGTCCTTGAAAGTTTAGATGATACTCAAATTCTATGTAGCAGTATGTTGCATTTTAGTAATGAGCATTGAAAAACGAGCCACAAATGTTTCATTATTCCAGTGGCTTAAATGATCCTTATGGATGTATTGCACTTCAATGGGAAATTAGGCCCGCTCTTGAATGGCCTAGGATTCATTACTCAAGGTTAGGATGTCAACTATGACAAAATTTTGGTGACCCAAGAAGGGGGGGAGAGGGGTACAATTTTTTTTATTATCTGTTTAAATTTCATGAAAATTCAGGCGACTTGTGTGTCAAAGGTAACTAAAATCAGTGAACATGATATTTGGAGGGCTACAAATTTTTTTTTTATTTTTTATAATCCTTTTAAATTTCATGAAAATACAGTAGAGTAATGTGTCAAAGGTGTCTAAAATCAGTTAATATGATGTTTTGTTGAAATGACATTGCATGTATTTTCGTTCTTAATTAAGTTGATAAACCCATATTGGGATTTCCTTCTTCCAGCTGGGCGATTTAAAATGGATCTCACCCCGAGAAAGTCTTCGATAAAGCTCATGATCCAGGCTGAACTGACCAAACTAGCTGATGAGGCAGATGATGAAGAAGATGAAGGCGAAGCTGAGAAAGATGAGACTCAACCTGGTCAAGGTGTGGAGGCCTGACTGCTGGGGTGGAATGGCCTGACTGCTGAGGTGGAACATGCCTAGAGAAAAAGCTATTCATTAGCTTCACAAATCCTTTTTCTTTTTCTTTTTCTTTTTTTTTTTTTTCCAGAATTTTATTCTGTTGTGCAACCTTGTCATGTTTTTTCCGACTCTTAATACAGCCGGCTGTAATTTATTGTTCCTAGTTTGTTACTAGAAATTAGTAGAGTACTTAGGGCTGCTTAACTTATGCTACAATAGCCAGTTATTTTGTACACAAAACAAAAGTTTGTAGGAATTCGCCTGTGGTTAATTTTAACTTTTTGTTGACAATGAGAAAAATATTCTGGTTGACTCTTGAGAGATTAGTATTGTGATCTCATGTTAGAATTAGTTTGATGGATTGTCTGGCATCAGAAACAGGATAGCATCAAAGTTTTCTCTAGTTTGGCATCATGCCATTATTATATAGGCACATGTATTATTTATTGATTGTGGCAGTTCGAATGCGAAATTTGCCATGGTTGCTATCCTAGGGAAGATATTAGATGATGGGAAATGAGGTCACCTTGCTGATTACTTTCTTTTCAATTTGTGTTCTTTTGTAATATGCTGATTATTTGGTGTTAAGCAGGTCTTTAGAAACCAGTAATAATTTTCATTTGAGATTTATCTCATCATATGCTCATGTGGATTGCCAACGCTTAAATTTATTAGGGTAAGAAAAATCCAGTGAATTTACAAATAGTTTCCGAAAAATGAAAAAAAATGTGACGTCGCGGCCATTGAATTTTAAGGCCTCATTTGTACCCCACTCAATTTCAGAAAGTATGTTCTTCTCCTTCGTACTTTCAAAAATTTTCTGTTCATCAATGAAGTATATCTCTCAAAGCATCTCAAATCCTTAACCTCTTCTTTTATCAAATTTAAATTTGATGAAAAAAAGGTAAAAAACAATCTATACTTGTTTCATCAAATGTTTATCAAATCAAGAGAGATATTTTTTTGAGAGCTTTTTTGATAAATCATCTTTCTAAGAATTTTATTTCATCCAACACATTCTTTTTTACTATTCCATTAGGTCCTATTTGAGGTAAGAAGATCAAAATATCCTCAATCTCTCAGGCCCCATATTAATGTTGATATTTAATGTTGATTGTTATCATATTCTGGTAGTTCTCATGCATCAGGATATTGACTGCCATTATATTCATATTAATTTAAAATGAATTTTTGTCATTGTGTTGTTAATTACATGATGTGAATTTTCACATCATGTAATTGAAATGAATATTCATATCATTATATTTACATTAATTTGAAATGAATTTTTATCATTTTGTTGTCAATTACATAATGTGAATATTTATACTAAAACATACAAATATGAACATTCACATCACTACATTAGATGAAAGAGAATGTTCGCATCATTACATATTATGAATAAGAATGTGTTGTCAATTAAAAATATAATGAACGCTATTTTTAATGTGTTGTCAATTAAAAATAAAATTAAAAATAAGAAGGTTCACATGTTGTGAATGTTCACATTACTATATTAGATGAGAGAATTTTTTGAAAATGTGTTGTGAACTTTACATCAGATGAGAAAAAATATTTACATTATTTTAATGTGTTGTCAATTAAAAATATATTCACATTATATAATAACTAGCGTATGCCCGTGCCTAAAGGCACAGTGTAAATAATTTTAAGATTAAAATACAGTTATAATTTATACGTATTATGTTGAAATTTATGAAGTTTGTGTTATTTTTTGATAAAGATACTGAAAAAATATATTGAAAACTTAAAAAACTTATAACAATTTTGCTTGTATTACACGCTCTACAAAACTCAAATAAAATAACAACTCCTCATAATCTTAATGCAAATTAAGAAACAAACATATAAGATTTAAAGTTATATTGTATATCAAATTATAAAAGACAGTAAAAAAAAATGTAAACACTGAACAAAAAATAGAAATTAAAGTTATATTGTCATATACCAAAAGAGTAGGTTAAAACTTTACAAAAAAGTGGGTTAAAGCTTTTCAAAATATGTATGCTTCACAAAAGATGTGTCAATAACATGTCTTCAAATATGTGTTTGCCCAAACTTCCTTCTCATTACTTTCCAAAAAGTTTTTGTATCAATTTGTATGTATCCCCAATGAGGAATGTGCACAACAATCTGGTAATTTGTGGAAACAAAAAAAATATAGATTAGTACATTTGTTGAAAATATATATGTCAAAATACTTTGAGATTGAAATTACCTTATTATATCTCCATCGAAGCAAGCTAGTCATATTTCTCCTTTTAAGCTCTATAGATTTTTCGGTCCAATCCTACAAAAGTCCAAATTTCAAATTATTATTAAATTGAAATTTTATAAAAAATTATATAATCAATAGAAATAAATCTACATGGTTACCTTCTAATAAAACGTCATTTAATCTACATAGAATACTACAACAACACTTCAGGATAAACAATATTTGTAGTAGAATCCAAACTATCTTTAGGGAGGAGAATACTTATACGATCAAAGGATGTACATCTAAACAATGCCACATATAATTACCCATAGCTAAACACTAGTATACGTAAATTAACCTGAACAAATTTCACAGATTGTCCTTGAGATTTATTAATGGTCAAGGCATATGTCAATCGAATTGGAAATTGACGTTTTGTCATTTGGAAAGGCATTTCTGAAGAAGATGGTGTCAAAGATATCCTTGGTATGAATACCAAATTGCCAAACTTTTCTCCAGTTAAAATTTGAGTTTCAATTATGTAAGTGCCACACCTAGTAACCATCAATCTTGTACCATTACATAGTCCATCTTTCGGTGCAATGTTTCTCAACAATATTATAGGACAACTCACTTTCAACTCTAACTTAAAAGCTGGAAGCCCAAGAGGATCCAATGAATTTAAATATTCATTAGGATATCTATTTGTAATGGTATGATCAATTTCATTATCTTTAGACATTTTATTTGCTGCAAGATAAGTATATAATCATCTTGGAAAGATATTCAACGCAGTAGTATTAATGTCACTGACATCATCATTATGCGCAGATAGAATTGTGCGTTCAGTTAAAAATGTTGGGGTTGACGTCTCTATTATATTCAATTGTGGATAAACTGTAGAAAGTAATTCATTCAAATCTTGACATTTGTGTATTGTTGATAGAAGGTTAACAATTTCTTGAGGATTGATCCCAATCTAAAAAAAAAGTGAAATCAATAAAAAAGTAAGAGTGTAAACACAATTTATTAATTAAAAATAATATATATAATAAAGGTTAAAGTAGTGTTACCTCCATAAAGAAATTTAAAAAATTAGCATTTTCATGGCCTTCATAATTTAAGCGCGTATTCAAATCCAAAGTTAAGATATATATATGTTTCCATAGAACAAAGTGTATTAATGATGCATTCACAATTTGCTTACGAACTCCTTTAGGTATAACTGGTAAAATTTGTCAAAAGTCTTCACCAAGAACAACAGTAATACCCCCAAATGGCTTTTCACTATCACAAATATCCCTCAATGTACGATCAACCGCCTCAACACAATATCTATGTTGCATAGGAACTTCATCCCAAAATATAAGTTTTGTTTATCTAAATAACCCAGCTTGTAATGATTGTTTGATAAACCCACAAAGTGAATTTTCCAAGACATCCAACGGAATGGAAAATGTTGAATGTGCAGTGCGACCTCCTACCAGTATCAATGATGCAATTCCAGATGAAGCCACAGTAACAACGATATGCCCAAGGTTGCGACATTTTAATACAATCGTATTGTACAGAAATGTTTTCCCTGTTCTAGCACCCCCATTCAGAAAGAAAACAGTTCATTTATTTTGAAAAACTGAAGAAATGAGTGTGTTATAAGCATTCCGCTGTTCATTATTGAGACAATCAATAGTAATTTGTGGATCTGCATGTTGTGCCTCACTCTGCAGTTGTTGATGTTTGTATATTAATCGATTACTGCACTCCAATTTGTAGTAGGTTGTGGCATGGGTGGGAAGTCAATTAAACTTTTGCCTGATTCATGAAGCATTTGATTTAAAAGATGGAGACCATAATTTTCAATTTGAGCCTCAGTTGGTTTAGAAATGACAAATAATGGACGAATCTTATGTGCAAGATCATCGCATATATGCGTTGAAAATTGATTCCATAATACACATGGATTTAGTGAAGAGCACTAGGTGAGAATAATACTAAACAATCTCCTCGTTTGATATCGAGTTTTTATAACTGCAACCTCTTTCAAGCATTGTATCCATTCTTTATCATCTTCTAAAAGCCCCCTTGCAATACATGCTAATTTAAATGTATCATGCACAACATTATCGATCATGTGTAAAGACTGAAACGACTTTGGTTCTTTGACAACAGTTAGTAACAAGCGCAGATAAAATCTTTCACCACAATTAGGACTAGTAAAGTACATTCTACCAATTGCATATCTCATTTCTCTTGATTTCCATCTCTTTTCTAACTTGAGCCAAAAAATGTTGTGGAAATTCTTGATATGTGAATAGACATTCATTTTCACTGGCAGCACAAGATACAAAGAAGCCAGTAAGAGTTGACATTTGTTGACCAGCTCTAGATTGAATCATTTCTAATCACTCTTCTGGGTTAAAAACAACGCAATGCATTCCAGGTAAATGAAGTGCCAATTATATAACTGTTGGCATCTCTGCATGCAAAGGATGACCAAATATTCACCAAGCAGCTTCTGGAGGTCCAATATACCTTGCATCAAGATATTGTTGAATCTCATTTATCATTCCTAACACCATCGTTGTACGATCATAACCCTTATAAATGTACTTATGTATATACTTGACACATCTCATTCCGGCACAAACTTCCACATTTATATGACAGTTGAAAATTTTTGAAAGATATGCATTGTATGGTACGACATCCCTGTTATCAACTTCTTGCCCCCTCACAGTATGTACTTGACCATTATTGCGACGACGATAGATAGGGTATCCATCTTGATTCACAGTTGTTGGTTCTGTGAAAACTTGAGGGTATCTCTTAGTGCATCTACCATTTTCCATACATGGTGCTTGCGGATTTCGAGCACCACATGGTCCATGTACCATACAACATTTGATAGTTTCAAAAAACATAGGATCATCTTTTGGGTCTGGAAATTCAGCACAGACCAATTTGTCTACTTGAGCACATGTTCGAATTTTGTCTGGACCCTTGAAAAATAAAAGTGCATGCATATGAGGGAGGCCTCGTTTTTGAAAATCAATTGTAAAAACATGTAGAAGTTTATTTCCAAACACTTTATTTGTTTCTATTTCCTTCATCAAACATTTTCTCTTCAACTTAAAAACACAGGCAATTAAATCAGGACGATCAATAGGTTTTTGATACGGTAATAATGCTGAAGTAATTTCTGGCCAATTGGGATTTACAGTCATGGTAAGAAAAATATCTGGGTGTTGGTTGTATCGTGTGATAGCCATTGAATCTTAAAAGATTTCAAACATATGTCTAGGACTATTAGTAAATGAAGATAGCAAAACAAACCTTTGACCAATTTGATCAGGCCGCACATAATCTGGATCCATATCTGACAACTCTTGGTAAAGCTCAGCCCGAAGTTTCCCTTGATTAAGCTTGTAGTATGTCAATCGATTTTGCTCAGTTGCAGCCCAAGCATCTACCAAAAACTCTTGAAATAGTTTTCCACCTCTAAAAATTGTTGAATACTTTGTGGGTCGTTCAAACAAACGATAACTATAAAAATCAATTTGAGTAAGTCGATCAGTTGAAGGTTGATTATACTGAACGTTCCACAATTTCAACTTAGGTTCCCATCCAAGCTCACCATATGGAAATAATAGAACATAATGTAATGGCAAGTATGCTGGGTGACATTCATTAATTTGCATCAACTCATTATTTCCTCGGAAATGTAAGATAATATCTCTCATTCCATTTACCTCTGTTCCATCACTTGGTATTACAATTGGAATCTCATCTGTAGTTGGTAGGTTATACCAACGTCGATCAGTTGTTGAATTGTAATGAAGATGAGCAGATAGATTGTGTCCTGCCGAGTCTAATTGATGTAAAATGGCATAAACCTGGCGATATTAATGCATTGACTTGCAATAAACTATCCTGAATAGTTTTGAGAACATCCCTTCTCAAGTTAGGATTTCTACGATTACGAATTTCTAAAGCTGAATAAGGGTCATAGATATACAGCTGAGCATAACTCGCATCCTGCCCTGGTTGTGGTTATAGTGATCCTGTTCGATGTCGCAATTCTCCATGAATTGTGAATGATGTAGAGCCCCTTCCACTGAATACTCTAGGATCCAATGTAGCACCAAGACTCGTAAAAGTATTGGCTGCATTGTACACTTGAGTATAACTTTGAAAGAATTTTGATTGATCATTATTCCCATAATACAATGCCTGAAGTGGTGGAGGGGGTGTAATAAGTAAAGGTAGCCTAATCTTTCTTTCCAAACAACAAGTTTCGAATAAGGGACACTTCATAAATGATTTTGTCAATTTTTCATCCATCCAATGTAAGGCTGAACAGTAAGAACATAATACATCCATCTTGCCAAGATAATGGTGGCAAGAATCTTTGTGTGCTCGGGCATCAATTGATATACTCGTAGGCATATATTCTAATTCATCATCAGTACATAGATCTTGTTGAAAAAATCGATTTATAGGAGTAGACCTACGAATATTTGTGTATAAATAAAATTCTGTAAAACAAAACAATATGAGTAAAAGTATATATTTCAAGATTAGACACAGTAGTTTACCAATTCCTTTGTGGAGCTAAAGATGTACTTGGCATAGAAAACGAACATGTAGAATGATGGGTAACCATTGTTCATTTTTGTGCCGAATGAGAATCTTCAGTTATTGTTTCCCACTCCAAGCGAGTGCGATCGCGACAAATTGGTGTTGAAGAACGTTGTCTTAGTTGAACACATTCTTCTAATCCCTCTTGTTCTCGTTGCAAACATTGAAATTCAAAGTATGACTTTTCAATTTTTTCACGCTCTCGCCGTGCACGTTGGGCCAATGCAGCTTTTGATATTACATTATCATTTTGTGCCTAAAATGAAAATATTTTATCATTGAAGCAAAATATGTGAATATTTTGTACTTAAAATGAAACTAACTTCTTATTTCTTCCCTTTCTCTTAATTTTGTTTTTTATTTTATTTGTTTTATACCTTTAATAGTGTTATCTTTATTTCTTTATTTCTTTCTTATTTCTTCCCTTTCCCTTTCCCTTTCTTTGTTTTCTGTCTTCTTATTTATTCCCTTTCCCTTTCCCTTTCTTTGTTTTCTATTTTATATATTAAATAAGAATTAAAAACCTATCTTATTTAGTTTCTCTTTTCTTTATATATTTTTTCTTTATTCCTTCGTTTCTTTTTTCCTATTCTCTTTATATAAGTAGCAACTTATGAATAGTACATTATAAATGCACATGTATCCATGCAAAATAAAAATAAATAAATTTGAAAAACACATACAAATAATAGCAAGTTACAGGAAAATATATTACATTTCTACAAAAATAACATAAAACAATAAATTCATTTTATACACTCATATCTTTTAACTATTCGAAATTTTGATTAGTTTTGCATCATATTTTAAAAAAAGAATATATACCACTTGACATGCATTTGTCATTCTCTTGCCGGAAGGAGCCATCTTTTCTTTTCCTTTAGACATTGGGTTGACCTTTTCTTTTTCTTTTTCCTAACAAATATAAATAAAATATTCAAAAGATTAAAAAAATCTTATATAATTTTATATAAATAAAATACATATAATATTTGACTTGATTTTGTACTTACTGCACGAATACGGATAACATTAAGGTCATACTCATCACGGATGACCACACCAACATTTCTAGATGGGATTGTAGGAGGAGGCCTACAGAAATGGATTGTGAACAAATTAAAATCTATATAATAAAGTGGTAATAGTAAGAATATATATTTCAAAAATTAAATACAGTTGTTTACTAATTTGGTGTTAAAGAAGGTTGTCTTGGATTAATACATTCCTTCGATCTTTCTCTTTCTCGTTTTCGTTGTAGGCGTTGTCCCAATTGGTATGCAGAACATGGTTTTTGATTTTTTTCACGTTCTCGCCGTGCACGTTGGGTCAATACAGCTTTTGATAACACATTATCATTGTGTGCCTAAAATGAGAATAATATATAAGAATGTGCATAAAATGTGAAGATTAACTAACTTGCTTCCCTTTCATCATGTATTTTTTCTTTCTTTTAACTAACTTCTCCTCTTCACTCGGTTAAGTTTTAGTCATATAAGAACCAATGCATGTATTGATGAAATTTAAAAAGGGAGGGAAAAATAATTTGAAAACACATTAAGCACACAAAACTGCAAACTCACTATGCACGCACTTATTGGGTTAAAGACACTACCCATCTCTTTACAAAATATACATTGAAAAGGTAAATATTAGATCATTGGGTACGTAAAATGTGAATATTAGCGTGTAATGTTTTCTACTTTCTTTTTCACTCTTCTTGTTGTTTTTGTTATATTAAAATGCATTTTTGTCTTTTTCTTCTTTCCTTAAGAACTTCTTATAAGAAAAATAAAAATTAAAAAAATTATATTATGTAGTTTCCTTTTCATCACATATTTGTTCCTTCTTCTTCTTTTCCTTTTTCGTTTTCTTCTATTATATTTTTATTATGCTATGTTGTAAATGCAACATGTGTTCATACAAATAGACCAACATATTAAAAATTTAAATTAATGTTCATACAAATGCATTAGCATGTTGTACAAATGTTTACTTTAACATGCTTTAGAAAAACATTTCACATTCAATAAAAAGAATTGAATAAATATTTGGAAAATGTACATAAAAAAGAGTATATAACACTATGCAATTCCTAAAAAAATCTATATAATATTCGAAAAAGAAACTTTTAAAAATTGTTGAGAAACCATACCATGGGATGTCCATTTTCCTTTCCTTTGTCATAAGGAATAGCTTTTTTTGTTTCCTTTGATATTGCTTTGTCTTTTTCATTTGCCTTTGCCTTTGCCTATAAAAAATAAGTAGAATATATTTATAAATTATTTTTAAAATGATAAGAAAATACATGTCCAATGTTCAAGTGACTTTTAAGCTTACCTCATGAATGCGAATAGTATTAAGGTCACGCTCATCGCAAATAACAACATTAATATTTCTTTCTTGAAGAAATCGAACCTATACATACAAAAATTTTAGAGTGATAAATAAAACTTTATACACATAAATAAGAAAATTAGTAAAGGGAGGTGATATTACGGTTCGGTGTAAGTCCCCATCCACCTATAAAGTATGAGGGAAAAAAAAAAATTAGAATAGTGATATTGTCCATAACTGTTGTACTTAAATTTATAAGAGAGGTACTTAAATTTATATGAAGAAAAAAAAAAAAAACACACACACTTGATCAAAAATAGTTATATTGTCCATAACGGTTGTACTTTAACCTAAAAATGTTTGGTTATATAATTTTAGACACCAAGAAACAAAAAATTAGCAATAATAAAAGTTAACATGGATTTCATTGGCAATGAAATGTTATTTCCAAATTTGTTGCTACCAAATCGAATAATAAAATTCAAAATTTTATTTAAATAAATAACTGCCATGAATAGAAAATACTTAACGAGTTACAATCAAGAGGAGAAAAAATAAATAAAAATGTAAACATCTAAGAAAAAGAAAAAGGCCAACCCAATGTTTAGAATAGATGTATTTTAACAATCACATTAAAATGATAAAATTAAAATCAGAGTACAACAATTGTCCAAATTTGAACTCTTCTATTTTCTAATTGAATTCAATTTTATAGAGATGAAATTAAAACCAAAATCAAAACCCGTTATAATCATAATCATAAATTTATGCTAAAAAAAATAATTCAACAAATACCAAAGCCATTTTATAAGCAACTAAAGTAATAAACACACATATACATTCACCAGAATTTTTGAAATACAACATAGAATATTATATTCCCTTAAAAAGGTGCAAAAAAAAAAAAAAAACTTTCTTGCCATATTACACATAAATATTAAAATGCCAACTCTCTGAAATTTTTCTTTTAATTAGGAACTTTAGATATTCAAAAAAAATTATATGAAATATACAGTTCCTTTCTTTTTAGAATCACACAACAAATATATTACATGTGAATGGTATAATTTTTTTATTAATAAGATGTGAAATACATTTTTTTGAGTGTGTGAGTTTAATTTTTTTGTTGTAGGAAGATCAACTAAATAAATCACCCTTATTTTCTTTTTAAATAGCTCCAAACAAACAATCCCTTCTTTCTCCACTACAACAAAAACATACTTTAGTGGCAGTACACTAGTGGCATATTTTTAGAAAATGCCACAAAAAATGATATTTAGTGGCACGTTTTTGAAAAATGCCACAAAACGACAAACATAAAAGGCTCTAGTGACATTTCAATGAACAAGTGTCACAAAACTACAACAAAAACATACTTTAGTGGCACTACACTAGTGACATATTTTTAGAAAATGCCATAAAAATGATATTTGGTGGCACATTTTTGAAAATGCCACAAAACGACAAACATAAAAGGCTCTAGTGACATTTCAATGAATAAGTGTCACAACACTACAACGAAAACATATTTTAGTGACACCATACTAGTGACATATTCTTAAAAAATGTCACAAAAAGAATATTTGGTGGCATTTTTTAGAAAAATGTCATAGAGCCACAAACATACAAGACTCTAGTGGCATTTCAATTAAAAAAAAGTGTCATTTCACTACAACAAAAATGTCACTACAACAAATTTACACTTTAGTGACACTACACTAATAGCATGTTTTTAGAAAATGCCACAAAAATAAAAATTGGCATTAAATGTTTTAGAAAAATGCTACAGAACCACAAAACATATAAGGCTCTAGTGGTATTTCAATAAAGAAATGTCACATCAATTTTATGACATTTTATAAAATAATGACAAAAAAATATGTTCGTGACATTTACCAACAGATGCCACTAAACTTTAGTTGCAATGGCATTTTTTAAAAAATGTCAGGACAGTAGGTAGGTGCAAATTACTTTTTATGGTACTTAGGTAAAAAGTGTCATAAACAAATATTTTATAGCATTTTGAGAAATGCCACTAAGCCAAAAACTTTCCAAGCTTATAATGACATTTTTGAAAAAACAAAAAATACCAATATATTTTCTAAAATTTTAAAATGCAGTAAATGATTAAAAATAAATGAATTAAACTCAATATACACTACAGGAAAAAGCATATTCGGCGACTAAATTTCCAGACCAAAAAAATTTGGTTGCTGAAAGTATAGCTTTCAGCGACCAAAACAGCATTAGTTGCCAAAAGTAAAGCTTTTTGGCAACTAAACAATTTTAGTAGCCAAAAGTCTACAATTGGCGACTAAAACTAAGTTTGTTCGCTGATTATATGGGTTTTACCGACTAAAAAAATTTTAGTAGCCAAAAGTAAAGTTTTTTGGTGCCAAAAAAAATTTTAGTAGCCAAAAATCTACAATTGCCGACTAAAAAATAAGTTTAGTCACCAAAAGTGGTCATTTTTAGCACGGGAGAACTAAAATCCTAAGGCGGGAATAAAATTTTTTGGTCACCAAAATTTTGGTAGCTAAAAGTGCATCTTCGGCGACCAAATCCGATTTTGGTCAACAAAAGTTAAGGTTTTTAGCAACTAAAAAATAATTAGTAGCCAAAAGTATAGAATTGGCGACTAAAAAATATTTTTAGTCGTCAAAAGTGGTCTTTTTTTTATTTTGGTAGTAAATAGTTTATTTTACATAAATTATGTTCAATAAAATAATTATGTTTATACATATTAATATAGATGTATGTACTATATAAATAATATATGTTGCATATATAATCATGTGGTGCTATAGAGGTGTAGTGGGAAGAGTGTGGTGTATAAGGTTTATGGTGCGAGAGGTTGGCGGTTCGAGTCTCCGCAAGAGCGGATCAAATTGTTCTACAACGAATTATCGTCACAAATGGCACTTGATAGCGTCACGAATAGTGCCTACCATGACATTAAAATAGTGTCTACAATTGGCGACTAAAACTAAGTTTGTTCGCTGATTATATGGGTTTTACCGACTAAAAAAATTTTAGTAGCCAAAAGTAAAGTTTTTTGGTGCCAAAAAAAATTTTAGTAGCCAAAAGTCTACAATTGGCGACTAAAAAATAAGTTTAGTCACCAAAAGTGGTCATTTTTAGCACGGGAGAACTAAAATCCTAAGGCGGGAATAAAATTTTTTGGTCACCAAAATTTTGGTAGCTGAAAGTGCATCTTCGGCTACCAAATCCGATTTTGGTCGACAAAAGTTAAGTTTTTTAGCAACTAAAAAATAATTAGTAGCCAAAAGTATAGAATTGGCGACTAAAAAATATTTTTAGTCGCCAAAAGTGGTCTTTTTTTTATTTTGGTAGTAAATAGTTTATTTTACATAAATTATGTTCAATAAAATAATTATGTTTATACATATTAATATAGATGTATGTACTATATAAATGATATATGTTGCATATATAATCATGTGGTGCTATAGAGGTGTAGTGGGAAGAGTGTGGTGTATAAGGTTTATGGTGCGGGAGGTTGGCGGTTCGAGTCTCCGCAAGAGCGGATCAAATTGTTCTACAACGAATTATCGTCACAAATGGCACTTGATAGCGTCACGAATAGTGCCTACCATGACATTAAAATAGTGTCTACAATTGGCGACTAAAACTAAGTTTGGTCGCTGATTATATGGGTTTTACCGACTAAAAAAATTTTAGTAGCCAAAAGTAAAGTTTTTTGGTGCCAAAAAAAATTTTAGTAGCCAAAAGTCTACAATTGGCGACTAAAAAATAAGTTTAGTCACCAAAAGTGGTCATTTTTAGCGCGGGAGAACTAAAATCCTAAGGCGGGAATAAAATTTTTTGGTCACCAAAATTTTGGTAGCTGAAAGTGCATCTTCGGCGACCAAATCCGATTTTGGTCGACAAAAGTTAAGTTTTTTAGCAACTAAAAAATAATTAGTAGCCAAAAGTATAGAATTGGCGACTAAAAAATATTTTTAGTCGCCAAAAGTGGTCTTTTTTTTATTTTGGTAGTAAATAGTTTATTTTACATAAATTATGTTCAATAAAATAATTATGTTTATACATATTAATATAGATGTATGTACTATATAAATAATATATGTTGCATATATAATCATGTGGTGCTATAGAGGTGTAGTGGGAAGAGTGTGGTGTATAAGGTTTATGGTGCGGGAGGTTGGCGGTTCGAGTCTCCGCAAGAGCGGATCAAATTGTTCTACAACGAATTATCGTCACAAATGGCACTTGATAGCGTCACGAATAGTGCCTACCATGATATTAAAGTGTCACTGAAATGTTTTAGTCTTGATGGTGTAATGACACTTATAAGTGTCACTAACTCTTTTTTTAATGGCGCTTGATAGTGCCACAAATAATATCTACCATGACATTAAAATGTCATTGAAAGTTTTTAGCCATGATGGTGCAGTGACACTTGCAAGTATCTACCGTGCCACTCGTATCTACCGTGACACCGATAGAAGTGGCACTTGTTCAAAATGCCACAAGACCAAAAAATGTCATTAGAAGAATAGTTTTGTGACACTTTCAAATGTTACTAAACTAAGAAAATGTTGTAGTGCTCAGACTAATTTCTACAACACAAAGCACTAACTATAAACCAAGTCCCAAATAAATAAAAATCTAAACATCCAAGAAAAAGAAACAGAAAAAGGCCAACCCATTGTTTAGAATAGATATATTTTAACAATCACATTAAAATGATAAAATTTAAATCGGAGCACAACAATTGTCCAAATTTGAACTCTTCTTTTTTCTAACTGACTTCAATTTTATAGAGGTGAAATTAAAACTAAAATCAAAACCCGTTATAATCATAATCATAAATTTATGCCAAAAAAAAATTAACAGACACCAAAGGCACGTGCCTTCTCTGTTTAGAATGGTACAATTTTTTATTTTTTATTTTTTTTTAACAAAATATTAAATACATTTTTTTGGGTTAAGTTAAATACTTGGTGAATTTGATTAAAAGCAAAACGGATTATGTTAAATACTTACGTTAAGTTAAATGCTTGTAAGTTTAATACATTTTTTTTTTCATGAAGACAACTAAAGTAATACACACAAATATACATTGATCAGAATTTTTGAAATACAACATAGAATATTATATTCCCTTAAAAAGGTGCAAAAAAAAAAAAAAAAAAAAAAAAAAAAAAAAAAAGCACATAAACTCTCCTGCCATATTACATATAAATGTTTAAATGCTAAGTCTTTCAATTTTTTTTTTTAATTATGAACTCTAGATATTCAAAAAAAAATTTAAATGAAAAAAACACAGTCCCTTTTTTTTTAGAATCACACAACAAATATATTACATTTGAATCGTACAAATTTTTTTTTTTTTTTTTGAAATAATAAAATGTTAAATACATTTTTGTGGGTTAAGTTAAATACTTGATGAATTTGATTCAAAGCAAAACGGATTATGTTAAATACTTGGGTTAAGTTAAATATTTTTAAGTTTAATACATTTTTTTTTCATGAAGACAACTAAAGTAATACACACATATATACATTCACCAGAATTTTTTGAAATACACATAAAATACTATACTCCTTTAAAAAGGTGCCAAAAAAAAAAAAAAAACATAAACTCTTCTGCCATATTACACATAAATGTTAAAATGCTAAGTCTCTGAAAATTTTCTTTTAATTAGGAACTCTAGATATTCAAAAAAAATTATATGAAAAATATATATCATCTGTACATTAGAATCACACAGCAAATATATTACATTTGAATGGTACAACTAAATAAATATATTAGATAACAAACAAAATATTAAACAATTTTTTTGAGTGTGAGTTTAATTTTTTTGTTGTAGGAAGATCAACTAAATAAATTACCCTTACTTTCTTTTTAAATAATTCCAAACAAACAATTCCTTCCCTATTAGACTAATTTCTACAACACAGAACACTAATCACAAACCAAGTCCCAAATAACCTCTCTCTCTCTCTCTACATTCTTTGAGAAACCCATAATCAAACTCACATTTTCTGAGTCAACCAAGCGTTTAGAATATATATTTTTTAACAATCACATTAAAATGATAAATTAAAACCGGAGCACAATAATTGTCTAAATTTGAACTTTTCTCTTTCTTAACTGATTTCAATTTTATAGAGATGAAATTAAAATCAAAATCAAAACCCATTATAATCATAAATATTTTGAAGTTCACCATTTATGACTTGGAAAGTCCAAATATAAATTTATGCACAAAAAAAAAAAAAAAATTCACCAGATAACAAAGCCATTTTATAAGTAATAATGAATAATTATTTCATGAAGCAACTAAAGTAATACACACATATACATTGATCAGAATTTTTGAAATACAACATAGAATATTATACTCCCTTAAAAAGGTGCAAAAAAAAAAAAAACATAAACTCTCTTGCCATATTATACATAAATGTTAAAATGCCAAGTCTTTCAAAAAAAAAAAAATTAATTAGGAGCTCTAGATATTCAAAAATAAATAAATAAATAAAATAAATGAAAAAAACAGTCCCTTTCTGTTTAGAATCACACAACAAATATACTACATTTGAATGGTATAATTTATTTATTTATTTATTTTTAACAAAATGTTAAATACATGTTTTTGGGTTAAGTTAAATACTTGGTGAATTTGATTCAAAGCAAAACGGATTATGTTAAATACTTGCGTTAAGTTAAATACTTGTAAGTTTAATATATATTTTTTTTCATGAAGATAACTAAAGTATTACACACATATATACATTCATCAGAATTTTTTGAAATACAACATAGAATACTATACTCCCTTAAAAAGGTGCAAAAAAAAACATAAACTCTCTTGCCATATTACACATAAATATTAAAATGCCAAGTCTTTCAAATTTTTCTTTTAATTAGGAACTTTAGATATTCAAAAAAAAAAAAAATTAAATGAAAAAAACAGTCCATTTCTTTTTAGAATCACACAACAAATATATTCCATATGAATGGTACAATTTTTTATTTATTTTTATAATAAAATCTTAAATACATTTTTGTGGGTTAAGTTAAATACTTGGTGAATTTGATTCAAAGCAAAACGGATTATGTTAAATACTTGGGTTAAGTTAAATACTTGTAAGTTTAATATATATATATATATATTTTTTATGAAGACAACTAAAGTAATACACACATATATACATTCACCAGAATTTTTTGAAATATAACATAGAATACTATACTCCTTTAAAAAGGTGCAAAAAAAAAATAAAATAAATAAACTCTCTTGTCATATTACACATAAATGTTAAAATGCCAAGTCTCTGAAATTTTTCTTTTAATTGGGAACTCTAGATATTCAAAAAAAATTTATATGAAAAATATTTATCATTTGTACATTAGAATCACACAGCAAATATATTACACAGCAAATAAAATGTTAAATAAATTTTTTTGAGTGTCAGTTTAATTTTTTTTGTTGCAGGAAGATCAACTAAATAAAGCACCCTTACTTTCTTTTTAAATAGCTCCAAACAAACAGTCCCTTCCTTCTCTCTCTCTCTACATTCTTTGCGAAATCCATAATCAAACTCACATTTTCTAAGTCAACCCAGCATTTAGAACAGATGTTTTTTAACAATCACATTTAAATGATAAATTAAAACCGGAGCACAATAATTGTCTAAATTTGAACTTTTCTCTTTGTTAACTGACTTCAATTTTATAGAGATGAAATTAAAACCAAAATGAAAACTCATTATAATCATAAATATTTTGAAGTTCACCATTTATGACTTGGAAAGTCCAAACATAAATTTATGCACAAAAAAAAAAAATAATAATAATAATTCACCACGTAACAAAGTCATTTTATAAGCAATAATGAATAATTATTTCATAAAGGCAACTAAAGTAATACACACACATATACATTAACCAGGATTTTTGAAATACAATATAGAATATTATACTCTCTTAAAAAGGTGCAAAAAAAAAAAAACTCTCTTAATATTACACATAAATGTTAAAATGCCAAGTCTTTCAAATTTTTCTTTAAATTAGGAACTCTAGATATTCAAAAAAAAAATTAAATGAAAAAAAAAAGTTCATTTCTTTTTAGAATCACACAACAAATATATTACATTTGAATGGTACAATTTTTTGGGTTAAGTTAAATACTTGTAAGTTTAATGCATTTTTTATTTTATTTTATAATAAAATATTAAATACTTGGTGCACAAACAACCAATTTGATTCAAAGCAAACCTTTGGATTAAGTTAGAACTTCTAGGAATTTAATAGGCAAAAGGGATCAATTTTGACTCTAGAGTAAAGATACATGCCCCTGTTTGTGGGTATAATTAACCACTAATCCTAAAAAATAGCTTGAATACTTTCTTGATTACTAATGGAAAAACAATCATACCTACTGTTTGATGGAATTACCTTCTAAAAATGTTGGAGGGAAGTTTTTATTTCCATGAAGTGTGGGCACACACTATGTGCATGAAACAATTAGATCAATCATGACAGTTATTTAAATTTGAAGCAATTAAATCTTTCAATCACTCGATACTGATGATAGTGGAATTACAATTAAACCCCAAACCACCTCCAATTGTGTTATTCCCTTTATAATATAGAATAGACAGAGTGCACCATTGATACTATTCATATAATGTCAAGAAGAGTGTGTTATTCCTGTAATTTCACATTGATACTACATGCCCCTGTTTGAAATTCATATATTAAATCTGGTGCACTCTGTCACCCCCAAGTATGTTATTCCCTTAATTTCAACATTCCCTTTATAATATATGAATTTATATTCGACTCTACCATTGATACTATTCTTCATCTTCTTGGCTTTTATTTATTATATTTCAGATTTAATCTTGTTTTACCCATTCTGCTTCTAAAATTTGTTTCAGTAAAAATGACAAAATAAACAAATGTTTAGTTAATTCTCCATATGCAATTAACTTTGGCTACACTTATATTGATAAAGAGTTATGGCCATCAAATGACTTGGCAGAGGGATCCATGTCATAGTCAATACCCAGTGATGGCAGTAGCTTGTCTTTTATTCTCTTAACAAACTACTCTATAACTGCAATTTACTTAGTTTGATTATCTTAATTATTTTAATTATTTTTATACAAAGAAGTTGTTACTTGACGCTTTTGTCAAGTTTTAGATTTAAAAATATATATATTTAACTAATTTACACTTCAATCTCTATTACGCTGTCTTCCTTCCAATGACTTCTATATTTGACAGCGGGATTGAGTTTAGAAATTAGGGGGAAATGTGTTGGGAATTCAAAAAATCTAACCCAACACATTGAAAATACAATGGAAAGTTTAAAAATTCTAAAATCTAAACTCTAAAATCTGATGAGTTTTAAGTATTCATGGGAAAATATGTAAAATCTGTTGGGTTGGTTGGTTTCTGCAGCTTTGTAATACAACTAAAAAATGATGTGATGGGTTTCTCCAAAGTTACAAAAAGTTGCTTCAATTTGTTTGCCTCAAAAGCATATTAAGCTGAAAGTATGGAGTTTATGTAATTAAAAAAAAAAAAAAAAAAAGTGGTACAAAAAAAGCAACCAAAGAAAGTAACAACTTGATAGCAACAATTACTTTGGGCTTTGTTTAAAAGGAAAGAAAAAAATATTAAATTTATGAAAATATCACCTAGGAGAAATTATTCTTTTGCCCAGCCAAAAACAGGAAACCAAATAGAAAAACACAAATACTTATGTGTTTTAGAGCAAACATATAGAAATGAATATAGAAACTATATCAGTTTAGAGCAAAACATATCAGTTTAGAGCAATCCAAATCCCATATAGAAAAATATAGAGCAATTCAAACAGTAAGACCAATAGATATGTATAAACTATAAACTATCAGTTAGACAAATATATATAGAAATGAAAACATATCAATTTAGAGCAATCCTAAAAATATAGCAACCCATATCACAAACACAAATTTATGAATACAATTGAATACAAACTCCATAGCAGATATTACCACCAAATGGATACAAACCCAGATATTAAATGAATGAATGAAAGCGAGAACCACAGTGTTAACCAAGTCAGCCAGAGTGTTAGACCAATAGATATGTATAAACTACACAACGACATGATTCCAATATATTAGACCAACATGATTCCAAATTCTAACTCAAATTAGACCAATAGATATATATAAACTCAGATATTCTAACTCAAATTAGACCGACATGATTCCAATATATTTTGAGGGCCAAACTAAAATCAAACCCAGATTAGACCAATCTAAAAAAAGCCCCACCCCAACAAAGACATCAAACCCAAATCATAAAACTAAAATCACACCAAACTCATATTGTAATAAGCTTACAGGAGTGGTCGAAGTGAGCTCTGATTTTGTAACCGAGCTGCTGGAGTGAACGACGATCGGAGTGAACTGAGCTTCCGGAGAGAACCAAGCTGCAGGTCGGAGTGATTTTGAACGACGGTCAGAGTAAGCTCTGATGAAGCCAGAGAGAAATGCAGCGGCAAAAGCTGAGAGAGAAATGGGTAGATAAATGGACATTGTAGGACCACTTCCAATTGCGCCGGGCAATCGCAAATTTTTCATTGCTGCTACTGACTACTTTACCAAATGGGTTGAGGCCGAGCCATTGGCCACCATCAAGAAGAATGATGTAAAGAAGTTTGTCTGGTAGAATGTAATTACTCGGTTTGGTATCCCAAAGGCCCTCATCTCGGATAACGGTACGCAATTTGATGAGAAACTCTTCCGTGAATTTTGCAAAGAGTTAAAGATCGAGTTCTATAATTCAACACTGGTCTCCCCTCAATCAAACGATCAAGCTGAAGCTTCAAACAAGACTATCTTGGACGAGCTGAAGAAGCGGTTGGAGAAAGCCAAAGGGAAGTGGGCCGAGGAACTTCCCAACGTTCTCTGGACATACCGAGCCACCCCAAGACATTCAACCGAGGAAACTCCATTCGCCTTGGCTTATGGCATAGAGGCGGTCATATCCTTAGAAATTGGCATGCCAACCATCAGATCTGAAACTTTGAGTTCGACTTGAACAGTGAAGCTATCACCCTGGAGTTGGATTTAGGCAAAGAAAGAAGAGAAAGGGCGCTAATTCACATTGCAGCCTACCAACAAGAGCTCTCTAAGAAATAAAATAAGATCGTGCATCAACACCTGTTCAAAGTTAGGGACTGGGTCTTAAGGAAGGTGATGGGCAGTACGTTGGTCCCTGGTGATGGCAAATTGGGTGCAAATTGGGAAGGGCCGTATAAGATAATATGTTTGGCTGGCAAAGGGGCATAGTATTTGGAGGACTTGGACGGCAAAGCCATACCAAGGCCATGGAATGCGGCCAACCTCAAGCTGTTTTATTTTTGAAATGTAATCTTTCTTCCTTTTTTATTTTAAAACTTGGCATTTTGTTACTACATGTAATGTTTGATGTGTAATGGAAAAAAGCCACTACTTTCTCTTGTATTATGTTTTTCTGTATTAAAGTATTAAACTACTAAGTGTGCTAGGGGCAATACGGCCTTAGCAGCGATAGTCCACCGTGTAGAAAATTAGGGCATAAGACCGAGCTGACTTCGCTCAAACCATTCTGACTTTGTCTGCCATACAAACAGTTGGTGCCATCCCCAACCGTGTTCGCTTGTTCTGAGCTGATTTTGCTTTCGAGCTAAGTTTGCTCAAATTAATAGAAAGTTAGTGTTCTTGAACCGAGCTAATTTTTCTCACCAAAAAGGGTTGGTGTCCTCTGAGCTGATTTTGCTCGTCGAGGAAAAAGTTCTCGTTCTACCCAACTTTTGCAATAAAATCGAGCTGACTTTGCTCACTAGGAAATGAGTTTGCGATTTGTCCAACTCATGGATTGTTTTTGCCCTTAGACCGAGCTGAATTTTCTCACCAAAGAGACAGTTATGTTTCCCCAATTTTGAAAGGGAATTTTACGTGTATGCAAATTCAAAAGTTAAACTAAGCAGTTTTATCTTGGCAACAATAAAAGTTATAGCTTTAATCATTCAAACAAGGCAGGCAAATTGAAGACACATGCACATGAAGAGCAAAAAGATGGGGATTTTCATTACTACTGAAGTTTGATTACAAAAGATGAGGCCACCAGCTCGATTACATCAAAAAAAATAAATAAATAAATAAGGGGGGGGTAGAAGATAAACAATACAAAAGAGCCTAACCTATGTTGACTGTATCCTCTTGATTGGCCACCTCTTCGTCAGTCGCGTTCAATGCAGTCTCTAGGCCAGAATCAAGAACCAGGTTGGCCTCTTGCTCGGCCTGGTCGTTACTTGGAGATGCCTCCTCAGAAATGACTGGTAGCAGGGCATGGTCAATTGTTTGCGGAGCAGGCTTCTTTGCCACGCTAGCAGCTTGGGCCGCATCAATCAACTGTTGTTGCACGACAACAACATAAGCTTGCATGTATGAGGGAATGAAGGCGGGACGGGGGTTCATGAAAACGTCAGACTTTGGAGCCTGAACAAGCTTCTTCGTGACAGTTTTCTAGCCCCATTGAAAGAATATGTCTTTGGTACCCTCCACCTGCCGCTCATAGATCTTCTCACCTTCTGCGTAGCCACGGTCCTCCGCTTTGTCAACTTGCTCCTTAAGCTCGACCTTGTGAGCAGCGCGGAGCTTGTGTAGCTCGGCCAAATATCTCTTATTCTTTGCCTGCACCGCCCTCTGCTTATCCTCTTCGGCCTTTGCAAGTTTTTCGGCTATCTAATCCCATTCGGCAAACAGCGATTCGTGCGTGATTTTCAGCTTTTCCAACTCGACCGTCTTGGTCTTATTATCAGTAATGGCCTCTCGCAGACTTTGCCACACGGAGACCATGCGCTCGTGGGCTAGATAATTCTTCTGCGCGGCCTGCAACAAAGAAGACGTCAGAACATCGAAACTGAGTAATAACTTTAACAAATAGATTCGGTTACTTACCAGAACGATTGAGTTCGTAGTCGACCTAAGGACTTTTAGGTCAGAAAGCTCATCGTGCCTCTTCATGTCAGCCGGAAGAAGCAAGCCCTTGGTCATCTGGAAACCGAGCGAGTAGTCTTTATCAACGTAGACCGAATCGGACGTGGTCATCGCTTTGTCCTTGTACTTCAACTCGGGTGACCAGGCTGGAGGGGCAACAGAGCGAGTGGATTACTCGGCCAAGGGTTGTTCAGTTTGGTCCCCCTGATCGACAGAAGGTAGCTCGGTTGAATCTTCATCGACCAACCCTTATGCGGTCAAAGCTCGTCTAGGCCTCGTCTTCAATCGACCAGCAACTTGCTCGCTGGTGAGAGCCAGCACTAGTCCTTCGTACACAGCTGGCCTAAAGGTTTGGTCTTTAGTCTTTTCTGCCTACTATGAATCGTTCGGCTCACCTATGACCATGGACTTTATAGCACGGATCTTCGCCATTTCTTGCTTGACAGTTAGAGGTACAAGTCTAATCGGCGAAAGATTTGAATCCGGCTCTAGGGAAGGGGCACGAAGAAAATCGGTGACCTTACTCTTGCGCAGCGCTGTATGGCGGTAGCTCGATTAGTATCCGAACAGCTTTTGGGGCTCTCGTTCCTCGACTGGGTGTCGCAGAGCAACCCTTATAGCCTCTTGGTTGGCACGGGAGTAATCGTCTGCCAAAGAGTTTGTAATCTGCAAAAGGAAAACAAGGGTTAGTGTAATAACCCCGATCCATAATTAGCCGCTAATCAGTAATTAAGGATGCTAATGGGAGGATTAAAATGAATTACGTGTTTATTATGTAATTTGCATCATAATTGGTCGTCTAACTGTTGACCGTTAAATCATCTGTCCATGTTTAATGGTTTGTGCTGAAAATTTGAAGCCTTATCGGCATCCGAAAACGAAATTGATTACACCATTGTGTTATTTGGAATTTTTAGAACCTTATGGCATATTTAATTAAAATGTGATTTGGTATGATTAAATTAGATCAAATAAGCTAATTAAAGAGTTGGACTTATTTACCGTTTTGCCACCTAGTGGCCAAATCCATACAAAACACATTTGAGCCCCCTTTGGCTCATTTTGAACTCATTTTTCATCTCCTTAGTGGAAAATTCTGAGATAACATTTTAGAGAGAGAGGGAGTGCAATTCTAGAGTAAGAGAAGGAAGAATTCAAAGAAGAATTGGAGATTTTGCTTGTACTCACCAAGATTGTGCTAGAACAAGAGAAATTGAGGGCTCTAGGTAAGAACCTAAGCTATAATTCTTGTAGATGTTATGTTTAGTTGTTGAATTCATGAAGATTATGGGTTTAATCATGTAATGGAGCTTAGAAGGAGGAATTGTAGCTCAAATCATGCATGCATGCATAAATTTCCAAGTTTTGGGTTTGATTTCAAAGGTTTCTTCCATGCATGTGTTAACATCTTCTACATTTTGGCCATTCAGCTTGTTTTCCATCAAATCACCAAGTTTGATCATGTTTTGGAAGGTTTAGTGTGGTAGAAGTTCTTGCATGTCATGTTCATGAATTGGTTTTGGGTTTCAAGTTGTTTTCATAGAGAATTCTAGCATGCATGTCCACAATATTGATTTAATCCATGAGTTCACCTTGTTTTTCCATCAAATCAGCAAGTTTCCAGTTATTTCATGGTGTTTGATTATGCTTTAAGAGATTTGAAACAAGAAAAATCCATGCATGTGGTGTTCTTGAGCATTCGTCATGTTTTAAGTTGAAAATGTGAGTTTTGACAAACCTTGGGCCATGATTTTTATAAATTGATCTTTGAACTTTCACATTCTATAAGTTTTTTGGGTTATATCAAGTTTTGGGGCCCAAGAGAGGTGTTTTGGAGGTTTTAATTCGAGTTTTGAAGTTGGAGGAGCAATTTGGAAATTCCAGATTTTGCAGCCTCGCTCGAGCAAAGGGGTTCTCGCTCGAACGACCACTCTGAGATTGTGCACTTCGCTCGAGCGACCAAAAGTCCGCTCGAGCGTAAATTTCGGGCTCCCAGAAGTTTGCATCATTTACAGATCGCTCGAGCAACCAGTCACATTTTTGCATGCTCGCTCGAGCGAGGAAAGCTTCGCTCGAGCGAGGACTTAAAATTCTAAAATTTTGCCTAAGTGTTCCAAGGCATGTTTTGACATCCTCATTGCATCTTAGGCATTCCTAAGCCTTAATTAAGCTATAGTAATGAGGTTATGGGCTAGAAACGCACACTAAGAAAAGAATGTAACGAGTTATTGAATGACAAGTGTGTGAGTTGAGCATTGAAATAAGTATGAATCACACTAAGAGATTGCAAGGGTGTGTGTGTTCTAAGCCATGTGATAAGAATAAACATGAACCAACGTGATGTAAGCTAAGCCTTAATGGCCACATGAATAAGTAATGATAAGATTCGTTGGTGCTATGTATTTTGTGATTGTAGGTCAACGTCCGAGAAGTGATTGACCATCTACGGAACCACTGTGAGTAACGTTATCGTAAAGATACGTTCATATGAAATTATGTTCCAAATGTGATATATCAAGCTATGATTTCTAAAATGATAAATGTTTCTGTGAACGAAGATCCATGTTTGAAATCTATTATGGCATCCATAGATAGTCCCAAGTCATGGGGGACGACATGAAAATGCGGGTCCATGACAGTTACGAGATCTCGCTAGCCACTTCATTGTGGTGTTTGTTTAATCGGTGTCCGAGACCGGTTACTCTAGTCGGAAGACGTTATGTGATATGTTCTATGGGATATGCCATTATTATGTTCTGATATGAGATGACTATGATTATGCTATGATCTGTTTTGTACGTATAAAATGTTCGGATTTCGTTCACTAACCCCTTTACCTTAATGTTATTCACTGGGCTTTAGCTCACTGTTTGTATATATATATTATAGGTGAGCATTCTGGAGTGCAAGCCCGAAGGTTTTGTGGGGGACTGTGTTTCTGTTGTCAGCCAGCCTTTGTGCCTCACGTGGAGGTTCCCGAAGTGTCTTGGGTTCAAGGGTTGATTAATTCTGTTTATGCGTGGGACTTTATTTTAATCATGTTGTCTGTGCGGAAAATACTGTAACGTGTGTGGTATAATATAATGTATGGTTGACTTATGGCTATGTAAATAAAGTTTTAAATTATTCTGTTTCATGTAAGTCAACACAGCTCATTGGACAATTATATTTATGTAATTGCTTCCGCTACCCCCTTATCATATGCTTATCTGTCTAGAGGCCTTTGGTAATCTAAGGATTACTGGCCGGTTGCGGCGCTAAACCTATAGGGGCGGGTTTGGGTCGTGACAGTTAGATCGGCAAAGACAAATCAAATACAAAAATTTTAACCGTGCTATTCTGCTCACCAGCAGTTTCGAAATTCTTTTGTATGTACTAGCCCAGTATGGGCGTTTCGGTGTCTTCGTGAATTTCAGACACCTACAGAAAGTCGTCATCATTTACCTCCTTGTCTGAGTTGCCCTCTATAAGTTTTGCTCGGCCCTTTCTTACTTTCAGGTAATGGCAGAAACCGCCTTTATTTTTACTAAGTACATATTGGTGGAATATCTTGGCAAGGCCGAGGTTCAAACCGAGGATCCGGTTCAGCGCGGCCACGCCATTTATTATCTTGTATGTGTTATTGGACACTTGAGTCGGACATAGCCTAGTCTGTCTCAAAAATTCGCAGACCAAGAGTTAGACCGAAAAGCGCAGGCTGCCTTCCACAATGGACACTACCATGAAAGGATAAGCGTCCAAATGTTCCCCAAGAAATGTCTCCTTTCTTGGCCAGCTCAAGGTAGACGTCGTCTAGGATGTTGCATTCTCTACGGAACTCGGCCATTGCCCCAGGCAAACTAACCATAAACCGGTACTTCCCCATTTATCCCGATTTTATTTTGTATGGTAAATTTGATAGTAGCTCGGTCAAAATTAAGTGGCTCAGGTTATTATTTGCTCGGTATTTGAGCCTCACCAATGTGATGTTAATGTGTGCCTGGTCGGTCTTAGTTTTGCATTATTAAAAATAAGTGCAAGTATTAGCACGACAACGAGTGCACGACTCTCAAATACACCTAGCTCGGTAATAGTTCTGATGCGTTCTCAATCTTAACTCAGTTTGGGGTTTTAGATCGGTTGCAAAACCTAACATGTTAGGCCGGTTTTGGGCCCAGTCCTAATTACTTGGCGTCTATCTCGGCTAGATGATCTCTACAAGTTTCTAGCGCGGTCGCTGTCGTTGTCGCTATCGCTTGGAAGGACTACAAAACACTTTCAGCTCGGCTCAATCCTATTTGTGGATCTGAAATTGGGATTTAGCTCAGTTTTGCTCAGAAGTTGATCAGCTCATCCTAAACTCAAAGCTATATACTGAGATTAAGGGGAATGAGGGGCACGGGGGCCCCATTTATGTTTTTGGTTCCGATTTTACTTAGGTTCTATGAATATCTATCAATCTAACCTATTGAGAGGGGCATCGGCAGTGTACTAACAGTCCCAAATAAAGAAAGAAATGAAGAACATGAAGTATAACAATGGAAAATGGAGGAGAATGAGAAGGACTTACGAATTTGGGTGCCAAATCAAGACCTAGTCAGCCTCGACCCGTGCTGTGACGTTCCTGAAGACAGAAAATACTGAAAATGGCTCGAATGGAAGCAACGGCGGTGACAACGACGGAGGCAGGAGCTCAAGGGTTTAGGGTTTTATTCAAAAGAGGAGATGAACAGTGTGAGTGTCTGGCCTTACGCGTATATATAGGGGGAAACCTAAAGGGTGGCAACTTTTCAAAATTTAGGTATGATGAGAACAGCTGTGAGGACAGCACGAAACCTCTGGGGAAACGCCACGTGGCTTGGCGATGACGGACTGTCAGTACAACTGATGGGTTGTCAGTGCGGCTTATTGATTGATGACAAGACAACCGGCACAAGTCTCAATGACCGGCCAAAATGGATAGCTCGGGTAGAAGGGTAATCCTACTTACGTTCAGCTCGGATAGGATTAAGGAGCAATTGAAAGGGAGATTTGTGCCGAACAACGGGCTGAGCTATACCAACACGGAATGTGGTGTTGGGCTATATAAGGAGAGTCTGGGGTGTATCGTTGGGTCGAACTAGGTCTGCACTAAACGTGGTGCCCTACCAGATTAAGGCTACTTGGGATGTGCGGCCGAGATATAATCGCACGATATATGGTGTTTGCCTGAGCTCGACCCACACGGGATATGGTGCTAGGCTAGACTTGGCTTGTCTCACGTTGGGGTCCGAGCACAAGTATTACGGTTCTCGGTGGCAGAACCACGTGGCGGCTGAACAGTGGATGGTTCGGACTACAGTTGTTAGAGCAGAGATGGTCCATGAGATCGCGGTTAGTAGCCGAGATGCCGAACGGCTTGCCCACCTACAATTGTTGGTATCTATGGTTCACAAGTAACAGCCTGGTCGAGCACCCCACGTAGACCAATGACGAGAGGAGAGGAATCCACTCATGGTATGCGTCAATACCGTTTGGCGGTGCAACAAGCACTATTTGGTAGTTTCGGTCTCTACACGTGTAGGAAAGGTAAAGGGGAGCACAACCGCCTGTCCAGGAAGGATAACAGAGGTAGTGCGCTCACAATCTCTAAGGCTGCATGGCTAGCCTTGAAAATGAGAAAGAGACATACGTTTGAGGTAAGCAACCTGAAGCAATTTTGTGCAACTTTCTCTCTACAGTGCTTTCTGCTTTCTCTCTTCTCCCAGCAAGCTAACTTGACCGTCGGAGGGGTTTTTCGACAAACCTACCCGCCGGGTAGCTCACCTTTATTTTGTTTACAGTACGCCGAAATTCTAATAGTGTGCGACGAGCTTGGAAGCAAGGAGATACGGAGCGAGGCGAATATTTCTCTCTTGTACACTAAGAATTTTCTTGGAGATTTCCTAGCAACCAAACAGCATGAGAAACTTTGAAAAACGATCTCATCGCAACGTGAAGTTTCTGTTAGCAGCTGATCTATATCGAGAGAGGAATCGTATCTCTATCTCTCGATAGCTATTTTAGCAATCGGAAACTGAAATTTACTTCAAAAAATTCTATCTCTCAATCATAATTTGTTGGTGATGGCTCTAAATTAAGGCGGGAATAGAATATGACCCGTGACTCGGTCATTTCAATCCGCTTTTATGCCCTGCGTTTGTGAACATGGTGTTTGAATTTTAAAAGGTACAAAAGTTTTGTGTATAAAATAAAGAGAAATGGTAAAAGGGTAATGTTATGTATCATGAAATTAATTTAAGGGTGATTGTATAATATAAAATAAAAATATTATAAACTAATTTAATGGTGGAAAATTTTTATAAAAGTTTTTCATGATATTTATTTATAATGCCTATTATTATTGAAATTATAAACCCATAAAATTATATATAGAAATATTAACATTTGATTTAGATTCATTCTATACATCGAATATATTTTATCCTAAGGGTAATTTGCTAAGTAGTTAATCTCTAAGTTTTATATAGAGCATTGTTATTAACCCTTACCTTTCTTCTTAGAACCTCTACCTCATTCATTTTGTTTTTAATTCCAATTTTGTCCCAATCTAAAATTTCACTTTTACTTTAATTCATAATCTTCTAAATCTAATTTTCCTAACTCTAGCCTAACCCTAATCACCTCCGGCAATACCACCATCTTTGACCACCTCTCACTGCCACAACCACCACCATCTCTAACCACCCCTCATCACTGCAATCTTTATCATCTCTAACCACTCCTCACCATCACAACTACCACTCTCTCCGTCGCAATTAGCCATCACCTCTATTGACAAGCACCCTCATCCCCTATTGTAGATCTAAATCAAAGAAGAGAGATCAACCCATTCAGCACTGTTATTGAACTAAAAGGATTTGTTCAACACTGTGTTTCCGAACATTCAGGATTCGTTCAATATTGTGTTGTCAAACATTTAGGATTTGTTCAGCACTGTGTTGCTGAACCCACTCTGCCATCGTGACCTCTCTATCCATTGTGAGAGAGAACGAGCGAGAGAGAGAAAGAGAGATGAAAACCTAAGGTTTTCAAAAGAAGATGAAGAAGAAAAGAGAGAAGATGGAGAAAGCATGTAAGAAATCACTCGCCATATCCTATAGGTTTTAATGGTAGCCATTGTTGATGGGTCTTTTCTTTTGCTCTATTTCTCACCCATACTTGATTTGAATGCAAGAAAACAAAGAAAACAAAGAGAGAATCTAGATTAGAGAGAGAAGTGGAAGCGGTTAGGGTTTGGGTTTGCGTTTGGTTTTGGTTTTGAGATTAAGGGTATAATTGGTATTAAGATGGGGGTTTAAAGAAAAAATGTAAGGGTTTCATTTTGCTAAGTGTGGGTTTCAAGAAGTGGGTGGACCAAAGTAATTAGGCGGGGTAAATATCAGTCCTCTTTTATATAATATATAAGTCTTAGATATGGAAATGAGATTGTAATATTATGTTAGGGTTGGATTTGTGATTAAATTTTTAGACTCAAGTTGTGTTTGAACACAATTTTTTATTTTTTTAATTTCAAAACCCAATCATGTCCAAGAATTGTTTTTTCTTTCTTCTCTATACATCTAATTAAAAATATATATTTTTTAAGGAATTAAAAATAATTTGATTACAATTTTATGCCTTTGCAAGAGACATTCACTAATTATTCTAAATCATTTTCATTCTCATTCTTCTAACAAATCACAACATTTAATAAATTAATTATTCTAAATTTTAATCATCGTTTCTATAAAATAACCCCACATCATCACATCGTGTATGCGCATCTTTTTTCATATGAGGAGAAAGTAAATTAGTGTATCAATTAGTGTACTAATTAGTGTATTAATTAATTGATGTGATATAATTTAAAGAATAATATTATATGTACCAATTGATGATATGATATAATTTAATAAATTTTTAATATTTATAATTTATATAATGAGTATGGTCAATTGATATGTTAATATATCATAACCACCAATTTTTAAATAGTACACACATCTATCAAAATTAGTGGCCTTTGAATTGGCAAGACAAAGGGAGAACTTTCACATGTTATTGAAAACTATGTCTGTTGCAAAATTGTCACCATTTGTCTCTTTGAATTGCAAATTAATTGTGTGATAGTTATACAATTTATTAAAAATATTAGAGATTTTATTATATAAAATATTTGATAATTAATTTGAATTCATATCATTGCTCACTTCACTACTTAATTTAGTTTTATTCAAATTTTTCTAAATAAAAACTTCATATGAATCATATTATGCTCTTAGCTAACATCTTATTAAAGGAGAATGCATGCAATAAACCCAACTTTTTTACTCATACCAACCAACTAAACAACCAAATAATAATGAAATTTTATTAGTTTTTCAAAAAAACAAATACCAATCTATTAAAATTACAGCAACAATAACACTTGACTTGACAAATGAAGTGGAGAACAAGTGATTATAAAGCCAAAACAGCCCAAAGAACCAAACCACTAAAGAAGATCCGACCCTCATACTTGGAGTTGGAGCCAGACACGTCGCCAACAGGACCCTGGGCAGTCTCCGGCGACGAACTCCCCGGCATCGGGCTTGGTGGGCTGCTGCTCGATGATGGGAATATCCCGGGTGACTCCGCCGGCGTTGCCGGGACCGTCGGGGTCGCAGCAGTCGCCGGAACCTCGGCCTGTGCCGGTGCCGGAGTTAACACAGAAGGAGATGACGCGGGCGTGCTCACCGGAGTTTCTGCCGAAGGCGGAGTAGCCGGAGTTAATGCCGACGGGGAAGACGCCGGAGTTAATGCAGCCGGGGAAGACGCCGGAGTTATTGTCACCGGGGAAAACGCCGGAGTTATTGCCGCCGGGGATGAAGCTGGGGTGCTCACCGGAGTCGTAGAGGCAACCGGAGGATTGACCGGTGATTGTATCGGGGACAGTGGTGTGGCAGCCGGAGAAACAGCGGTTGGGGGTTGGACCGGAGAAGCGGAGGGGGTGGATGACGGAGAAAATGAGGCCGCCGGAGAAATCTTGGGAGTGGCGGCTATTGGCGGTGACTGAATGGGAGACTTTGAAGGGGATGATGATGATGAATGAGGACTTGACGGCGGCGAAGAACTTACGGGCGGTTGCGATTTGGTGGAAACCGGTGCTGATGCGGGTCCCTGAGCACTACCGGAATCTGACACACACAACACCAGTAAAGTAATCACAAGTAATCTAGACATATTGAGAAGCAAGTAAAAGTATGTGCGTAGAGAATAATAATAATGATGAGTAGTTTAAAGTGGATTTGTTAATGATGTTTTGATCCGATGATTGGTGTCCGATGAACGCGGAAGAGAGACAGATATATAGGAAGGAGGGACTCAAACTAAACGTTGCATATACAAACAAGTTACAACCTTCAAGGTAATATGACCGTTGGGGGTGTTGGGTCGGTACAATTCTTACCGGCTATAGGGAGTAATTTAGCCGTTATTTGGACGCGTGTAACCTGCGGGTCCGTTAATATAGTCCAGTTAATTTTTCAATTCCTTTAAAAAAGTAATTACAGAGTGGTATTTTAAAAAATAATTACATAAATTTTATAACTATTAGTGATTAAAATTATAATTTTTTTCATGAATTTATAATTATTTTGAGAAAGTGCCACTAATTTGTAATATCCCCAAACAAAATTATAGAGAATTATAGGAGTTTATGTCATTGTTTAATTCAAATAAAGAACATGTGATTCATATTTAGAAAAATATTGTGCAGAGATATATGTTTGGATAAAAAATTGTTATATATCAATTTTTATCAATTTATATTACCATATTATTTGATAAGAGATTCGATTAATTTTAAGTAAATAATCAATCATGATTATTCACCTAAATAACAAAATGGTCCCTATCTTAAATAATAATAATAAGATGGTGACGAAAAAATATGAGAAAATTGGTAATAAATCCAATTTAGAGAGTGTCTAAGGTATTAAATCCAATAGATATTTTTTGATGGTGAGAAGTCCATACTTTGTGAAATAATTAAGTGAAAAGTCCTATTGGACATTTTGTTTCTAATTTTATCTATTGACTTCTTCTTTTTATCAGTGTGAACTTTCATTGACTATCTATTCAAATTTTTTTACCTTATCTATTCAAATTTTTTACCCTATTTGTTTAATTTTTTAACATTTTCAATTCAAATTTTCCTTATCTGTTTAAATAGTTGTTCAAATAAAATTATATCTATCCAATTTTTTATCTATCTGTTCAATTTTCCACCATATTTGAGCAAATTTGTTATCTTATCTATTGAAAATCAACTATAACAAATCTGTTTAAAACAAATTTGTTCTATCTGCTCAAAATTTTATTATTTTCCTATATGTCAAATATCACATCTCTCTTTCTCTCTCATATTTGTTACAATCTATTTATTCATCACCTACTATCTATTAAAATCATTTTACAACCAAAGATTCATCATCATCACATTACAGATTCATCATCATGAACAACAGTAACAATAACAACTAAACCCTAATCAACAACAACAAACTATAAAAGTGAGTCGCATTTTAGCACAAAATGCCATGAACATAAACTGTGTGTGGTGCTTACAATCCATGAACCACCGTCTGTAGCAATGTATGTACAATTAAAAGGATTAGATAGATATACATATATATACATATACATATATATACATGAGAGGGAGATTTATGATATGGATTAGGCCATGGTAATACCGGACAAATTGTGGGTCGTACGCATTTGGGCCGTGGTATCCTGGGCTACCCAGAAGTGATTTCAGCTCAGTAATGGCAAGGGGCGTGTGGAACCGAGCTACTTGACTTTGATGGCGCGTAGGCCGGTCAAGTGAAGCTTCGGTCAAGTAGGGGTTCCGCGGTCCATGCATAGCTCGGTAGGAAGGCTTTGGTTGCCTGGTATGATCAACCTCAAGCTCGGCTTCGCCGGAATGCAACCAAGCACGGCTGGAACAGAGCTCGGCTATTGGAGCACTTGGGCATGAGGCGCAGCATGGCCGTTAGCAGCCGAGATGATGCACTTCGGCTGCCGAGCTCCCAGTAGAGTGGACTGGCAGTTGGGTTAGGTGATGTCCAGTAAGATTTGTGCTGACAGATGGGATAGCAATACCACGTGTCGAAAGATCACTGGGAGTAAGTTTGGGGCGCAGAGGGTATATAAGCATGTCTGCGCCCCCATGTTGGAAGAGATGAACATTTTGTAAGAAACACTTACACTCAACTCTCTCTCTCTCTCTTTCTCTCAATCCCATGGTGTGTGCTAACTTGATCATCGGAGGGGTTTTCCGGCCACACATCGCCGGGTAGCTCACCGCTGTTGTCCTCGCAGGTGATCGGATAGAGACGGAGCTTGGAAGAAAGGAGTACGGGCTCGCCGGAATATTTGCTCCCCGTACAACTGGCGCCGTCTGTGGGGACTTTACAGACAAAACCTTGTTTTCTAGGCTCGTCTGATCGCCGTACATGGCGAACAACGACGAGATTCCGTTGTCCGCCATCGATGGAGTTACCCCGGAGTCAGGCAGATGGAGAGAAGGACATCCCGCCATCCCTCCAATGGCGAACCTGGAGACATTCCCAAGAGGACAGTCGGGAGACGCGCGGGATAAACGTGGAAGAAGTTATGGTCATTCACGAAGTCCAGACGGTCATTGACGGCGGAGAGAATCACACGCTAGACGTCTGGAACACAAGCTAAGGGACCAGGACGCCGCCATCCGACGAATGGCGGCGGAGATGGAGGAGCTGAAGCGGCATGTCAAAAGGAAGGGTGTAACTGGAGTGGGAGACCACAGTGAGCGCACCCAACCCCGCCGTTCAAGCAGTCAGAGTCAGCGGCATACTCCTTCCATTTTTATCACCAGAAGCTACAAGGTTGGAGATTCTAACGTGCGTGCAGAGAAATCCAGCGCTCAAGATAGCACTTACCAGTCCTCACGTCCGGTGACGACGTCAAGGTACTCCTATTCCGCTCGTTCGGAAGATTTACAGGCAGTCTTGAAGGAAAGGGCTCGCCGACGGGAGGCTCAGAGGGTGCCGGCGTTCCAGCGGCTATCCTATGGGGTTCACGCCAGCGAGGAGGTCGGAATGCCTCCACCACGCTTAGCAGCGCCACTCCTTCTCGATACAGACTTGGCGAGGTTGAGCGCCACCCCTTTCTCCCTAGAGATAGAAACAACACCGCTTCCGGTAGGCTTCCACCAGCCTAAGTTCACGCTCTATGACGGAAAGACCGATCCCTACATGCATGTAAGCCACTTCCGACAGGTCATGGCCGGACACAGGCGAAATGACGCACTTATGTGCCTCATCTTCCCGTCAAGTTTAGGCGAACTGGGTTTGAAATGGTTTGAGAGGTTGCCGGAGGGAAGCATAGAAAGGTGGTATCCGTTGGCCAAAGCCTTTGTGACGCGCTTCAAAACCAACACAAAAACACCAAAGGAAGTTGACCACCTACTGAGTGTCAAGATGGAACCGAACGACACATTGAAGGCATACAACTCCAGATATTGGGAGACCTTCAATGAGATCTTAGATTGCCCAATCAATCACACAATACAAGCGTGGTCTCCCGGTCGGACATAGACTACGGGACTCGCTTACCATGCACCAGCCGACATCCATGGGCCAGCTCATGTAACGCATCAATGAGCACATCCAAGTAAATGATGATGTGTCAGCATCTATCTCGAAGGCAACTCCGGTAGCAACAAACAAGAGGTCGGCTGGAAAAGTGCACGCGATCGGACAAGAGTCTAGCCGAACAAGTGACCGCGCTGAGGAATCAGACCGTGGCTCAAATCGCAAAAACCAGGGTAAAGGACGTCGGAATGACCTGGATGACTACCCCCGGGATGACGTAGCCGATGCAAACATAAGGTTGAAAGCAAGGACAGGCATCACCACGGTCTTTAAGATTCCAATCTATCGCATACTAAGTGAAATCCGTGACGAGGAGTATGTCCGGTTTCCTGCTAAGTTAGGCGACGGATAGAAGGGCTTCAATCCGAGGTGCCGTTGCACGTTTCACCGGGAGCGAGGCCACCGGACAGAGGACTGTTTGCCTTTGAGGCAACGCTTGGAAGAGCTAGTCGCAGCCGGACACCTGGACCTTTACATTGATGGGGGCGTGAAGGCAAATCAAGCTCTAGTTGACCCGCGGGGACTAGATGACCGAGATGCGCCTCCACAAGGGGTTGTTAATGTCATCCACGGCATAGTGGAACCGGCGCGTGTATACGAGCTCTGTGGTATGATCAAGAAGGCAGAACACATGAGGGAAGTTTTGTCGGTTCAGCCTGCGATCAAGAGGGGGAAGACCGAAAAGAAAGATGTGATCAGTTTCTCCTCAAGAGACCTAGAGCGCGTTCAGATGCCACACAACGATGCCCTAGTGGTTACACTCCGCGTCAAAGAATTTGACGTCAAACGGATCTTGATCGATCAGGGAAGCTCGGTCAAGATCATGTACTACGATGCTTTCAAACAGCTCAAGCTCCGAGATACAGATTTGGCCCCGGCAACTTCGCCACTGGTTGGTTTCAACTCGCAACCAAAGTGGCCTTTGGGAAAGATTATCCTGCCGGTCAAAGCGGGATCCGTGGTCAAACAAGTGGAGTTCTGGGTGTTGCAGATGCCATCTACTTATAATTTGATCATTGGAAGGGGATGGCTTCACGCTATGCAAGCCGTGGCGTCGACCTACCATCAGGTGATGAGATTCCCCTCGGCTATGGGGGCAATCAAGGAGGTCTGGGGCGATCAAGTCATGTCGAAGCAATGCTTCGTGGCAGTAAATGGGAGCCGAGCTGCCAAGGGCTTCGTTCAAATGATAGAGGGACCGGAGGACCGGGGAGTCCTTGACGATGTGGGCACTAAGGTCGAGAACAAAGCCGTCGAGGAATTGGTGGAAGTACAAATTGATACAGACAGTCCGAACAAGTTCTTCTTGCTCGGCTCAAGCCTTACCACCTAAGAAAGGACCGAGATGGTTGAGTTTTTGATGGCCAATATCGAAGTCTTCGCGTGGTCGCCTTTACGACATGCTCGGTCTCGATCCGAGTTTTATATGCCATCATCTCAATGTCTTCCCCGGAGCCAAGCTGGTCATTCAGCGAACAAGGAGATCGGCACTGCATCACGCCGAGGTAGTTGCGGAGGAAGTGAAGAACTTGCTTGAGGCGTGAGTGATTTAGGAAGTGCACTACCCTCGGTGGATTTTAAACACAGTCGTGGTGCCCAAGAAGAATGGGAAGTGGCGAGTCTGCGTCGACTACAAGACCGTCAACCGAGCTTGTCCGAAAGACAGCTTCCCTCTGCCTAGAATAGACCAGCTTGTGTACTTAACGGCTGGACATAATAGGCTCAGTTTCTTGGACGCCTACCGCGGCTACCATCAGATTTCCATGCATGGGCCCGACCGAGAGATCACCTCATTCACTACACCAAGGGGACTCTTCTGCTACCGAGTCATGCCTTTTGGTTTGAAGAACGCCGGGGCAACTTTTCAAAGGATGGTGACCAAGATGTTCGCTCCTCTGCTAGGCCGGACAATGAAGGCTTATATTGATGATATGGTGGTTAAGAGCCGGCATCAAACAGACCATTTGTCCGACTTGGCCGAGATGTTCGTTATTCTCAAAAAGCACAAGCTGCGCCTGAATGCGTCTAAATGTGCCTTCGGCGTGGGATCCGGAAAATTTTTGGGTTTCCTAGTCACGACCGAGGTATCGAAGCAGACCCTACACAAATCCGAGCCGTGCAAGAGTTAAAACAGCCCAGCTCGGCTAAGGACGTGCAGCATCTGGCCGGAATGGCCGCCGCGCTTAATCGATTTATAAGCCGGTCATCAGATCGCTACCGCCCCTTCTTTCAAGCCTTGAAATCAAAGTTCTCATGGGATGGAGAGTGTGACCGGGCTTTGGCTGCCGTTTCTCAGCATGCAGTCAGTGCAGTGCTTATCCGCTCGGAAGGAATCAAGCACCTCCTTATCTTCTACGTCAGCAAAACCTTGCTACCAGCAGAGTCGAGATACTTGCCGCTGGAAAAACTTGCGTTGGCATTAATGATGGCCTCAAGAAAGTTGGCGCACTATTTCCATGCACATACAATAATCGTTCTGACCGAGTTCCCCCTCAAAGCTTTATTCGAGCGGGCGGACTTTTCCGGTCGAATTCTTAAGTGGGCGGTTGAGTTGGGACAGTTTGACGTCAAGTTCTAGCCTCGCACTGCCATAAAAGCCCAGACTTTGGCCGACTTCGTTGCTGAATTCTCACCTAGAACTCATCCAGTTTGCCCGGTCGATAATGCCGCGACAGATGAAGAGGTGAATGCAAGCCCGACCGAAATACAACATCTTGGCGGTGTTGGCGACACGGAACTTGCGCGCCCCACCGAAGCACCTTCAGATAATACCATACCACAGCCCGGCGATGCGATGACGGAGTTGGGTATCGCCGTCCAACCTCCCCTGTCCGGTATCGCATCACCATGGGGGGAAGAAGTGGAACCGTTCCGCCCAGAGCCTGCGGCCGGCATAATACCGCAACCTGGCGATTCGCCTACGGACTTAGGCATTATGGATCAACTTGCTGAGTCCGGTGCCGAATCGCCAAGGGGGGCTGGAGTGGAACCGCTCAGCACAGAACTTGAAACCGAACAGCCGTGCAACCGTGATCCCATCAACCTTCGAGCCTCTCAGGACCCATCAGAATGTTGGAAGCTCTTTGTGGGGGAGATGTGGAAACTGTTTGTCGATGGGGTTTCAAACCGCCACAGCGCCGGGCTGGGTATAGTATTGATTTCGCCAGACGGGCTGACCATCGAACACTCTGTCACCCTTGGATTCCCAGCATCCAACAATGAGGCCGAGTACGAGGCGCTCTTGGCTGGTCTCAAGAGCGCGCTTCAGATGCAAGCATCCGAGCTAATGGTTTACAGTGATTCCCAGCTTGTGGTTAACCAAGTGTCTGGGGTTTACGAGGCAAAGGATGACAGAATGATGAAGTACCAAACTCTCGTCAGGGACCACATCAAGCGATTTTAGACGATCAGGGTCCAACAGATTGGCCGCGAAGAAAACGGCCGAGCAGATAAGTTGGCCGGCCTTGCTTCTATGGTAGACAGCACATCTCCCAACCCTTTTTTGATTGAATTCCTTCCGAGGCCCAGCATTGAGGAAATCGGGCAGACAGAAGTACACTGCGCCGAGCTAGGTCCTTCTTGGATGGACCCCATAATCCTCTTTCTCAAAGAACGGACCCTTCCAGCCAACAAGAAGGAAGCACATAAAGTGCAGGTGAAGTCAGAGCGATTTTGGCTCTCTCCATCAGGCGCTTTATACAAGAAGTCTTTCACCGGTCTCTACCTGAAGTGTGTGCACCCGAGCAGCGTGGAAGCCTTCCTGTATGAAGTTCACGAAGGCATCTGTGGCAGTCACATAGGGGGCAAGTCCTTAGCCTACCGAGCTATTTCGCAAGGTTACTGGTGGCCGTGCATGCAAGCTGACGGACAAAAGTATGTTCGCAAGTGTGAGAAGTGCCAGAAGTTTGCCCACCAGATCCACCGACCGGCCAAGGAACTCCTTCCCCTCACCAGCCCTTGGCCCTTTGCAATGTAGGGGCTTGACATAGTGGGGCCGCTCCCAACTGCACCAGGCAACCGGAAGTTCTTCATCGCGGCTACAGACTATTTCACCAAGTGGGTTGAAGCTGAGCCTTTGGCGACAGTCAAGGAGAAAGACGTCAAGCAGTTTGTCTGGCAAAATGTGGTAACACAGTTCGGCGTCCCCAAAATTCTGATCTCGGATAATGACACCCAATTTGACGGCCGCCTATTCAGAGGGTTTTACGAAGATTTGAAGATTGAATTCTATAACTCTACTCCGGCTTACCCTCAGTCCAACGGTCAAGCCAAGGCTTCGAACAAGACCATTCTTGATGGGTTGAAGAAGAGGCTTGAGAAAGCCAAGAGAAAGTGGGCCGAGGAACTTCCCAACGTCCTTTGGGCATACCGAACAACCCCGCGGCGATCTACCGGGGAAACTCCATTTGCTTTGGCGTATGGCATGGAGACGGTCATACCTTTGGAAGTTGGCATGCCCACCTTCAGAAGTGAAAGTTTTGAGCCCGAGCTGAACGCCGAAACCATTGCCTTTGAACTGGATCTGGTGGAAGAGCGTCGGGAAAAGGCTCTCATCCATGTGGCCGCCTACCAACAAGAGCTCTCAAGGAAATACAACAAAACGGTGCACCCCAGACCGTTCAAAGTGGGTGATTGGGTCTTGAAGAAAGTCATGGGCAATACCTTGGTGCCAGGTGAAGGCAAACTAGGGACAAATTGGGAAGGACCCTACAAGATAACCGGTCTAGCGGGCAATGGGGCATATCACTTGGAGGACTTGGATGGTAGAGGAATACCCCGGCCATGGAATGCAGCCAACCTCAAGCTGTATTATTTCTAGCTTTTGCTTTCTTTTTGTGCAAAGGAATTTTTTGCCTTACACTTCATGTAATATTCATTTTTGTCAATATATAGAGGTGACTCATCTTTGCCTTAGCATTTTTATTGCTGCTTTGAGTTTTGAGATTCTCAACCGAGATGATTTACTCCGGTTGAAAGAGTTGATGTTTTGCTCAACTTAGGTATTCTCAACCGAGATGATTTACTCCGGTTGAAAGAGTTGATGTTTTGCTCAACTTAGGTACTCTCAACCGAGATGATTTACTCCGGTTGAAAGAGTTGATGTTTTGCTCAACTTGGATATTCTCAACCGAGATGATTTACTCCGGTTGAAAGAGTTGATGTTTTGCTCAACTCAGGTATTCTCAACCGAGATGATTTACTCCGGTTGAAAGAGTTGTCTTTGCCGGTTAATTAAGTTAAGCAAGATGGTTAATGTTGCCGAAGTATTTTGTCCGGTTGAGGTTACTCAGCTTTAAGACCGTGCAAACACTTCAAGAAAATTGAGCTTTTTCATTAATGATAAAAATATGTACAAGAGGTGGGGCAGACAGCCCGGTTACATATGCAGAGCAAAAAGAAAGAAAACAAAGAAAACTACACTAGGGGGGAAAGGTTAGTGAATTCGTCGTCAGCTTCCTCCAAGTTGATCGGTGGGGTTTGGTCTTGGACACTGGTCGCTGTTTGGCCGGGCTGCTCCTGCTCTTGGCGGTCTTCTCCCTCAGCATCTGCATCGCTTTCTCCTTCAAGTCCTTCCTCGGCCTCAGCCTGCAACGCGCTGAAGACGTCGTTGGCATATGGCACGAGATAGGTCGGTAGGAAGACAGCCGGTGGAAAGGCAAACACGTCGGTATCAGGACCTTGGCCGAGCTGAGTGCAAGCAGCCTTCCAACCCGCCTTAAAGTAGATGTCCTGGGTGGCAAAGACTTGCTTCTTGTAACTGTCCTTGGCCTCCTTGAAGCCGGCATTATTGGCGTCTTCGCACTCCTTCTCCCTTGACGTTTTGAGTGCCTCAAGCTCGGCTTTTATTGCATCTCTTTCTTGCTCGGCGGCGTCAAGCTAGCCGAGCAACTTGGTGTTGTCAGCATTAGCAATCTGAAGAGAAGACTTTGCTCGGCCGAGCTCGGTCTGAAGGCTTTGGACTTGGCTGGCAGTGTCGTTTGCCTTTTGTCGCAGTCGATGGATGCGCTCCATGACCAAGTGTTGCTTCTAGATGGCCTGCAAGAAGAAAGTTGGATCAGAGTGGAAACCGTGCAAACACTAGTGAAAATTTAAGTAGAGGTTTGACTCTTACCCTGGTCATGGACTTCACGGCCGACTTCACCAACTGGGTGTCTGGAACATGGTCACTATCGACCACGTCACTCGGTAGGAGAAGGGCCTTGGAGAGGTCAAAGGCGAGAAGATGTTCCTTGTCGCCTTTCACGGAAGCTGTTGCCGGGATTTCTTTACCCCGGTGTTTGAGCTGCGGTCGCCACGCCGGTGTTGGGTCTACGGTGACGGCGGGTTGCTCGGTAGTCAGCTCTTCAACCAGCTCGGCAAAGGGATCTGCGCGAGGCATTTTCCCAGCACGGCGGGTTTCTTGGCTGGCTTGCCCGGCCGCTGGAGATGTCAACGCCACCATGGTGCCGCTTGATTGACCGGCCGCTGGAGAACGGGTGATGACGGTCGGTATCTCGGCAGAAGTTGCAGTGAGGAGGTTCTTGATACGGCTGCGTTTAGCCATCTCCTCTTCTTCGGTTAACCGGATTAGTGGCACGTCCGGTAGAGTTGGGTCTGGAGAAGGTAACAGAGCACGGAGGAAGTCGGTGACCTTACTCCGGCGCGGTGCTGAGTATCTGTATGTTGGGACGTAACCAAGGAGCTCGTTACAATCCCGGTGAAGGTAGCGGAGCACGGTCCGGATGGCTTCCTCGTTGCGGTATTGGTAGTTGGCTTGCAAGGCTTAGATCGCTGCAAAGGAAAGAAGAAAAATGTTAAGTACAGACTAATAACGCATATAACTGAGCAAGTTAGCGCGGCTTACATGTGGAACCGAAGTTCTTACTGATGAACTAGCCCGGTACGTCGGCTGTTTCATAATTGCCAGACACCCAGAAGAAGTCGTCATCGTGTAAATCCTTGTCTGGGGTGCCGGTCACAATTTTTTCTTTGCCCAGTCGGATTTTTAAATAATAAACAAGGCCATCGCCAGTGCGCCCAAGTGTGTACTAACGGAGTATCTCGGCTAAACCAAGGTTGGTTCCTAGCCGGTTGTTCAACTCGTGGACCCCGTTGATTATTCGGTAAGTGTTGGTTGAGACTTGGGTGGGTGCCAGCCCGGTGCGTCGCAGGAATTCAGTCATTAGTTGGTTGACCGGGAAGCGAAGGCCTCCCTCAATTATGGACAGCACGGTAAAGGGGCACTGGTCTAATCTGCCCCAAGGGGTTGTGCCTATGGCACCGAGCTCTAAATGGACATCTACCGGGATGCCATACTCCTCTCGGAAAGCGGCCAAGGCAGCCGGTGTGTTCACAAGGAAGCGGAAGCGTCCCATGTGTGGCCGGGTAAGTTAGCTCGGCTGAGGAGGTTTGGCACAGATTGGTGATTGATGGCTGCTCGGTCTTTGAGAGCCTCGGTAATGGTCTGTGGTCCCCTTGGACTCTGTAGGAAAATGATGGCAAGTGTAAGAGGGAGCGCGGTCGAGCTTGACTTTAGCTCGGTCATGAAGAGTGCCAAACCACCTCGGTTTAAAGGCTAACCAAGGAGCTCGGTCGCTCAAGCGGACCAGATGTTAGCCCGATTGAGCGGCCAAGTCCTTTGGCTATCCCGGTTTCTACTAAGGTTGGGACAAACTGATTATTTGCCCGGTCCAATTGATTTTTGGATCCAAAGAAGACCTGGAGCCCAGTCCGCCCCAGTTCTTCAGCGTTCATCACAGAAAATGAAGAACAGCAAGGAGTGTGAAGGGTTAGGGACGTTTTTGGGTGCCTATGTCCTAAACCCTACGGATTTAGTGCCCTAATATGCAAAATACCAAGTGAAATAACAATAAAAGGGGTTGAAGAATTTACCAGTATGGGGCAGGGACTACCTCTTCGAGCACAGGAGCAAGGAAGGGCAAGGACGAAGTTTTGCTTAGGATGCTTGAGCTCTGGAATGTCGGAGGCCAGAAGAGAGTCAGTAAAGACCAAATGAAGAAGGGAATGACATGTATATAGACCCAAGGGCCGCCAAAAAATTTGAATGCCAACAGACGTTCTGGTTGGCTGCTCGACGGCCAATAAAAGGTCGATACGTGTCCCCATTAATGGTAGCGTCAAAGTTAAAGAGACAGGAAGGTCAGACGAGGCGTCAATCGAGCAGGTCAAGAGAGGATGGTGAATTGAGGCGTCGACCGGGCAAGTTCTGAAGACAGGCATGTCAACTAGCCCGGTCACTCTGTTGTAAGCTGAGGACCGAGTGTTACCCCGGTCGGAACAGATAATCCCGGTCACGCTAGCGCGGACGGAATTAAGGGGCAATTGAGAGGGAGATTTATGATCTGGATTAGGCCATGGTAATACCGGACAAATTGTGGGTTGTACGCATTTGGGCCGTGGTATCCTGGGCTATCCAGAAGTGATTTCATCTCGGTAATGACAAAGGGCATGTGGAACCGAGCTACTTGACTTTGATGGCGCGTAGGCCGGTCAAGTGAAGCTTCGGTCAAGTAGGGGTTCCGCGGTCCATGCATAGCTCGGTAGGAAGGCTTTGGTTGCCTGGCGTGATCAACCTCAAGCTCGGCTTCGCCGGAATGCAACCAAGCACGGCTGGAACAAAGCTCGGCTATTGGAGCACTTGGGTATGAGGCGCAGCATGGCCGTTAGCAGCCGAGATGATGCACCCCGACTGCCGAGCTCCCAGTAGAGTGGGCTGGCAGTTGGGTTAGGTGATGTTCAGCAAGATTTGTGCTGACAGATGGGATAGCAGTACCACGTGTCGAGAGATCACTGGGAGTAGGTTTGGGGCGCAGAAGGTATATAAGCATGTCTGCGCCCCCATGCTGGAAGAGATGAACATTTTGTAAGAAACACTTACACTCAACTCTCTCTCTCTCTCTCTCTCTCTCAATCCCATGGTGTGTGCTAACTTGATCATCGAAGGGGTTTTCCGGCCACACACCGCCGGGTAGCTCACCGCTGTTGTCCTCACAGGCGATCGGATAGAGACGGAGCTTAGAAGAAAGGAGTACGGGTTCGCCGGAATATTTGCTCCCCGTACAATACATATATACATACATTCGAAGTTAAAAACTAGTATATTAGAGAGAGGAGGAGGATGAAATAGAGAGAGTTATGCGTCACTAAATCTGGTTACTCTGACAGATCTAGATTTGCCTATGAATCGGACATCTCCAGATCCACCTTGTCGTTGGGGCATGTCAATGGAACCTTGTTAAGGATATGAAATGGGGTCTAAAGCTACCAGATCTACGCGATAAATGGAGAGGCAAGGTAGGGACGACGGTTGGACTACGCATGCGGTGCTGGAGTAGAGGCGAAAACGGTGGTGAACCATAAGAGAGACATCGATCAGAGCTTGCAGAACGATTCCACCGTTGATATTGCCATTGACGCGATATCAATGCTATACAAGCTGGTACGATGAAGGTGAACAAGGAGAGGGCGGTGAAAGCAATGGTGGGGCTAATGGCAGCGACAACGATGGTGAGGCAAGGCGAAGCAGTCGGCAATGAGGTTGGAGAGAGAGAGACAGAGAGAGAGAGATGAGAGAGAGAGAGAAAGAGTGTGTGTGTGTTGATTTTTATGGTTTGGGTCATGTATATCATATATATATAGGATGTTTTTGTCATTTTGTTTGAGTTTGTCATTTTTGACCAAACAAAATTGTAATTTGAACTTTTGAACTAAGTATGTAAAAATGATAGACAACATTTCAATTTTAAAATTACTTTTCTGATTCTCTTTAAAAAAAAATTCAACTATTTCTAGGAAGAGGAAATGTTTAGCCCCTCCAATTAGTTGTTTTATTAGGCCACATACCAAATTATAAAATTAACAAAAATATCGTAATCATGTTAGAAAATAGAGAACATTTCGAATATGTTGTATTCTTTTATGAATTTTATCAAGTTTTATCATGCAAACTAAAAATAAAAAGAAGAACAACAGTGTTAATAGTTTTTAATATTTGAAGAAAATAAAGTAAGGACTTATTATGGCTTATTTTGAAAAATGGATAAATCAACTTTTTTTTTTCTGTTGGAAAAATGGTGTTTTATATAGCTTATTTTGGGCCGACTTTGAGGCCAAAATTGAGTGGGTCCCAAACGTCTTTTGGGGTGGGTCCGAAGAGGTGACGTGTTCCTTGCCGCGTGATAAGTCACACGGTGAAGACAGAACGTCAAAACCATTTATGAGTGAATGGGAAGTTGACGTCATTTTTGGGTTTAACATTAATTTCTTAAGATAAAAAATCTTTTGAATTATTGTGGGAATTTAATTTAATTCTAAATTCAAATTTTGGGTTCCTGAGTGGTTTCCTAAAGTTTGTAATTGTGTGAATTTAATTTAATTCTAAATTCAAATTTTGGGTTCCTAAGTGGAATCCTAAAATTTGTACCTCTTACTTTATTTATTAAACTATTCAATTTGTTTAATATATATATATTCAATAGTTTAATATATATATATATATATATATATTCAAAATAGTTTATTTAATAAAGGTGAAACAGATTTGTTTTCCAAACAGGTTGAAACTTTGTTCACCAACGGCTTTGTTTTCAAAATTGTTTGGAGGAAAAAAAAAAAAAAAAAACTGTTCCATGTGATACGGGCAAAACCTGTTCACTACAGTTTTGCACCTATTCATTTCCTTAATGCACCTGTTCGGGTCATTTGTAGTTGCCTATAAATACTACATTCCAGCAATGTTAAAGCACCCGAAAAATTCAGTCCGTATATTTTGATATTGCTGTCCATTTTGCTCTAAGTACATATATTCTTCATATATAATTTTAGGAAAAACTATTCAGAGAGTTAGAACATAGGTTTGGTTCGCCGAACAAATTGTTTGGAGTACTACTACAATTTGTGAAGATCATTGTATCCTGGGAGATAGACGCCACTCAACCGTAAGTACCGTAGTGGGGCGAATCTGTCTTAAGGACAGAGTGTCACACACTCGACGTGGTCTTAAATTATTTATTCGGTTCAACGAAATAAATTCTGTAAGATTTATTTTATTTTGTTTGTTTATTTCAAGTTATTTTATTTACACAGAAGATTGTTCCAACAATCTTAAGACAGATTCAAATTATTCTGTTTACAGAATTTTTCGTTTGTTTTCTCTTTCTTCTTTTAAGAAAATTATTTTCTGTGGATTTACAAAATAATATTCTGGTTGGAAAAACAAATAGTGATTATATGCTATTTGACAGATAGTAGTAATATACTGTCTATTTTATTTGACAACTAGTAGTACGATACTGGTGTCATTAACAATTCAGAATATATTTCTGTAGAATTTTGTCAGAAAATTAATTTTGGTTTTTAGAATTTATTTTCTGAGTTTTTATTAATTAAAATTCTGTTTCAGTATTTTAATTTTTGGAGTGTTACAAGAGATTTAAGTTTCTGTGTAAAATTAATTTGGTTAAATAAATTTTATTTTATTTCCAAATTAATTAAAAAAAATAAAAGTTAGATTCTTATTTCTTTTATTTTACAGAATTTAATTTCTTGTGTGGAATTAATTTGGTTAAATAAAAAATTAATTGAAAAATAAAAGTTATATTCTTATTTCTTTTATTTTACAGAATTTAGTTTTCTGTGTGGAATTAATTTGGTTAAATAAAATTTTATTTTATTTTATTTCCAAATTAATTGAAAATAAACGTTACATTTTGTTTTGTTTTTTTATTTTAACAGAATTTATTTCTGTAGTTTTGGTTTAATTTGTTTAAATAAAATTTTATTTTATTTTCAAATTAATTGGAAATAAAAGTTACAATTCTTGTTTTTTTTATTTTTACAGAATTTAGAATTCTGTGTTTTTTGGTTTAAATTTTTTGTGTAGCATAAAATTCTAATTCTAATTTTATTTTATAATTTAGATTTTATGGCTACTAAAACTAGTCAAACTTAGGTTCAAATCAGTACTGGTATGGTGATTGCCATTACGCCAACCTCTCCTTATGTTGGGACTGGGCCAGTGAATCATGGTAAACAGCCAGAGAAGTTCTTAAGAACTGATTTTTGCAAAGGCAAAGGAAGAACAAGTAATAAGGTTACTGAAGTCGATATAACCGAAATGGATATAATTTCCAATGGTGTAGATGTCATAAATCTTTCTGCAGTTGTTTCCGAGGCAAATCTTGTCGGAAATCCTAAAGAATGGTGGGTGGACACTGGTGCTACTCGCCATATTTGTGCCGACAAAAAGATGTTCACATCTTATTCTATAGTGGACAATGGTGAACAACTTTTTATGGGCAACTCCTCAACTTCCAAAGTTGAAGGACAAGGAAAGATTGTACTCAAGATGACATCAGGAAAGGAACTCACTCTTAACAATGTGTTGCATGTACCGGACATTCGCAAGAATTTAGTTTCCGAATCTTTGTTGAGTAAGAATGGGTTTAGGCTAGTTTTTGAAAGTGACAAGTTTGTACTTAGCAAAAACGGGATGTATGTAGGAAAATGTTACATGTCTGATGGCCTTTTCAAGATGAATGCAATGACCATTATACCCTCAGTTATTAATAATAATACATCTTCTTCTTACTTGCTTGAGTCTTCTAATTTATGGCATGGTAGACTAGGACATGTTAATTATGGATCTTTGCGTAGATTAATTAATATGGAATGTTTACCTAAATTTAACATTGATTCAAATCATAAATGTGAAATTTGTGTTGAGGCAAAATTATCTAAAACTCCTTTTCATTCAATTGAAAGAAGTACGGAACCACTTGAATTAATTCATAGTGACATTTGTGATTTTAAATCAATTCAAACTAGAGGTGGGAAAAAATATGTTATCACTTTTATAGATGACTATACTAGATATAGTTATGTTTATTTAATTCGAACCAAGGATGAAGCTTTGGAAACTTTCATTCAATATAAGAATGAAGTTGAAAATCAACTTGGTAAGAAAATCAAGAAACTTAGAAGTGATAGAGGTGGTGAATATGAATCACCTTTTGGTGAGTTTTGTAAAGAATATGGAATAATTCATCAAACCACCGCACCTTACTCACCTCAGCAAAATGGAATTGCTGAAAGGAAAAATAGGACTTTAAAAGAAATGATGAATGCCATGTTAATAAGTTCTGGATTACCTCAGAACTTGTGGGGGAAGCAATACTTTCTGCAAATTATAGTTTAAATAAAGTACCCTAAAAGAAAGTGAATCAAACATCTTATAAATTGTGGCATGGAAGAGTACCATCCTACAAATACTTAAAAGTGTGGGGGTGTTTGGCAAAAGTGGCTATTCCTAGTCCTAAAAAGACTAAGATAGGTCCTAAGACCATTGATTGCATTTTCATTGGTTATGCCAAGAATAGTAGTGCATATCGGTTTTTGATTCATAAATCAGAACATACCGAAATGCATGTAAATACTATTATTGAGTCTCAGAATGCGTCATTCTTTGAACATGTATTTCCAAAGAAGACTGGACAAGAGACTAGTACTAATAAAAGATCTTTTGATGCTATTACTAGTCAGGATCAAGAACATGATCAAGAACAAGAGTTAGATCAAAATGAGAAAGAGGAACTTAGGCATAGTAAACGTGCTAGAACCTCAAAATCTTTTGGTCCAGATTTTCTAACATATTTGTTAGAAAATGAGCCTTTAACTTTTAAAGATGCTATGTCCAGTCCTGAAGCTCCTTTATGGAAAGAAGCTGTCAACAATGAAGTTGAATCCATCTTGCAAAATCACACTTGGGAATTGGTGGATTTGCCACCAGGTTGTAAACCTCTTGGGTACAAGTGGATTTTCAAAAGAAAATTGAAAGCGGATGGATCAATAGACAAATACAAGGCAAGACTTGTAGTCAAAGGTTTTAGACAAAAAGAAGGTCTAGATTACTTTGACACATACTCACCGGTTACTAGAATAACATCTATTAGAATGCTAATTGCCATTGCATCTCTATACAATCTAGAAATTCATCAAATGGATGTTAAAATCGCTTTTTTAAATGGTGAGTTAAATGAAGAAATTTACATGGAGGGAAAGAAAAGAAAGTGTGTAAATTGGTTAAATCATTATATGGTTTAAAACAAGCGCCAAAGCAATGACATGAGAAATTTGACAAGGCAATGATGTCAAATGGATTTAAAATTAATGAGTGTGACAAATGTGTTTATATTAAAAAAACAGATAAAGGTTATGTCATTGTATGTCTTTATGTAGATGATATGCTCATCATTGGTAGTAATAATGACATGATTAAAACTACCAAGAAAATGTTAAATAAACATTTTGACATGAAGGACATGGGCATTGCTGATGTAATACTTGGTATGAAAATTACCAAAACATCAGAAGGTTATGCTTTGTCACAATCTCATTACATTGAGAAAATACTTGACAAATTCAGCAAAGATGATGATCATCTTGCTAGAACACCTATAGATGTTAATTTGTATCTTTCTAAGAATGTACAGGATATTATTTCTCAATTAGAGTATGCCCAAATTATTGGAAGCTTAATGTACTTGATGAACTGCACTCGCCCAGATATAGCTTATGCAGTAAGTAAATTAAGTAGATATACGAGTAATCCGGGAGTAGAACACTGGAAAGCAATTATAAGGGTTCTAAGATATCTCCGATTTACTCGTAACATTGGGCTTAATTATACTAGATATTCAGCAGTACTTGAAGGATACTGTGATGCAAATTGGATATCGGATACTAGAGACTCGAAGTCCACCAGTGGGTATGTCTTTACTCTTGGTGGAGCGGCTGTATCTTGGAAATCTTCCAAACAGACTTGCATTGCTAGGTCTACTATGGAATCTGAATTCATAGCTTTAGACAAAGCTGGGGAAGAGGCAGAATGGCTTCGCTACTTCCTTAAAGATATTCCAATATGACCAAAACCGGTGCCTGCTATATGCATACATTGCGATAGTCAATCAGCAATTGGTAGAGCACAGAGTCATATGTATAACAGTAAGTCACGACACATTCGTCGTCGACATAACACCGTGAGACGACTACTCTCTAATGGAATTATTTCTATAGAATATGTGAAGTCTAAAGACAACATAGCGGATCCACTAACCAAACGGTTAGCAAGAGAGTTAGTTGAGAATTCATCGAGGGGAATGAGACTAAAGCCTATTAAATAAGAGTTACCACAACGGCAACCCAACCTGGTTGACTGGAGATCCCAAGATCTAAGTTCAAAGGGACAACCGAGTTGTGAATGACTCAGAAGGATCACTGGGGAGTCCAACTCCTACCCATTTCTATGATGAAATAGTGATGTCTGCAGCGTTTTAGGTTAAGTAAAATTTTAATGATTCTTATATCTGAGTAAACCTAGTGGAGTATGGCAGGATACTCTTCATAAGAATCACCTATATGAGTGTGAACTGGGCCGGTTCTATGAGATTTGTGAAGGACTACAATTCTCTAGAGCACTCATGAAAGACCAGGTTGTTCAGGGCCAAAATGAACACAATAGTGAGAACTAAACTGTGTCTGGAGATATACTGTGTGAGTTCTATTGTCTTGGTTTACACAAACGGCTGAACAGTTCAAGACATCATGTTCACTGGTTAGCTAGTAAATCCGATAGTGTCTCACAAGGGAAGGTTCAAAGCCAAAAGCTACCTATCATTTGCAGAATATTTCTAATTTCTATACTCTCTGTATTTAGATCATGTTGTTGCATTTTCTCTCCGTCAAATTCCATTCATGTGGGGGATTGTTGGAAAAATGGTGTTTTATATGGCATATTTTGGGCCGACTTTGAAGCCAAAATTGAGTGGGCCCCAAACGTCTTTTGGGGTGGGTCCGAAGAGGTGATGTGTTCCTTACCGCGTGGTAAGTCACACGGTGAAGACGGAACGTCAAAACCATTTATGAGTGAATGGGAAGTTGACGTCGTTTTCAGTTTTAACATTAATTTCTTAAGATAAAAATTCTTTTGAATTATTGTGGGAATTTAATTTAATTCTAAATTCAAATTTTGGGTTCCTGAGTGGTTTCCTAAAATTTGTAATTGTGTGAATTTAATTTAATTCTAAATTCAAATTTTGAATTCCTAAATGAAATCCTAAAATTTGTACCTCTTACTTTATTTATTAAACTATTCAATTTGTTTAACATATATATTTGTTTAATATATATATATTCAATAGTTTAATATATATATATATATATATATTCAAAATAGTTTATTTAATAAAGGTGAAACAGATTTGTTTTCCAAACAGGTTGAAACTTTGTTAACCAACGGCTTTGTTTTCAAAATTGTTTGGAGGAAAAAAAAAAAAACTGTTCCATGTGATACGGGCAGAACCTGCTCACTACAGTTTTGCACCTATTCATTTCCTTAATGCACCTGTTCGGGTCATTTGTAGTTGCCTATAAATACTACATTCCAGCAATGTTAAAGCACCCGAAAAATTCAGTCCGTATATTTTGATATTGCTGTCTATTTTGCTCTAAGTACATATATTCTTCATATATAATTTTAGGAAAAAATATTCAGAGAGTTAGAATATAGATTTGGTTCACCGAACAAATTATTTGGAGTACTACTACAATTTGTGAAGATCATTGTATCCTGGGAGATAGACGCCACTCAACCGTAAGTACCGTAGCGGGGCGAATCTGTCTTAAGGACAGAGTGTCACACACTCGACTTGGTCTTGAATTATTTATTTGGTTCAACGAAATAAATTCTGTAAGATTTATTTTATTTTGTTTGTTTATTTCAAATTATTTTATTTACACAGAAGATTGTTCCAATAATTTCTTAATTGTCAAAATAGGCCAATTGTATATTAAGATCATAATTTGAATCACACAATTGTTCAATTAGGGGTTGTTTGAGGTGTTTTAAATAAGTGTACTTTTTGTCTTTTTGGACTAAAAAATTGAGGAAGAAAATATGGATATTTGGGTTAATTTTTTGACTTTTTATGGAAAAATATGTAATAAAAAATTGTAAAAATTGATTTGTAGGGAAAAATTAGGATTGAGAGTTGTGCAGCCGTAATTGTTGACTTTTGGTGAATAGTATTAACTTTTTAACTTTTTGAGTAACTTTTTGACTTTTTGACTTTTTTACAATATACCAAACTTGACCTTAGTTAACACTAGTATAATATTAATAGTACCGTAGTAGAATCATAAATAGTATTGTAGGACTCGTGATTTGTTATTTTACTTTAATATACATTACTATCATTGTTATTGATGATTTTTTTATATTTATTCTTATGGAAATCAAATATTACAATTCTTCATTAGTTCTCTCAACTTGATCCAATTTTTAAAGAACTTGATTAATAACAATTAAAGTTATTAAGGGTTAGCTTAGTGAGTTCAATTTTAAAATTAAGAGTGTGTTTCCTCTGGATGTCAAATTTAATTCTCAAGAGAAATCTATTTATTAGGAACATGTCCGATAAGTTCGGCTCGAAATTTATCTGATTTACGTAAAATGATACTTTACATCGGTTTCGAAATTAATTCACATGCGCATTAATAACCAATCTAGTTCTCTGCTAGTGATAGTGATGTAGTGCGTAACACGCA